>OZ038458.1:0-152048 GCA_964036195.1 Sphaerolaimus hirsutus
CTAAGCCTAAGCCTAAGCCTAAGCCTAAGCCTAAGCCTAAGCCTAAGCCTAAGCCTAAGCCTAAGCCTAAGCCTAAGCCTAAGCCTAAGCCTAAGCCTAAGCCTAAGCCTAAGCCTAAGCCTAAGCCTAAGCCTAAGCCTAAGCCTAAGCCTAAGCCTAAGCCTAAGCCTAAGCCTAAGCCTAAGCCTAAGCCTAAGCCTAAGCCTAAGCCTAAGCCTAAGCCTAAGCCTAAGCCTAAGCCTAAGCCTAACCTAAGCCTAAGCCTAAGCCTAAGCCTAAGCCTAAGCCTAAGCCTAAGCCTAAGCCTAAGCCTAAGCCTAAGCCTAAGCCTAAGCCTAAGCCTAAGCCTAAGCCTAAGCCTAAGCCTAAGCCTAAGCCTAAGCCTAAGCCTAAGCCTAAGCCTAAGCCTAAGCCTAAGCCTAAGCCTAAGCCTAAGCCTAAGCCTAAGCCTAAGCCTAAGCCTAAGCCTAAGCCTAAGCCTAAGCCTAAGCCTAAGCCTAAGCCTAAGCCTAAGCCTAAGCCTAAGCCTAAGCCTAAGCCTAAGCCTAAGCCTAAGCCTAAGCCTAAGCCTAAGCCTAAGCCTAAGCCTAAGCCTAAGCCTAAGCCTAAGCCTAAGCCTAAGCCTAAGCCTAAGCCTAAGCCTAAGCCTAAGCCTAAGCCTAAGCCTAAGCCTAAGCCTAAGCCTAAGCCTAAGCCTAAGCCTAAGCCTAAGCCTAAGCCTAAGCCTAAGCCTAAGCCTAAGCCTAAGCCTAAGCCTAAGCCTAAGCCTAAGCCTAAGCCTAAGCCTAAGCCTAAGCCTAAGCCTAAGCCTAAGCCTAAGCCTAAGCCTAAGCCTAAGCCTAAGCCTAAGCCTAAGCCTAAGCCTAAGCCTAAGCCTAAGCCTAAGCCTAAGCCTAAGCCTAAGCCTAAGCCTAAGCCTAAGCCTAAGCCTAAGCCTAAGCCTAAGCCTAAGCCTAAGCCTAAGCCTAAGCCTAAGCCTAAGCCTAAGCCTAAGCCTAAGCCTAAGCCTAAGCCTAAGCCTAAGCCTAAGCCTAAGCCTAAGCCTAAGCCTAAGCCTAAGCCTAAGCCTAAGCCTAAGCCTAAGCCTAAGCCTAAGCCTAAGCCTAAGCCTAAGCCTAAGCCTAAGCCTAAGCCTAAGCCTAAGCCTAAGCCTAAGCCTAAGCCTAAGCCTAAGCCTAAGCCTAAGCCTAAGCCTAAGCCTAAGCCTAAGCCTAAGCCTAAGCCTAAGCCTAAGCCTAAGCCTAAGCCTAAGCCTAAGCCTAAGCCTAAGCCTAAGCCTAAGCCTAAGCCTAAGCCTAAGCCTAAGCCTAAGCCTAAGCCTAAGCCTAAGCCTAAGCCTAAGCCTAAGCCTAAGCCTAAGCCTAAGCCTAAGCCTAAGCCTAAGCCTAAGCCTAAGCCTAAGCCTAAGCCTAAGCCTAAGCCTAAGCCTAAGCCTAAGCCTAAGCCTAAGCCTAAGCCTAAGCCTAAGCCTAAGCCTAAGCCTAAGCCTAAGCCTAAGCCTAAGCCTAAGCCTAAGCCTAAGCCTAAGCCTAAGCCTAAGCCTAAGCCTAAGCCTAAGCCTAAGCCTAAGCCTAAGCCTAAGCCTAAGCCTAAGCCTAAGCCTAAGCCTAAGCCTAAGCCTAAGCCTAAGCCTAAGCCTAAGCCTAAGCCTAAGCCTAAGCCTAAGCCTAAGCCTAAGCCTAAGCCTAAGCCTAAGCCTAAGCCTAAGCCTAAGCCTAAGCCTAAGCCTAAGCCTAAGCCTAAGCCTAAGCCTAAGCCTAAGCCTAAGCCTAAGCCTAAGCCTAAGCCTAAGCCTAAGCCTAAGCCTAAGCCTAAGCCTAAGCCTAAGCCTAAGCCTAAGCCTAAGCCTAAGCCTAAGCCTAAGCCTAAGCCTAAGCCTAAGCCTAAGCCTAAGCCTAAGCCTAAGCCTAAGCCTAAGCCTAAGCCTAAGCCTAAGCCTAAGCCTAAGCCTAAGCCTAAGCCTAAGCCTAAGCCTAAGCCTAAGCCTAAGCCTAAGCCTAAGCCTAAGCCTAAGCCTAAGCCTAAGCCTAAGCCTAAGCCTAAGCCTAAGCCTAAGCCTAAGCCTAAGCCTAAGCCTAAGCCTAAGCCTAAGCCTAAGCCTAAGCCTAAGCCTAAGCCTAAGCCTAAGCCTAAGCCTAAGCCTAAGCCTAAGCCTAAGCCTAAGCCTAAGCCTAAGCCTAAGCCTAAGCCTAAGCCTAAGCCTAAGCCTAAGCCTAAGCCTAAGCCTAAGCCTAAGCCTAAGCCTAAGCCTAAGCCTAAGCCTAAGCCTAAGCCTAAGCCTAAGCCTAAGCCTAAGCCTAAGCCTAAGCCTAAGCCTAAGCCTAAGCCTAAGCCTAAGCCTAAGCCTAAGCCTAAGCCTAAGCCTAAGCCTAAGCCTAAGCCTAAGCCTAAGCCTAAGCCTAAGCCTAAGCCTAAGCCTAAGCCTAAGCCTAAGCCTAAGCCTAAGCCTAAGCCTAAGCCTAAGCCTAAGCCTAAGCCTAAGCCTAAGCCTAAGCCTAAGCCTAAGCCTAAGCCTAAGCCTAAGCCTAAGCCTAAGCCTAAGCCTAAGCCTAAGCCTAAGCCTAAGCCTAAGCCTAAGCCTAAGCCTAAGCCTAAGCCTAAGCCTAAGCCTAAGCCTAAGCCTAAGCCTAAGCCTAAGCCTAAGCCTAAGCCTAAGCCTAAGCCTAAGCCTAAGCCTAAGCCTAAGCCTAAGCCTAAGCCTAAGCCTAAGCCTAAGCCTAAGCCTAAGCCTAAGCCTAAGCCTAAGCCTAAGCCTAAGCCTAAGCCTAAGCCTAAGCCTAAGCCTAAGCCTAAGCCTAAGCCTAAGCCTAAGCCTAAGCCTAAGCCTAAGCCTAAGCCTAAGCCTAAGCCTAAGCCTAAGCCTAAGCCTAAGCCTAAGCCTAAGCCTAAGCCTAAGCCTAAGCCTAAGCCTAAGCCTAAGCCTAAGCCTAAGCCTAAGCCTAAGCCTAAGCCTAAGCCTAAGCCTAAGCCTAAGCCTAAGCCTAAGCCTAAGCCTAAGCCTAAGCCTAAGCCTAAGCCTAAGCCTAAGCCTAAGCCTAAGCCTAAGCCTAAGCCTAAGCCTAAGCCTAAGCCTAAGCCTAAGCCTAAGCCTAAGCCTAAGCCTAAGCCTAAGCCTAAGCCTAAGCCTAAGCCTAAGCCTAAGCCTAAGCCTAAGCCTAAGCCTAAGCCTAAGCCTAAGCCTAAGCCTAAGCCTAAGCCTAAGCCTAAGCCTAAGCCTAAGCCTAAGCCTAAGCCTAAGCCTAAGCCTAAGCCTAAGCCTAAGCCTAAGCCTAAGCCTAAGCCTAAGCCTAAGCCTAAGCCTAAGCCTAAGCCTAAGCCTAAGCCTAAGCCTAAGCCTAAGCCTAAGCCTAAGCCTAAGCCTAAGCCTAAGCCTAAGCCTAAGCCTAAGCCTAAGCCTAAGCCTAAGCCTAAGCCTAAGCCTAAGCCTAAGCCTAAGCCTAAGCCTAAGCCTAAGCCTAAGCCTAAGCCTAAGCCTAAGCCTAAGCCTAAGCCTAAGCCTAAGCCTAAGCCTAAGCCTAAGCCTAAGCCTAAGCCTAAGCCTAAGCCTAAGCCTAAGCCTAAGCCTAAGCCTAAGCCTAAGCCTAAGCCTAAGCCTAAGCCTAAGCCTAAGCCTAAGCCTAAGCCTAAGCCTAAGCCTAAGCCTAAGCCTAAGCCTAAGCCTAAGCCTAAGCCTAAGCCTAAGCCTAAGCCTAAGCCTAAGCCTAAGCCTAAGCCTAAGCCTAAGCCTAAGCCTAAGCCTAAGCCTAAGCCTAAGCCTAAGCCTAAGCCTAAGCCTAAGCCTAAGCCTAAGCCTAAGCCTAAGCCTAAGCCTAAGCCTAAGCCTAAGCCTAAGCCTAAGCCTAAGCCTAAGCCTAAGCCTAAGCCTAAGCCTAAGCCTAAGCCTAAGCCTAAGCCTAAGCCTAAGCCTAAGCCTAAGCCTAAGCCTAAGCCTAAGCCTAAGCCTAAGCCTAAGCCTAAGCCTAAGCCTAAGCCTAAGCCTAAGCCTAAGCCTAAGCCTAAGCCTAAGCCTAAGCCTAAGCCTAAGCCTAAGCCTAAGCCTAAGCCTAAGCCTAAGCCTAAGCCTAAGCCTAAGCCTAAGCCTAAGCCTAAGCCTAAGCCTAAGCCTAAGCCTAAGCCTAAGCCTAAGCCTAAGCCTAAGCCTAAGCCTAAGCCTAAGCCTAAGCCTAAGCCTAAGCCTAAGCCTAAGCCTAAGCCTAAGCCTAAGCCTAAGCCTAAGCCTAAGCCTAAGCCTAAGCCTAAGCCTAAGCCTAAGCCTAAGCCTAAGCCTAAGCCTAAGCCTAAGCCTAAGCCTAAGCCTAAGCCTAAGCCTAAGCCTAAGCCTAAGCCTAAGCCTAAGCCTAAGCCTAAGCCTAAGCCTAAGCCTAAGCCTAAGCCTAAGCCTAAGCCTAAGCCTAAGCCTAAGCCTAAGCCTAAGCCACGATTTTGAAGGTGAAAAAGTATAAAAAGGTATGAAAATTAGCGATTTTGTGCAAAAATTGGGGCAAAATTTCTCAAAAGATCGCTCTCTAAATAGGTAGATAGCTGGCTGATTTGGGTATAGATAGCCAAGAAATTTGCCTCCGGGATAGATAGATAGCTGTCGGATTTGGGGGGAGGCAGCCCCCCTCCCTAGGAGACCCCTGCAAGGAAAAGATGAACGAACCAGTTATACTCGGATGACATAACGCCGTACATTTTCCCGGAGGAAACACTTCATCATGACGTGATCACTTTCGTCGCAATCACGTCATCTTCATGACGTCATCACTTTGTCATCATTACGTCTTCCATAAGTTCTCGTCTGGCAGATGGCTGTTTGTAGAGTCGTGTCTGCCTAGTATACCTACTAAATATTTATTCGACCGGAGGTCTGGGGTGTCGTAGCGGCGGGGGCTCCACAAACGGATCCAGCTATCTATCTCGGGGCCGGTTCATCTATGTATCTATCCTAGGATTTTTTGGCGATTTGCCCCCCCCCCTCGAAAAAAAATCGACTAGCTATCTAGGTAGCTATTTGCGGCGATTTTTGAGCGCTTCCCCCCCCCCCCCCCCCCAATTTTCTTTCAAAATGGGGAATTTACACACCTGTTTTATGTACTTTCACCTTCAAGTCAAAATCGTGAGCTAATATTTATGGTCTGTTTTCTATCTATTTTTTGATTATTTATGAGTCAGTCTACGAGTCAGTAGCCAAAAGTTGGACACACCGAAAAAAATTTTTTGGTTTTAAAGTGTTCCTTGTATAGCACTGATAAGAAAACGATATTTCATTTTTTCCATTTCCTCTTACATATAGCATAATTGAGCATTTTAGCATGAAATGGTGATGTGAGGTGATCGCATCACAACTGAGGCCAAAATTAAGGAGACGTAACGGCTATATTTTATGCCGTTGCAAAGCCGAGAACATCCTCTTTCAGAATCCACAGCCTCCCCAGAGGCTCGCGTTAGCTTTTTATACCTAAGATTTCAAAACGTGCTGTGCGCACTACTCTAGGCTGATTGAATTGCATGTGATGCCAAAACTAATGAGACGTAACAGCTATATTTTATACTGTTGTGAAGCTGAGAACCTCCTCTTTCAGAATCCACAGCCTCCCTAGAGGCTCGCGTTAGCATTTTTATACCTAAGATTTCAAAACGTGATGTGCGCCCTAATCTAGGGTTGATTGTATCGCATGTGGGGCCGGAACCAGGAAAAACTAAATGCTGTGGTCTATACCAATGGAAAGCTTAGAAAATTCTCTTTCAGAAACTGCCACTCTCCAGAAGGTTCACCGTCACAATTTTATACATAAGATTTGAAAACGTGGAATGCGCCCCAATCAAGGGTTGATTGTATCGCATGTGAGCAGGGTTGGCAAAATCTCAGAAAAAAATAAAAATAAAATAAAAATAAAATGGAATATTCAAGAATAAAATAAAATAAAATAAAATGGAAAATTTAAGAATAAAAATAAAAATTGTATAAAAATTCGAATTTTTGTAAAATTTTTGTAAAATTGTATAAAAATTCGTATTTTTGTAAAATTGTATAAAAATTCATTTTTTTTTTTGTAAAATTTTATCTCGTTGCTTGAGTTTCTACCTGTTTATTCATGGATATGTGAGCAGTCCCAAGTGTAAAGTGTCAAATGTCATGTAAAATGTCATGCAAAGTGTCAATTGTCATGACAAATGTAAGGTAAAGTGTAAATTGTCATGACATGTAAAAAATAAAGTATCAATTGTCAAGCAAATTGTGTCCAAATTTTATGTTTGATATCTAAATCTTATGTTTTGTATCCAAATTATGTTTTTGTTGAATCCAAATCTTATGTGAACATTTGGATACAAAAACATAAGATTTGGATACAATACATACTATGGATACAAAAACACAAGATTTGGATACACAATTGACACTTTGCATGACATTTGACATGACACTTGACATTTTGCATGACAATTGACACTTTACTTTACATTTGTCATGACAATTGACAAATTACATCACATTTTATAAATGTGCCCAGCACACTCCACTAGTCCTTATACTGAAAATGCAAACCATTCTTATCAATAATTGTAACTTTACACTTGCAGCTAGCTAATTATACATATTTACTGCATGCAACTTTTGAAAAGTAAGGGAAAAATTTGTCACAGGTTTTTCATGTATAGATCTAATTATAACATTTTTCTGGCCTTGCATGCATGATTCTGATTTTTTGTAAAATTGTTGTACAATTTTTGTAAAATTTTTGTAAAATGTGTCATTTTATTTTATTAATGACTTTTGGGAATAAAATAAAATAAAATAAAATGAAACAAGAATAAAATAAAAATAAAATAAAATTTTTATACAATTTTTATACAATTTTACTAAAATGAATTTTTATAAAACCAACCCTGCATGTGAGGGCGGAACCAGGAAAAACTAAATGCTGTGATTCATACCATTGGAAAGCTGAGATAATTCTCTTTCAGATAGTACCACTCTCCAGAAGGTTCACCATCACGATTTTATACCTAAGATTTCAAAACATGTGGTTTGCAGAAATCCAGGGTTGATTGAATCGCATGTGAGCCCAAAACTAATGAGACGTAACAGCTATATTTTATACCGTTGCGAAGCTGAGAACCCCCTGTTTCAGGATCCACAGCCTCCCCAGAGGCTCACGTTAGCATTTTTATACCTAAGATTTCAAAACGTGATGTGCGCCCTAATCTAGGGTTGATTGTATCACATGTGGGGCCGGAACCAGGAAAAACTAAATGCTGTGATTCATACCATTGGAAAGCTGAGATAATTCTCTTTCAGATAGTACCACTCTCCAGAAGGTTCACCATCCCGATTTTATACCTAAGATTTCAAAACATGTGGTTTGCAGAAATCCAGGGTTGATCGCATCTCATGTGAGGCCGAAACTAAGGAGACGTAATGGCTATATTTTATGCCGTTGTGAAGCTGAGAACCCCCTGTTTCAGGATCCACAGCCTCCCCAGAGGCTCACGTTAGCATTTTTATACCTAAGATTTCAAAACGTGCTGTGCGCACTACTCTAGGCTGATTGAATTGCATGTGAGGCCAAAACTAAGGAGACGTAACGGCTATATTTTATGCCGTTGTGAAGCTGAGAACCTCCTCTTTCAGAATCCACAGCCTCCCTAGAGGCTCGCGTTAGCATTTTTATACCTAAGATTTCAAAACGTGATGTGCGCCCTAATCTAGGGTTGATTGTATCACATGTGGGGCCGGAACCAGGAAAAACTAAATGCTGTGGTCTATACCATTGGAAAGCTTAGAAAATTCTCTTTCAGAAACTGCCACTCTCCAGAAGGTTCACCGTAACGATTTTATACATAAGATTTGAAAACGTGGAATGCGCCCCAATCAAGGGTTGATTGTGTCGCATGTGAGGGCGGAACCAGGAAAAAATAAATGCTGTGATTCATACCATTGGAAAGCTGAGATAATTCTCTTTCAGATAGTACCACTCTCCAGAAGGTTCACCATCCCGATTTTATACCTAAGATTTCAAAACATGTGGTTTGCAGAAATCCAGGGTTGATCGCATCTCATGTGAGGCCAGAACTAAGGAGACGTAATGGCTATATTTTATACCGTTGCGAAGCTGAGAACCCCCTGTTTCAGGATCCACAGCCTCCCCAGAGGCTCACGTTAGCATTTTTATACCTAAGATTTCAAAACGTGCTGTGCGCACTACTCTAGGCTGATTGAATCGCATGTGAGGCCGAAACTAAGGAGACGTAATGGCTATATTTTATGCCGTTGTGAAGCTGAGAACCTCCTCTTTCAGAATCCAAAGCCTCCCAGGAGGCTCGCGTTAGCATTTTTATACCTAAGATTTCAAAACGTGCTGTGCGCACTACTCTAGGCTGATTGAATTGCATGTGAGGCCAAAACTAAGGAGATGTAACGGCTATATTTTATGCTGTTGCGAAGCTGAGAACATCCTCTTTCAGAATCCACAGCCTCCCCAGAGGCTCGCGTTATCATTTTTATACCTAAGATTTCAAAACGTGATGTACACCCTAATCTAGGGTTGATTGTATTGCATGTGAGGCCGGAACCAGGAAAAACTAAATGTTGTGATTCATACCATTGAAAAGCTGACAATATTCTGTTTCAGAATCCACCACTCTCCAGAAGGCTCACTGTCATGATTTTATACCTAAGATTTCAAAACGTGCTGCACACACCAATCTATGGTGATTGTATCACATGTGAGGCCAGAACCAGGAAAAACTAAATGTTGTGATTCATATCATTGAAAAGCTGACAAAATTCTCTTTCAGAATCCACCACTCTCCAGAAGGTTCATCATCACAATTTTATACATAAGATTTGAAAACATGCTGTGCGCCTTCGGAAGTGCATATTTCCATGAATTTTCTACTGACTTTGATGGTTGTGCACTTAAAATGATCAGAATGATGTGACGATCACTTTTATGAAGCAATTACAATGATTACAAATGAATGTTGAAATATTTAATACACTATGCCCCATAGCCACTATTGTCTACTGATTGGAGTCGTTGCTGTACAGAGAATGGAACAAAAAAGAGAAACATAAAATATAATTTTTTTTTAAATTCAACAAAATTTTAGATTCACTCATCAGATGACGTATCGGGTATAATGGATTTCACAGTAGGTATATTTATTTGACGTGATGTTTACAAAATAAGCAAAAAAAGGTTGTGTAAATATATTGCTGTTTTTTGAAATATGAATTACATTTGGTGTTTGTAAAGGCACCGGGGCACAGGGTACGCTTTCCGTTTCCGCTTTCCGCAGGCAAATTTTTTTCCGTTTCCGTTTCCGTTTTCCGGCTGCTAAATTTTTTTTCCGTTTTCGTTTCCGTTTTTCCGGCTCATTTTCCATTTTCCGGCTAAATTTTTGGTTTTTACGCTTTTTTTCCATTTTCCGGTACAATTATCTGTTTTTCCAACTTTTTTCACTTTCCAGCTCATTTTTTTGTTTTCTGTTTCAGCCAAACTGGTAAACATCTCTCAATTATCTGAATTTTTCCCATGTTTAGCAAAATTTCTGCAAATTTTTTTATTTCTGGATAAATTTCTGCAAATTTTTTTCAGTTTCCAGCAACATTTCAGCAATTTTTTTTCCGTTTCCGGCATATATTTGGCAAATTTTTCCGTTTCCGTTTCCGTTTTCCAGCCTTTCATTTTTCCGTTTTCCGTTTTCTGGCAAGTGCAAAAAAATTTCCGTTTCCGTTTCCGTTTTCCGGCAAGTGCAAAATTTTTTCCGTTTTCCGCCAAAAAGTTTTTGTTGACACCCTATTCACAACATATATTTTCGGCTGACCAGTCTCCGCGGTCTCAAACCCAGTGAAAATGGACGCAATTCCAGTCCATGTCGCACTTTATGCCTGTAAAATACAGACGTATACTGCTGTTTTGGTGCCATTGCCAACGCCATTGGCGCCATGGCATGGCGCCTACAAATGGTGCCAGCGCCATGGCGCCATTACCCTACTACAGAGGTAAAATTTTAGGGGGGGGGGCGCCGCCCCCCCGTTCGCCGGGTTCCATATACAATCCGCCCCCCCCCCTTCCCGCTCGAAAATCCTGGCTACGTCCCTGATGGTGTGCATCACTAGGTGTGTTTTACTGGCTGGCTTTATTTAACATTAGATTCAACACATGACATGAATTTTTCAATTGTTGTTTTTGCATTTTAGACTTTATTGTCATTTTAGAGAACACAGAGCACAAACAAAATTCAAGCCAAGCAAGTTTAAGTATGTTTAAAGTCAACAAAAATGCATTCTTTAGGCAAATTGTAAAATGTGATGTTAAATAAACAAAGCACTAACATTAAGTACAAACAGGCAATACAATTAGGGGGCACTTCCAGATTCTGCAAAATGTCATGTTAAATGTAAAATCAAATAGTAATTTTGCATGACATTATACAGGGTTTGGGTATAGGGTTGGGAAGCCTAACCAACCTAAAACGAACCGAACTGCGGTTCCAAGCATACTTTGGATCAAATAACCAGAACTGAATCATTTATCAGAACCGGAACTGAGAACTGAACTTATTCACCGGAATAACCAAAATTGTTTATATTTTTACCGTATTTCCTACCATATTTCCTGGAAATACCCCCCCCCCCCCCCCCGATGTACCGCCAGGGGCCAGATTTAATACTCCCTACAGATTTGTAGGGTAGGGCGTACGCCCGATAGATTTTTTAAAGTGTAGCCGCATCGACGCACATGCACGGAGAGCAAGGCGGTTTGTAAAATACACGAAACTATCCCTTAAGGTCGCCGATATTGCAATATGACGTATACCGTGGAATGCGCCCCAATCAAGGGTTGATTGTATCGCATGTGAGGGCGGAACCAGGAAAAACTAAATGCTGTGATTCATACCATTGGAAAGCTGAGATAATTCTCTTTCAGATAGTACCACTCTCCAGAAGGTTCACCATAACGATTTTATACCTAAGATTTCAAAACATGTGGTTTGCAGAAATCCAGGGTTGATTGAATCGCATGTGAGCCCAAAACTAATGAGACGTAACAGCTATATTTTATACCGTTGCGAAGCTGAGAACCCCCTGTTTCAAGATCCACAGCCTCCCCAGAGGCTCACGTTAGCATTTTTATACCTAAGATTTCAAAACGTGCTGTGCGCACTACTCTAGGCTGATTGAATTGCATGTGAGGCCAAAACTAAGGAGACGTAACGGCTATATTTTATGCCGTTGTGAAGCTGAGAACCTCCTCTTTCAGAATCCACAGCCTCCCTAGAGGCTCGCGTTAGCATTTTTATACCTAAGATTTCAAAATGTGATGTGCGCCCTAATCTAGGGTTGATTGTATCACATGTGGGGCCGGAACCAGGAAAAACTAAATGCTGTGGTCTATACCATTGGAAAGCTTAGAAAATTCTCTTTCAGAAACTGCCACTCTCCAGAAGGTTCACCGTAACGATTTTATACATAAGATTTGAAAACGTGGAATGCGCCCCAATCAAGGGTTGATTGTATCGCATGTGAGGGCGGAACCAGGAAAAACTAAATGCTGTGATTCATACCATTGGAAAGCTGAGATAATTCTCTTTCAGATAGTACCACTCTCCAGAAGGTTCACTGTCACGATTTTATACCTAAGATTTCAAAACATGTGGTTTGCAGAAATCCAGGGTTGATCGCATCTCATGTGAGGCCAGAACTAAGGAGACGTAATGGCTATATTTTATACCGTTGCGAAGCTGAGAACCCCCTGTTTCAGGATCCACAGCCTCCCCAGAAGCTCACGTTAGCATTTTTATACCTAAGATTTCAAAACGTGCTGTGCGCACTACTCTAGGCTGATTGAATCGCATGTGAGGCCGAAACTAAGGAGACGTAACGGCTATATTTTATGCCGTTGTGAAGCTGAGAACCTCCTCTTTCAGAATCCAAAGCCTCCCAGGAGGCTCGCGTTAGCATTTTTATACCTAAGATTTCAAAACGTGCTGTGCACACTACTCTAGGCTGATTGAATTGCATGTGAGGCCAAAACTAAGGAGATGTAACGGCTATATTTTATGCTGTTGCGAAGCTGAGAACATCCTCTTTCAGAATCCACAGCCTCCCCAGAGGCTTGCGTTAGCATTTTTATACCTAAGATTTCAAAACGTGATGTGCACCCTAATCTAGGGTTGATTGTATTGCATGTGAGGCCGGAACCAGGAAAAACTAAATGTTGTGATTCATACCATTGAAAAGCTGACAATATTCTGTTTCAGAATCCACCACTCTCCAGAAGGCTCACTGTCATGATTTTATACCTAAGATTTCAAAACGTGCTGCACACACCAATCTATGGTGATTGTATCACATGTGAGGCCAGAACCAGGAAAAACTAAATGTTGTGATTCATATCATTAAAAAGCATGTCATAAACTGACAACAAATTTTGAACAAACAAGTAAGATAAATATAAAATATAAAAATGATTTAAAATTTAACAAAATTTTAGATTCGCTCATCAGATCATGTATCGGGTATAATGGATTTCACAGTAGGTATATTTATTTGATGGGAGGTTTACAAAATAGGCAAAAACGGTTGGGTAAATATATCGCTGTTTTTTGAAATATGAATAAGCACATACTATGGACAAAATTGCACAGCACATGAAGCCTTGGCCGGTGCCTTTCCCGGTGCCTTTTATTTGGCTCTGGTGCTAGCACCTTTGGCACCGGCAAAAAATGGCACCGCACCGCACCGGCACCAGTGCTATTCTGAAAAAAATGGCACCGGCACCGGCATGGCACCCCTGAAAATTGCAACGGCACTGCACCAGCACCGGTGCTGGTGCCCTTCGGTGCCCAGCACCGGGGCACCGGTGCCCCGGTGCCTTTACATAACTACGTACAATACATCGACGCAAACCATTATTTGCAGCAAAAGTTTATGCACGCTAAAAGTTGTGAATCACGGATAGCATTGAAAAAAACGACCGATTTTGCGAAAATATAATTAAATATTATCTCAGAAAATCTCTCAAGAAAAAAATATAATTAAATCTCTTGGGTCATTTTCAAAAATATAATTAAATCTCTTGGGTCATTTTCAAAAATATAATTAAATCTCTGAGAAAATCTCTCACAGTTCAAAAAAATCTCAGAAAATCTCTCAACTTAAAGTATGATTTGATCAATATTTCAAGGTGTTTGAACCATTGAGAGTAGATATTGAACACACTTTCTTTAGTGAGAGTGTTCTTTAAACTTTTCATTCACAATTTCATAAAACAGCATATTGTCTACTGACAGCACACTTTGTACTACCATGTATTTAGTATCTGAAAAATAAACAAAAATATGGTTTAGGCACATTTATTCCTCATAGTAGAATACATTACTTTCATGTAGGGAACCCGATCCCCCCAAACCCAATACCCGCACACTTTTTGGAACCGATACCCGATACCTGAACCTGAAAATTTTGAAATTTCCAACCCTACTTTCATGTGTGATGATCCCCACGTAATTTATCAGATAATTTTTGCACCAAAATTTGGTAACTATATTTCCAAAGCATGCTGTCAACTCTTTAGTTGTTAAACCAGATGGATCCCTGTGCATAAGTTTACCCATTGCACAAGTAGCAACATCCAGTGCCAATGTATACCCGGTGCTTAGGTACAGCCCGTACTTAAGCACTGGGTCTTCATGGGATTGCAGGGATTCAGTATGGTTCAGGGGTGAAAACATTTACGTTTACTCAAAAATACATATACTTGAGTACTGAATAAATACATCTAAATTTCCTCTGAAAAAGTACCAGTACCCTTTTTATGTATACTTCTTGAAAGTATTTGAGTACAGAAAATGTATTTAAGATAACTTTTTCATTAGCTCTTTCATGTTATAGAACAGTAAAAGGGGAGGAAAAACTACAAATAGGGGGAAAATAGCCAAAAATGGGTATATAAGCAAATATATAGTCAAAAATAGATGAAAATTGGTAAAAAAGCACATGAACTAGTGAATTTGAAGGTTCAAATGGGCAAATATAGAGAAATTTTCTCGAGAGATTTTCTCAATCAGAAGAAAATATAATTAAATCTCTCTGGAAAATTGTGGAAAAAATATAAATCTCAGAAAATCTTATATTTTCTGAGATTTTCTGAGATTTTTTAAATATAAATCTCCCAGAGATTTTTTCAATGCTAATCACGGATGCCGCTTTTTCACGCGACTGCCAAAAAGATGAGTAACTGCTAGCTAAAAAGTGTAGTTTACCACACTCATATTAGCTGATGTAGTTTGTGACGGGGAGTTTGTCTTCAAACTATGCGCTGAGACACGGTTTGAAAGCATTTGACAAGAACCTATATGCAAAAAACTTGATATAGAGGTAATTTAGCTAATAAGAATTTTATATTTTAATATATACAAGTGTTTTGCCTCTGAAGTGTTATTCTCACCATTTTTGTGTTTATTGGCAAAAAAAATACCGTATTTCCTCGAAATACCCCCCCCCCTCGAAATACCCCCCCCCTCGTTTGACCCCCCCCCCTCTCGGGACCACTATGAAACAATCACCCCCCCCCCCTCGAAATACCCCCCCCCCCCCAAATTGAGTGTAAAGGGAACGTACATGACAAATACTGCAGTTTGTGTTCTGCGTTGTGCAGAACACAGGTAAAAACAATGTCGTAATCACGTTAGAACAGTGTTTATACTGTCTACATACTAATATTAGTCTACATAACCTTATAAATGGCGGTTTTTGTTGTATTTTTTGCCGTCTGCGTACGTTTCAGACGACAATTTCTTACTGGGATTTGAAAATTTTTCTTGTGAAACAATCACCCCCCCCCTCGAAATACCCCCCCCCTCGTTTAACCCCCCCCCTCTCGGGACCACTATGAAACAATCACCCCCCGGGGGGTATTTCGAGGAAATACGGTACTGAGAAATGGCCCGGGATGCAGTCCCAAACCCTGTAAAGTGTGAAATATCAAGCAATGTTTTTTGTGTTCAGATCGTGTGTTTCTGTATCAAAATCATGTGTTTGGTAATAAGATTCGGATGCAAAACATCAGATTTGGATACAAAATTGACACTTTGCATGACATTTTACATGACATTTGAATCTTTACAGGGTCTCCGATCGGCACCAGCTGTAGTGATGACTTGGTGCCATGGTGCTGGAACCATTTGCACCACACCATTGCACCATGGTGCTTGGCACCTTTTTCCTGTGGCACATTTGATGCTTGGTGCCCTTGTGCCAGGTGCCTTTTCCAGTGGCATCATTGGTGCCTGGCATTGAGTGGTAACATTTCACCCTTACCACTTGACATCCTTTTGGAAGGCACCATTTCTTACGCTTTTACAACCCAGGGGTAAATTCCACAAGTGAAGTAGTAAAGAGATAACTTATAAGTGGCATGTAAACACCTTCCCGGACAAGTTCACCACCCATTTTTTTATTTTATTCTTGACGCAATATCTGCGGCTATGGGGGGATTAACGAGCTGAAAATTTGTATATACAGGGGTGGGCATCTTCAGTTACCGCTGGGAAAATGCGATAGATTGAGCTACGGTTGAGCTATCAGAATGAAATTTTAACACAATGGAGTAGACTCCATAGGACACCTATTCTGAAGTTTGCAACCCAAACGGCCACATTTTGGGTGAGTTGTGGAACACACGGTTTTTAGTGTAATTTTGTGACTTGGTGTCACCCATAGGATAAATCGAGGGTGGCATTTGAGGGGGGGGGGGCATCGGTCGTTGGTGTCGTCCCATTCTGTCGTACATCGGCCGATTTTGATGCCCTTTGAGTATGTTGTGGTCGCGCCTACTACCAAATTCTTTTTTTACTCGAATAGTCCCCCAGTCCCGAGATAAGGGGGGTGAAGTCACAAAATTACACTAAAAACTGTGTGTTCCACAACTCCTCCAAACTGTGGCCGTTTGGGTTGCAAACTTCAGCATAGGTGTCCTATGGAGTCTACTCTATTGTGTTAAAATTTCATTGTGATAGCTCAACTGTAGCTCAAGCTATCGCGTTTTTCCAGCGGTAACTGAAGATGCCCACCCCTGTATATATGGTTTCAACAATCCCCTACTCCGCATCAATGGGGGGAGGCACGGCGACGAACTACAGGGCGGGTCGCCGTATATGCAACATTTTTTTCTGGCGTTTTTAGTGTCCCAAACAAGTTTGCCACCCACTTGATTGGCTGCACTACGGGGGCCATATCTCCTGCTGTGGGTGGGTTAAAAAGCTGAAATTTGGGGGATGTCTTGACAACACCCCCCCTCACTACTCACCGGCGGGACGACCGCCGGCGACCCACTACAGCATTGGTCGCTGCGTTTAACGTTGTTTTTTTTAAAAACGACCCGAGTGTCCCACACAAGTTCACCATCCAATTGCGTTTTAAAAAAAGGTCCGTGGGGGCAAACCTGAGCACAAATTCATTTGGAATGTAATTGGAGGTTAGGGTTCAAACAGGATTGACTGATTTCTGGATCGGGATAGCGATTGCTTTTATGAATTTTTGGTCTCGGTATTGGGATCGCGGTCAGGCATCGTTGACTGCTTATTTAGATGGTACAAGACTTATGACGAGATGAGATCAGAACTTATTTAGATGGTACAAACCCTGTTTTAACATGCCTCAATTATTGTCTTAACACTAGTTTAAACACATTGTTTATATCTTTATTACGCAGAACACAAACTGCGTCTACATCCTCATTACACTCAATTTGGGGGGGGGGGTATTTCAAGGGGGGGTTAAAAGTTCATAGTGGTCGGGAGGGGGGGAATTTCGAGGGGGAGGGGGGAATTTTGAGGAAAAACGGTAATTAGAATTTTCACAGTAGGTACTGGCAAACTTGAGTGGTACACCCTCGCCCTCACTAAATGGCAGACAAAAATTTCACTTTAAACCAAATTTTTGTTTTACACTTTAAAAGTTGGTTTACAAAGTCCCATAGAAAAGTGTTTAAGGTTCAATATTGTGTAAACAACATAACCTCTAAAATGCCCCAATAAAGAAATTTATTTGGGGTGAATTTTATGACATCATAATGACATCATCACAGGAACAAAATTTGCCAAAATTTTCATTTTTTCATTCACCCCAAATAAATTTCCTTATGGAGGCATTTTAGAGGTCATGTTGTTTACACAATATTGAACCTTAAACACTCCTCTATGGAACTTTGTCAACCAACTTTTCAATTGTGAAACAAAAATTTGGTGTAAAGTGAATTTTTTGTCTGCCATTTAGGGAGGGGGTGGGTGTCCCATTCAAGTTTGCCAGTGCCTACAGAGAAAATTTCAATCAGGAGATCTAGGGTTCAAACTGGATGTAATTTTTCTTCTGGGATTGGGATAGTTACTGGAGGGTTGTCTGGGATCTTTTTTGAGATTGGGATCGTGACTGGGGTCTGTGTGCGGTATTGGGGTGGGGGTCATTCTGGATAGTTTTTCATTCAGATTTTTCATATTGGATACTTTTTAAATTATTCAAGATTGGGATCAGGACTAGTTCAGGGTCTGAATAGTTTTTTCAAATGTTTGATGAAATTTTTTATAATTATTTGGGATCAGGATTTGTGTTTAGTTTCTGGGGTCTGGGATTGTGGGTCCCAATGGTGTCTGGTTGTAGGTAAAGGTTGTAAAAAAGGTGGTAGACTGTGTTGTGAGAACAGAAGATTTATGTGATAAATGCACAGTGATGTCTAGTGATCTTCTGTCTATGTAATATGTATTTATGCTCGCTTTCGGGTAATCAGAGCAGCTTCGTTGGACTCCACAATAAAACATCAAATAGATCTCAGAAGAGGGCCCTTTACACATGGTGGACGAGCATTTCTTTGCGTGCCATAGGGAGATCTAGGACTCCAATGTGAAGCTCTTGTACAATATTGTACAAACGTGTCTGTATCTGTAAATCGAAAGTACTGCTTTTAGAGCACTGCTAAAGACAGAACACACACATCGGTGCCAGAGGGCCCTCATTCCCGCTTTGGGAGGTGCAATTCGAGAATGTATCGAACTCCACCATTGAACACACGCGTAACGCGTTCGCAACAGCCAAATATTGCTGCAGGACAAACAGATGAAATGTTTTTCCAACATGCCGAAGAGGCATTGCGTGCAAACAGGGGGGCTGCCGCTTCAAGACGCGAAAATAATGAAAGTACAGTGGATTAAGTGGCGATGACAAACGAAAACGGGCACAACGTAGTAAACGTGGCCAATGTCAATAATTTGATGAATAGCCAATTAGATGCTTTTTCGGGGAGCGATAGTGCTACACCACGCGCAGGTGTCAACGAAAACGTTCAAATGAATGAAATAAAAAGCATGCTAGAAACGTTCCAGGTTACAATTGCACAAACGATCATGCAATCGAATTCCGCGTTGAGTGCCAGGTTGGGCAAAGTTGAATCGGAAATAAAGGCAATACAGAATGTGTCAAATGTGCTGAACCCCGAGGTGGCAGGGATAGCCGAATGTGCACCAGCCGAAAGTGCACCAGTTGACCTGGGGGAAACCGACAAAAGTCTAAAAAGCACAGACAGGGAACTCGTTTCACATGGCGCCATGCCACTACAGGTGATTGTCTCGTCTATTCCAGACTTTAAGGGTGATGGCGACAATTTTCGCGACTGGGCAGATACAGTGCAGAGGCACCTGTTCATGGTGCCTTCGAATTTGGTGGCGCCATTTTGGCGCATGGTTTTTGTCTCAAAACTTCAAGGCACAGCCAAAGACGTGTTTAAATCATACTCAGATCAGCAAAAGGACGATTATCTGTTCATTTTGGCACAATTCAAAGCTATGTTCAAATATGATGTCCATCGCTTAACGGTTCAGAACTGGTGGCGGCTAGCACAATTGGAAACGGATACATGCGTGATGTATTGTGCACGGCTCATGGCCAAATTGCCAATGGAATATCATCAGCGAAGCTCACAGGAAGAAAAGAACTTCATGATTCTCACATGTTTTATAAATGGCGTGAAATCGTCTTGGTTTGATGAACATGTCATTTTGGCACTGCAGAAAGACATTGAGAATGGCACCGTAACCGAACCGCGTGATGCAGCAGTACGGTTGGACAGTTATCTGTTTAATTTGAGGCGCCTGGGAATGGCCAACAACAAAGGTCCCAAACTGATGTCGTCGACAAACCCACGTAGCACGCCGCTGCCAGCGGGAACGTTTACAGCTCAGAGGCGACCCGAAAACAATCCTCGGCGCCCGGAAAACAGGGGACAAACATCCTCATTTAATTGTGACAAGTTCCTGAAATGCTTGAATTGTGGCATTCTGGGCCACCGCGCTGCAAACTGTATGAAAAAATCGGGCGACTCAAATCAGGGGCAGACCCCAAAGTTGCCTTTGAACGCAGGATATTCGGGGGTAAAAACTGTGGGGCCCACGTCGACCCATAATAACCCAATTATGAATAAACAATTCACAACCCCCAAGCAGATGACTGGCCCGTTGGCCAACAGGAAAGTCCAAATCAATGTAGCAGAAGTCGCGGAGGAACTTTCAAAGCAGCTCCAGCAGATTTTGGTGAGACCACAATACTCTTTTGATTCAAAACATAGCTCATTACCAAATTCACCTGTTCATGTACAGACCATGACAGCCGACAATGACAACACCGAGAACTGTGATGAAGCCACCGAAATCAGCGTCTTCTACCACCGAATCCGGCAACTCCAAGACCGTAGTGAGAAACGGCCTTTAGAGTGGTTGATTTCCCGTTGTAGCTGAACGTCCACTTGTCGACAGCCAAGTTGAGTTTATTTCGTGGTTGCGTGTTGAAAGGGGTTCGAAATTGTTTCAGGTACTTTATTTGATCAGATACAGCCAAATATAAAAGCGCAAAGCCTAGCGAGCTTCCTAGTCGAAGTTACTATCGCTAGCTTATTTTCGTTCAGAAGCTTGGGGTCAGAAGACTGAAGTAAAAACTTCCAAAGTAGCTAAGACACGGAAATCATGTATAGAAAAACAACTACAGTAATTTCCTAATACAAATACACAAATAAATCACAAATGCAACAAATAAACACATCTAGCCGAAACAGTTGCCTTATACTGCGTGTGCATACATTCAAACAATTATGGTAAAGAAATACCAAGTACAAATTGGGCTAATAGAAAAACTATTAATCTTGAGAGGCGCGAAGTCGGCAAACTCGGCCGATTTACTAATTTGGTTCAATTTGTCAGAAAACCTTGACGCACATTGGGACTAATAAAATAGGGTTGGGAAATTATAAATAGTAGTGCAAATGTTCCTAATGACGTAAATAGAACAAAGTATATTCAACACAATAATGGTAATCACTTCCCGGAAACGTATACTTCATAATTGGCAAATTGGGACTTATTCGAGGTAAATGGGTATATTAATTGAGTAGGGTTTATAATACATTCTTAGGTATAATTTGAGCAGGATATTTCCGTGAATGTCAAGTAAATATAAATATAAATAGTGAGCAAGGTTAATATAATTATACCTACGCGAAGGGCTTTGATAAACACGTACAGTAAATGCTAGTCTCACACAGGGCACTATTTCTCTATTAGGACGCTGGCCTAAGTGAATACGTAGCACATAAATATTTACAAGTTTTGACTTTCCCAAATTGCAAGTAAACCATGTAAATGTATATATAATAATGATCAGAAAATTATGGCGAGTTGAATGAGCCTAATTTCATATTAATACACCTAATAATAACTTATTTGACCTTTTAACCTAAATATCCCACATAAATGTTTCGATAACTTATAAAACACTTTCCTAATTAAATATTCTCCATGGATAAATAATATAGTGCAAGAAATATATTTTGCGTGGTAAATAAATATAATGCATGAAAAGTAAAATAGTGCAAATAAGTAAATGTGCGAATATGAGCCTAATTATCAATTCTCTGTATTTCTTTATCCATCCATTTTGCCACGGTCAGCACACTCCGGGCGGAAGAGTTGCTGCACCCCGTTGTTGCAGCAACGTCACATGCTGGTAGTGGTAGGCGCCAAAGTGATGAGTGGCGTTTCCACAGTCGCCTCGGTGGTGAACGTGGTAGTGCGCGAAGTCGTGGGCGTGCGTGAAGTTGCAGGTCCGGTTGCTGGTGATGCCAACGCTGACCTAGCCTGATGATGAAGTAAGTAGTTGCCCGTGTCGCTTCCTGCGCGTTCGCGTGAGGTGAATTTGCGAATATCAGGCATGTGAACACTGTCTCTGTTCCTGGCTCTGACTTGTCCCTCATCAGCTGAACTTTCATCTGGCTGAACGTATGCTGATAGTGACTTTGCCATTCTGTCCTCAGTTTCTGCTCTCCTGGCAAATCTAACGGACTGTGTTGAGTTGGATCTGGCTCTCCTCTTGATTGCTGGTCTCAACTCTGTCTTGCGTACTTTTCTCTGTGGATAATTGGTCTCTTTCTGAGTTGATTTCTTGATAGTATATCTGATGGCTCTGAAGCATAACCATATGCACTTGAATGGACACACTATGCATTTCCATATGCATGTGTATATGCATGGTGGAATCACTGGCTTCCCTGTGGCAATTCTCCAATTGTACCACAGGTATCCTGCAGCTACGATTCCGGCTATCAGGATTGTGATCCCCAGCAGCATTGCGATTGTGTTGATGATCACTTGAAAGGGTCCTTTTAGCATTCCTCCCATAAAGTTGGTGTACCCTTTTGATACTCCAGATATGTAGTGACCATATGCCTTGCCGATTCCTGCTGCTGTCTGTCCAATTCCAGCTCCAATGCCTTCTATTGAATTTCTGATCACTCTGGGATCCAATGACATGTCTGCTGTGTAATCGATCAACTGGTTCTGTACATGCTCCAAGTTCTGTAGTCTCTGAATCTGGCCTCTGACATCCATGAAATTGGTTGCTCTGTTGACAATGTTGGTGAACAGGTGAGGCGCGTCAAACGTGAAGGCCTGCCACTGTCCTTTCCATGTCATTTCAATCGGCGTCTCTGTGACATGCACCATTCCATGTGTGGACTTCCACTGTCCATGTTCATTTATGTACAGGTGTGGTGTAGTGTGGCTGCAGTCCTCTTCTGGTGATTTCTCTACCAAGTCTCTGCTACCTGGGCTCATGAACCACAAGGGCCCGTCTTTGTCCAATCTCATTGGTGTGTATTTGTAGCATGTCTCTCCCACTTTTCCTGTTTGATAAATTATGTATGGCTGCACTTCCTTGCATTCCCAAAACATAATTGCTTCTCCAGCCCATTCTGCATGAACATCCTGTCTTCCCAGCATGGCTCGAATCCCCAATGTTGGATCGATGCGGAAAAGCTGAGTCAACATGTCCAGCTGGTTCTTGCGAAGTTGACATAGTTGATGCCATACAATCGCAAATTGTGCTTGAGTCATCTCTCTGACTACATGTTGCAGGAACTGAAACTTGGAGTTTCTGTCGTCCAATCTGGCATACAATGTTCCACTGATTGTCAACTCTCTCGCCTCCACTATCTTTCCTGGCATTGCCCATTCTACAGGCACATCTTCTCTTCTGTCAAACTGGATGAATACACCTCCTTGATCGGTGTAGTATGTGTCTCCCGGAACACATTCTGAACCAATTGGCCTCTTTGTCTTGTTGCTGTGGGAGTATGCTGCTTGCAATTTTGACACAATAATCGTCTGGCCAGATATCTCTGATTTGAATCTGCCAATTCTCTCATATGCACATTGATGCTTGAAGTTCTCTGTATCCCACACTGTGATTCCATAATTGTGGTCTCTGCAATGTCCCATCATGGCTCTGCACTGGCTGAAATCTTGCAAGTCGCTGATTACAGCCTTTCCATCGAGTGAAGCCACGGTTCCTTCTTCCATGTAGAAGTTACTGACGACATTTTCTTTGTCATGACAACACCATGAATATTCAACATTCAAGGTTTGATTGGTTGTCCACACTCTGGGCTCCATTTCTACCAAAGGTGTCCCTCTGAACATCTTGTGAATTCTTGCATAGTTACAGGCTACCACGCCAACTTGCTGGTATTTCTCAAAATTGCCTGTAATGCCTTTCGCTCCCCAGAAACTGGTGTGTGTGATGATCTCTTTGATTCTGATGTAGCATCTGTATGCTTTCTCTTTCTGTGGAATCTGTCTCTGTGCGTAAAGTGTAACTTTCATTGCCTTGACAAAATTCCTTGGTGGGATATGGCACTGCACTTCTTCAGGAACTGTAAGCGCATGTCCATGTCTTCCACTGGTGCAAATCTGATACTTCTGGCTTTGTGAGTTGATCACTTGTTCCACAGGATGATCCTTGATTGCATCCTTGAATCTCTCATAAGTCTGCATTTCTCTGACAGATTTTGGTGGCCATTCTGAAGGCAAGGGCGGCAATCCATGATGCGCTGCCAATGATGGTGGCCTTACTGTCGAGGTTTCTAGAACGTATGTTCTGGAAAATACTTCGCTGTAAGCTTTGCCAGCTTTTCTCAGCGTTGCTGACTCTGACATGCCTGTCAGCATCAATACCATGCACAGCATTCCAATCACCAGACTGCTGGTGGTTGCTGTGGCTTTCCCTGTTGCACTCCTCAGGACTCTATCTGATGCTGAGTTCCTCTGAGCAGGGTTTGGTACAGAGTCTCTGTTCGAGCTCTGATTTCTGACATGTTTCTGGACAATTGCTGGGTCCAGTAAATCCACTTTGACTGTCACTGCTGTCTCTGGGATATCCATTGTCTTTGAATTGATTTCCAGCGGATACAATTGATTGAGTGGTCTGCTGACCACATTTCTGTTGGCAGTTCTGACTTTTGCTGAGCGAATCTGTCCATCTTTGCTGGGCTCTAACTGCTCGATGCGACCCATCCTCCATGCACCTCTGGGCATGTTCTCTTCATAAATCAGCACAACTTCATTCACTTTGGGTTCTTGAGTCGCTGTCAATCTGCCATGTTTGTGCATCACCTGAGTTCTTTCCCTCAAGCTCGGAATGTACTCTTGATGCCACAGGTCCCAGAACTTATCCAAAGTTTGCTGGGTTGTCTCCCAATATTTCTGCAGTTTCGCTGCGTTATCCATTCTGGGCACAAATTCTTCATCTTTGTCTGCGTCAAACTGTGGTGCTCCAATCTGACCTTCCCCTGTCAGGAAGTCTTTTGGCGTCAGCACTCTGAGGCTCTTTACATCACCATAGATGTAAGAGATTGGCCTGCTGTTGATCACTGCTTCGACTTCTGGCAGAAGTGTCAACAATTCTTGCAGGGTTAACATTCTGTGCCCCACAGCTGCTTTGAAATGTTTCTTGGTGATGCCCACCATTCTTTCATAGACTCCTCCCTGCCACGGTGCCATAGGAGTAGTCATGTTCCACTGGATTTGTTGCTGTGAGCAGTATGTCTGTACTGCTCCACTTTTGACCATCTCTGACCATTCTTTCCCAGTATTAATGGCCCTGTCAGTGCTTGAGCTGAGCACTTTCTCTGTTAATTTGAATTGCGTTGCATTGTCTGAAATCACTGCCTCAGGCTTTCCACGCCTGGCGATGAATCTCCTGACTGCATTCAGGAATTCCTGTGCTGTCATATCCAGCACACTTTCCAGGTGAACTGCACGTGTCACCATACATGTGAACAAACAGATCCACATTTTCCTGTGATTTTTGTCCACTTTGTACCAAACTGGTCCCAAATAATCCAAGCCCGTGTACTGGAACGGTCTGGCTCTCTGAACTCTGGTTTCTGGTAAATCTGGCATTGGTGGAAGCTGGTACGGCTTCGCTCCCAATTTCTTACAGGTTGGGCAGGTTCTGGTCACATTGTAGATCACCCGTCTGCCCTATGTAATCCAGTACTTTTGTCTGATCGCTGCCAATGTGTGTTGCACTCCTGCGTGCATCAATTTCTCATGCTGGTCTCTGACGATCAGCTGAGTCACTGTAGCCGTTGCTGGCAACAGTATGAGTGGCACTGTGACCTCCTGTGGGTCTGTATGCTCCATTCTGCCGTGGCACTTCAGGATTCCATCCTGATGCATTTGCACATTGAGCCATTTGATCAACTGCTGGTCTGCAGCTGTTTTCTTGCCATCCTGGCTGCCTTTGCTGTGGCCTGTTGCCAGAATCTCTGCCACACCTTTGTAATGATTTTGTTGCGTCACTTTGATCCAATATTTCAACGCAATCTCTCTTTCTTCAATACTGATAATTCCCTGTGGTTTTATTGTACCACAGATACTTTCCATGATTTCTGACAATCCATTCTGACTGTCATTTCTGTTGCGCTTTTTGTGCATCTGTCGCACAAATCTCATCACGTATACTGTTGAATCCAGTAACTTTGTCAGTGATGAGAATCTTTGTATCTCAATTCCCAATGGGTTGCTTTGCTTGCTTTCATCAACTTGCATATTGTTGGCATCTGGGTCACTGGCCACTTGCTGTGTGGCGCCCAAGTAAATTGGACTGGCTTTTGGGAACTTGAGCTCTTCTTTCTTGATTTCTGCCATTACTTCTGGCGTAACTGGCTCCACTTTCGGCTCTGGCCATTCTCCAGTCATTAGCCATTCTGGCCCCTTCCACCACAGGTTACTGCTTTCCAACTCTGACATATTCATGCCTCTTGTGGCCATGTCAGCTGGGTTCTCCAGTCCTGCAATGTGTCTGATGTGCATGTTCTCTGTCTCACTCTGAATTTTCCTGATTTCATCCAATCTATTCTTGACAAAACATGCTAGTGGCTTCGCGGTTGTTAGCCACTTCAGACAACAGGTTGAATCTGACCATACGACTGTCTGACCGAATTTGACGTCCTTGAGCTCTTTGTGAATAAACTTTGACATTCTGCTGCCGATTAACATTGCTAACAATTCCAGCCGTGGAATTGTCACTTCTGGTTTCTTTGGAGCTAGTCTCAATCTGGAGTACAGCAGGCTTGATGTACCGCTGTCATTCTCTGTTTTCTGGCATATATATGCCGCTGCGCTGTATGCCATTGCTGAGGCATCAACGAAAATGTGCAGTTGTGCATCTGCACCACTCTGATAATTCAAATTTCTGTTGAACTTGATCTGTCCAACTTTGAGCAATTCTGTCTCCAATTGCTGCCAAATTGCTGTCTGTTCCTCAGACAGGGGAGTATCCCACTCTTTGGCACTTGGTCCTGAATGCCATAACGTCTGCAAAAATCTCTTTGCTGGCAGTAGGACAGGACTGACGAGTCCCATTGGATCAAAACATCCCGCAGTCACCTTTGCAACTGTCCTTTTCGTGGGAAGTTTGATTTTCTGGTCAGTTTCTGATAATTGTGATTGCTGAACTGTCTTTGGCGTTTTCAGCCACATCTGGTCGCTCTCTGTGTCCCATTTCATTCCTAGGACTGTTGTGACAATTTCCTTGGCCACATCTGACTCTGCCAATTGCCAAGTAAAGCTCTTATTGTTGCTGTTCCATTCTCTCAGATTCATCTGTGCCTCTGTGAACAGCACTTTGGATTCCTGGTACAATTCGATTGCTTTCTGCTCTGTGTCCACACTGAGGATCAAATTATCCACATACAGATTTTCATCGATCAATTTTGCATTTTCTGTGCCAGCTTGATTCAGGTGGTATCTGACTGTCAGCGCCAGCAGCGCTGGGCTGCAGATTATACCAAATGGCACTCTGGCAAATCTGTAAATCTGAATGTTGTCCTCCATGGATGGTTTCATGGGATCCTTGTACCACAGAAATCTTGTCACATCTCTGTCACTGTCCTGCAGACTAATCTGCAGAAACGCTTTCTCTATGTCTGCGACCAGTGCAATTCCATGCAATCGGAATCGCATCAGCATCCCTACCAGCTGTGGTAGTATAACTGGACCGCGGTACATGCACTCATTCAGGCTTGGCATGCCTGGCGGTTTCGCTGAGGCATCATATACCTCTCTGACCTTTGTGGTAGTTTTCTCTGGCGTTATCACTGGTTGATGAGGCAATATATGGAACTTTCTGCCATCCATAATATCCTCTTGGACTTTCTCAATTACTCCTTGCTCCTCTTGTGCTTTCATGATTGCCTGAATTTTCTCCAGTAATTCTGGGTCTCTCTTGAGCCTGTTGGTGAGGTACCTGAACCTCTTGAACGCCATTGCTTTGTTGTCTGGGAGTTCATGCAAATTTGGCTTGTACATGAACTTTACAGAGTACCGTCCATCTGGGTTTCTCTGTACACTCTCATTGAATTGCTTTATGGCCTCATCATCCTCGATGAGGTCTGGCTGGTCCATTATGCCAATGGTATCCAGTCTATCCATATCTTTGACATTTGGTACAGGAGCAATTGACAATGGTGCTTCCTCGTACCACTTTTCTCTCTGAATTTGATGCACAATTGTGTTGACCACCACCGGATATGCGCCATCCGTGGTCCATTGGTTTCTGTTGCTTGTCAGCTGCCCACCTCCCATCAGCAATCCCAATTCTGATGGAATGACATACAATCCTGACGGAATTCTGGTAGTGCTGGTGTTTCTGGACATCAAGTCCCAGAAATAATTCAAGCCCACTATAATGTCTGGCTTGAACTTGCACTCTGTCCCTTTTTCCTTGGGAACTCTGTCTGCAAAGTAACTCTCATCCGGGAAGTACTTCTGCAGGTACTTTTCGTCCTGTTCTGACACAGGCACCTTGACTTGTTCTGTGGTCAACGTCGGGACCACATCAGCCACCATATCAACTTTCTGGCCATTTCTAAGCCGCATTCTGAATTCCACTTGCTGTACTACTTTATAGTGCGGCTTTTCATTTCCGAATGTGTACACCTGGATATGGTGTTCACCTGTACTCTTCAAATTGAGTTTCTTGGCCACTTTCTCTGACATGTACGTTCCCTGGGATCCTGTGTCCAGGAACGCTTGAATCTGTAGTGGTGGCTGTTCAGGCTCGATCTCTGTATCCATTTCTGAAGCCTCAATCACGGTTCTGGCTGTCATCAACATTGACATATTCCTGTTTACTGACAGGTTCACTGACGTATTCTGTTGCTTTGTATTTGGTTCTGTAACCACTGTGCTGGATATGGTTTCTGTCTCTACCATTTCTGGTCCAGCTTCTTCCACAGTGACACAATTCACTGTGGCCTTTCTCTGTTGGCTCTGTGCTGGTCGACCGACCGACGGCACAGACTTTCTGCCATTGTTTGCTAATTGCTGGCCATTCTGTTGACCATTTGCTTTGAATGCTGGAATTTGCCGTCCAGCGTTTCCATTGCTATTGTCACCAAATTTCTCTGGGCACACCGCAGTGTGGTGCCTATTGGACTTGCAATAGAAGCAACTTCTTGTAAATTGACATTGATTCATGTAATGCCCTTTCTGCAGGCATCTCAGGCATCGCTCTGCCTTTGACAAAATCACTCTCCTTTCTCTGGCAGTTTTGAACTTTGGACACTTATCATTAAAGTGTAATTGCTGTGTGTCATTGCAGAACACACACGGCCTCCCAGGATTCATGAATCCAGCCTGTGGTGCACTCTGACCATTCTGGATCACAGACATGCTCCCTGTGCTGGTCCTTGGGTTATCTGGCCCTCTGAATCGGTTCCCATTGCCTTGGAATCGATTATTGAATTGCTGTGCGCGTGGATTATTCCCGAATCCTTGGCGCGATTGCTGAACTGGTGCCTCAGTTTGCTGTGCATGCTGTACAGCCTCACTGAGCGCTAGCTGCTTGCCAAACAGCTTTCTGAATATCTCCACCGTCAAGGCTTCCTCAGTTCCCTGTTCCTTCTGGATTTCTCTGAGAACCTCGGGTGGTACTTTCTGTTGCAGCTGGCTCAACAGCATTGGATGTTCCACTGATTCACCCAGTGACTCCAACTGCTGGAGCAGCCTTTCAATTGCATCAAACAAAATTCTCATATCCTGACAGGTATTCCTGGCCTGTCGCAGCTTCATGATATTACTCATCAGCGTGTTTCTGACCACAACTGGCTGGTCATATCTTTTCTTGAGCATTGCAATTGCGGGTGCATAATTCTCTGCGGTCACACTCAATCCACTGATCATGCCAAATGCTGAGCCTTTCAGCAAGCTCCTCAAGTATGAGAACTTGGAAATGTCCTCCAAATCTGTCCGATTGTGGATGTGGGATTCGAACATTTGCCACCATGATCGAAATTTGACAATTTCCCCAGTAAACTGTTCCACTTCCAGTTTTTGTAATTTGACGCTCTTTGCTGTGGTTGCATTAGTTGAACTGGCCCCCTGAACAGCTCCCTGAGCTGTCAAAGCCATCTGGGCAGCCATCTGCTGTATGAATGCTGTATTGACTTCATACATGGTATTTCCGCTCTGTTGCTGGATCATATCTTGCAACTCTTCGATGTACACATTCATGGCTACTACTTTCTGTGTCACCAAGTCTGACATATTTGCATATTCCTCATATGAGTCTTGGTATATCTTCTGTTCTTGTTCCATCTGGTCGGGTTCGTCAATGTCCTTGACGATATCCCTCCATGCGTCAAATTGAGTTCTCACTGCAGTCATTGCACTTTCCAATTTTGCACCCTCCTGTTTGATAGATGCAATCACTCTTCTCATCTCTGTTCTCTTATCATCCTTTGATGCTTCCGCAAATAGTTCCAGGTCATATTTGGCAAATTCTCTTGCCAATCTACTTTCCACCCTGTGCTTTGCTGGCCCCAGGGTCTTTCTGATGTGACCCGTTGGCGAAACCATTTTTGCTGATGAATTTTCCTTCACTGTTTCTCTTTATAGTGCGTCTCCTGACGCCTGTAACGCTTCTCTGCATCTTTCTGTGTAGTGCTCTGTGCACTACGGATTTGTTGTGCCACGCACAATACCAATGCAGTCCTACAGGCCCCTGACGTGTTCTCACGCGTTGACCTTTACTGCACTGGCACCAGGTGTGTTCCTAAAGCCCCTGACGTGATTGTTTACACGCGTTGACTTCAACACACCGGTCAAATCCACCTGGACAATAAACAATTTATTTGCCCAGCAGTGTGCACCCAAAGAGGGTCCGTACACACTCTTTCTGAGCGCTCTGGCGCTCTTTCTGGCACACCTGTGTGCCTTGTGACCACGCCGGCCACTTGCTTTCCTGAGCGGCTCCTGTGCCGCTGTGCGCAGTGCTGCGCTTGCCGTGTCGCCTGTGACACGTTTCTGTGCACTCTGGTGCACTTTCTGATTCTGGGCAGTGTTTCTATACACTGCTCTGCAATTGCGCCTGTGCAATGCAGTATTCTGGCACTTTTGTGCTGTCTGATCTGATGGTACCGAGCAGGCACAGCGTGTATATTTGATGGGAGCTTCGCAAAGCCCCTACACACTACCAAGTATCCTAATACTTGGTTTTCAAATCCACTCTCTGTCAGCTACAGCCCTCTGTCAGCTACAGCCCTTTGTACACTGATACCCCTACTTTTGCACTTCCGAGGTATGAGTCCACTCTTACCCAGTGGAGCGAGGGACCTCCGCGAATGCCCAAAAAACAGCCCTTTGACTAGCGTGGCTCTGTGGCGATCCTGTCTCTGTCAGGTCACCCTCCCTTGGCATAGGAAGGACGTGCGAGCGGTCACTGGCGTCCTGATGTCCAGAAGCGTCCAGCAAAAGTTTGACCACCGTCCGACAATGACTCCTTGTCAAATGCCGGTGCCGCCCAGCGTCTAGCACCTTGCCAGAACACTGGTGAAAGCTGCCTGAAATCCTGACAGGCTTGTCAGAACTCCAGTGTCCTCCGCGCGTGAGCGTAGAACCACTCCCAGGATGTAGACAGGAGTGCCGTGACTTTGGCACAATGCTGTCTGCAAATCAACAGCCAACGCTCAGCCAAGGCCAATTGATGTTCAGCAGGACCTTTGAAGTTCTGCCAACTGCCGCACAATGTTCGTTCCAGCTTGGTGATAGCACAATGTCATGCAATCACCCTGCTCGCTGCGCCATGTGATGAAGCCACCGAAATCAGCGTCTTCTACCACCGAATCCGGCAACTCCAAGACCGTAGTGAGAAACGGCCTTTAGAGTGGTTGATTTCCCGTTGTAGCCGAACGTCCACTTGTCGACAGCCAAGTTGAGTTTATTTCGTGGTTGCGTGTTGAGAGGGGTTCGAAATTGTTTCAGGTACTTTTTTTGATCAGATACAGCCAAATATAAAAGCGCAAAGCCTAGCGAGCTTCCTAGTCGAAGTTTCTATCGCTAGCTTATTTTCGTTCAGAAGCTTGGGGTCAGAAGACTGAAGTAAAAACTTCCAAAGTAGCTAAGACACGGAAATCATGTATAGAAAAACAACTACAGTAATTTCCTAATACAAATACACAAATAAATCACAAATGCAACAAATAAACACATCTAGCCGAAACAGTTGCCTTATACTGCGTGTGCATACATTCAAACAATTATGGTAAAGAAATACCAAGTACAAATTGGGCTAATAGAAAAACTATTAATCTTGAGAGGCGCGAAGTCGGCAAACTCGGCCGATTTACTAATTTGGTTCAATTTGTCAGAAAACCTTGACGCACATTGGGACTAATAAAATAGGGTTGGGAAATTATAAATAGTAGTGCAAATGTTCCTAATGACGTAAATAGAACAAAGTATATTCAACACAATAATGGTAATCACTTCCCGGAAACGTATACTTCATAATTGGCAAATTGGGACTTATTCGAGGTAAATGGGTATATTAATTGAGTAGGGTTTATAATACATTCTTAGGTATAATTTGAGCAGGATATTTCCGTGAATGTCAAGTAAATATAAATATAAATAGTGAGCAAGGTTAATATAATTATACCTACGCGAAGGGCTTTGATAAACACGTACAGTAAATGCTAGTCTCACACAGGGCACTATTTCTCTATTAGGACGCTGGCCTAAGTGAATACGTAGCACATAAATATTTACAAGTTTTGACTTTCCCAAATTGCAAGTAAACCATGTAAATGTATATATAATAATGATCAGAAAATTATGGCGAGTTGAATGAGCCTAATTTCATATTAATACACCTAATAATAACTTATTTGACCTTTTAACCTAAATATCCCACATAAATGTTTCGATAACTTATAAAACACTTTCCTAATTAAATATTCTCCATGGATAAATAATATAGTGCAAGAAATATATTTTGCATGGTAAATAAATATAATGCATGAAAAGTAAAATAGTGCAAATAAGTAAATGTGCGAATATGAGCCTAATTATCAATTCTCTGTATTTCTTTATCCATCCATTTTGCCACGGTCAGCACAAGAACAATGACCCTTCGGAGATAGAGGACGTCGACAACACCCTGGAAAACGACCAGACAGAATACTTTGACACCGTCCCGGAGGAACAAGACCATGGGCAACAGGAAAATGTTGAAAGTTTGTCAAAGAACGTTTTTGACAATGGCAAGAAAAAACATTTACCATCCACAACTCAGGGGTCGAAACCGCCAATTTCATGCAGCTGGGTGATCCCGATGATGAAAGTCTGGTGGCTAATGAGTTTTTGGCTTTCTTCGATGAAGAATAAAACAGAAAAACAGGGAAAAGTTATTACTAGTGATAAAAAAAGTGAAAGTGGTGATGCAAGTTTGAACAGTGATGGGTTCTTGGCAAATTTTGTCAAAATGTTTGGCACGTTTTTCGCCGGCAATAATGGGGAGCATTTAACTTTAAAAAATGTTAAAAAAGTATTTGAACATGTACAAATAGAATTAATGTCCACAGCAGAGTTCAACAAGAACAAAAAACGATCGCTGAAAATAACCGTTGAAACAAAGAAAATAAAGGGCTCTAATTTGATCAAAATCCCTATCAAATTGTTTGGGACAACCATTCCTGCAATCCTTGACACTGGGGCAACAAAATCCCTTATTTCAAAGAAATTGCTAAAAAAATTAGTTCCAACAGAATCTCTACATTCAAACAACATTGATCATCTATTGCAAAAAACAGATTTGTCAGTGCACCACGCAAACGGACCATTCCCAGCCGGAAATATTAAAACAGCAAAAGTGCCTTTACAATTTCTAAATCAACAAACAGGAAAGAAAATTACAGTTCTATGGAAATTCCTAGTCAATTGCTGTGACACAGCAAATTCAAAAGTCCTTTTGGGTCTGGATTTTATGAAAAAATTTAACTGTTTGCCTTATCTGAAACATTTCTTTGAGAATGAGAAGTCACAAGTCCAGTCAAATTCCACTAAAGTGTACCCTTTGAACAAAATAATAATCCCCGCAAAAACGGCCATAAAATGCCCAATAAGAGTACAGTTTTTCAGCCACAATGTTCCAAAAGGAATAATTTCTTTAGAAAAACTAGTAAAAAACAACCCTTGGATTGATGCACCAGATGTCTCAATCCAACACTCTTGTCCAGCAACAGAATTGTGCGTTTTGGTTTGCAACAATTCAAAGTCAGATTTAAAGTTGAAAAAGTCAATGGCTTTAGGAAATTGGTTTGATAACGCAAATATCGATAGCTACAAGTCATCACAGGACACTATCAATGTGGCGGTACAGGAACCAGTACCCCCAGATTTCAAAGCACCAGCGCCAGATTTCCCAACGTTACCCAGTGAAAGATTCAGCTCAATTAAAGAAAATTTGCCAACTAAAGACATGGTAAAAATGAATGAAAAACAAAACAAAAAATTCGACGCGCTTCTAGAAACCTACCATGATGTCTTCAGCTGTGGAGAGTTTGATGTGGGCTGCACAAATTTGATAGCTCATGTTATTAGAATAGACCCGGCACAAAAACCAGTAAAGCAGGCAGTGAGGTATGAAGCACCCCAAAAAAGGCCATACATAACTTCCACAATTGAACAGATGTTAGCCAGAGGAATTATAGAACCATGTGACTACCCCTGGGCAAGCCCAATCAATGTGGTCAAAAAAGGTGAAACTGACTGGAGGTTAACAGTAGATTTTCGACTGATCAATCAAATATCACAAGTACAATCTTACCCTCTACCCCAAATTGGACATATTTTGACAGAACTTGCCGGGAGGAAAGTTTTTTCATCATTGGATCTGAAACATGGATTTTATAATCTTCCTCTGGCTGATGAAGACACCAAAGACATAACTGCATTTGTATGTAGTATGGGACAGTTTCGATTTAAACGGTGCCCCATGGGAGCTTCTGGAAGTCCGGCATCCTTCCAGAGATTAATGAACACCATGCTGAGAGGTTTAGTGCAACCCAAAGAAGCCCACCGTCCATGGGTGAGAAGTGATTTAGATGACCTACTCATTACTACTGATTCAATAGATGAACATTTAGAAGCAATTGAAAAAATATTCGCACGACTTAGGTGGGCCAAGTTAAAGTTGGGGCCAAAAAAATGCTTGTTTCTCGTCAACAAATTACGATACCTCAGACACGATATCTCAGAGAGTGGAATTTCCCCAGCTTTGGACAGAGTGGAAGCAGTATTAAAACAGTCAAAACCAGTCTCTCTGCAAGATCTATGACACTTTTTAGGTAAAACCACCTATATGAGTCATTTCATACCACAATACGCAGATGTGGCAGCACCACTTTACAACGCAATTTCTGTAAAGTTTCCAAAAAAGGGGTTTACCGATTTAACATGGACCACTGAAATGTCAAATGCATGGGAAAAATTGAAAATTGCGTTAACACAGCCCCCATGCCTAGCACACCCAAATTATGATGGAAGAGAATTTTACATTCAGACAGACGCATGCAAATACGGATTGTCTGCAGTTTTGCTACAAAAAGACGATAACGGAATTTTTCATCCATTGGCTTATATAAGCAAACGTGTGCATGCTGAATATAACAATTGGAGCGCCGCCATGCTAGAAGCACTAGCTGTAGCATATGCATGCAGACGTCTGTCACCAATCATTGATGGACAAAAGGTAGTAATACAAACCGACAATTCCGGAATTGTGCAAGCATTTAAGACACCAAACCCATCTGTCTTGGAAAGATGGGCCATGTACCTCCAATCTACCATAACCAGAATAGAACATCGGCCCGCAACTTTCAATAAACTCGCAGATCAACTAAGCAGAAATCCAATTGAGAACACTGATGAAAAAGATAATGCAATTTTGCTAGACTCTGCCAAACTAATTGACGTCATACCTTCACTAATGCCAAAATCTGCTCATTCCAAAGTTGAATTCAACCTTCATGAAACAGCCAATGAGCAAAAACAGGATAATTTAAATTCGCACCAGTACAGCACATGGCAAATTGCCCAAGGGCAAGACAGTACAATCGAAAAATACCGGACAGGCCTAGAAAAAGGAGAAAAATTCAAAAATGTAATTTTAATAAACGGGATAGTCTATGCTCTTTCACCATATAAACCAAATGTATTTGTGAAATGGATACCTCAAATCTGGCAGATGGCATTTCTACAACACGCACATTCGGGACTGTTTGCAGCACATGGCAATACTGAAAAAACTCTTGCTCTACTAACAAATTATGGAACATGGCCATCTATCAGACAAGATGTAAATAAAATTTGTAGCACTTGCAACATTTGCCAACAATATAAGCCACACAAACACAGAAATGCACCGCTATTGCAAACCCCAACCCCGGGAGAACCATTTGAAACCGTGCATTTAGATCTGACAGATATGCCTTCCAAAAGAGGGTACAAATATTTGATGGTAATGATCTGCGCCCTAACCAGGTTCACAATAGCAGTTCCACTTAGAAACAGAAAAACATCAACAATTCTAACTGTTTTAAAAAAGAATTTGTGCACCATTTACGGGCCACCACATGTACTCGTAACAGACAACGCCCCAGAGTTTCTATCTAAAGAATTCAAAAAATTCCATCTAGAATGGAACATTAAACATAAAACTGGACAGCCCTATCACCCACAAACAAATGGTCTTGCTGAGAGAGCTATCCAGTCAGTCTGCTTACAATTGAAAAAATTTTGGAAACAGAAAAATCCGATTGGGTCGAAAATACAAATTTAGCCACTTTGAAGCTAAACATGGCCAAAAATATGAACACCCAAGTTGAACCATTTTTGCTTGTTTTTGGAAAATTGCCAAAGCTGAATGAGTACTCATCATCTGTCCTGACAGACAACAATCCGCAAAAAGCCTGGAGAATTGCACAAAACAATTCAATTACTGCCAAACAAAAATATACAAATTGGTACAATGTTAGGCGACGCTATAAAATTCTCGACAAAATCGTGGTGGGAGATCAAGTGTTATTTAGACAACAAATTAACGTAAAAAATAAATTGTCTCCCAGATATTTGGGACCGTTCACAGTTAAAGCAATAAATAACAATTCCGTAACTTTAGAAAATTCTGAAAAACAAGTCTCAGTCACAAGACTTGAGAACTTGTATAAGTTGGCGTAAATTGAAAAATTATTAACTCAAAATTCTACTAGTTTCCTATTTCCATAAAAAGAAAAATTTAAATCTTTATTTCTTAATTTAAATAGTCATCTGTCTAAAATAACTACCTAAACGTAAATGTCAAAATTCACCTGACGCTCATACCAAGGGCACTCCACCTGGTGAGCTGTAACTATAGTCCTACTATACCGACTACTGGTACCATGGTGTTCATACTGAGGGGCAACGTACGCACCGCCTTCAAAAAATTCAATCAATAAAAATACGCCAGGCGCACGGAAGCGATATCAGTGATGACATTACATGGGAAACACTGACAAAAATTGTTTTGGATACTAACAGTTCCCAAAAAATTGAATAAATAACCATATTAGGGGCGCAGAACTATTGAAAAGAATCTGGCACCCCAAAAAGGAAAAATCGCGCAACATGTCACAATGGAGGGCCCCCATGGCACCAGTCAATCAACAGAAGTCTCTGCAACACAAAATCATTGACGGGTTTTGCCACATTGTGAAAAACCACATCCAGACGTGCCGCCGGTCAGTACCGCACTGAAATGCTGGAAACTTTTCCGAAATTTGAACAACAAATTCAGAATTTGTTGCCATTTCAGTTGCCAGCCGTTCTCACGCATGCTCACGGCTGAGATTGTGGATAGAGAAACAAAGAACTCAGAATTGGCACAAAGTTTGGTCAAAACGAAAACACAGTTGGACAACGTGACTACCGATCATGCCAAATGCGCTCCCATGTTGTTGGAAATCGAAGTGTTGCGAAGGCAAAATGCTGAGGTAAATCTGTCAATTAGAGACATATAAGCATAAAGAGTCTATAAAACCAGTACATGTCTATAAAACCAATTGTCTTAAAAGCCGTATGTCCGTGTCGATACATATGTCACTACAATTTACACCACCAAAACTGCACAATTTACAGCTGCGCCTTGAACTATCTAAGCACCAGGCTGTACCGCCGAATTTGGCGCCAGTTTTCAAAGTGCCGGAACCGGGTTTCAAGATCCCGAGGAAAACTGCACATGGTATTTCTGTTTTTCATTTGAAAATTCATTTAAAAAATTCATTTGAAAATTCATTTAAAAAATTCATTTGAAAACTCATTCAAAAATTTAATTTAAAAAATTCATTTAAATTGTAAATCTTATTTTATTTAAACCAGTGAAATTAAAAGTTCCTTCAATGTAAATTTTAACCATGTGAATATGCAAAACATCATATAAAAAACTGCATACAGCCGTTCCAACTATGGGGCTGGAAAACATGCTGAACGCCCACTCACTCGAGAATCCAGATCGCTTGGCCCAAGTGCTGATGAATAACAGACCGGAACCGGACCAAGGCTACCATGGCCACAGGGGCGGCCGCCGCTGCAGTGGCTACCGTCGCGGTAGGAGACAGTGGTATAGGAAACCATATGATCGGTACCACCACTACACAGAGGAAGACGACAATAGAAGTGCAAGCACCACACCGGCCTTCCAAGCCGTTCCGGTAAAATTGTTTCAGTACAGTTGAAGGTAGAATCCACCACTACACGCAAAAATGAATTGGAAGTTAAATAAAAGTCACAAGTACAGTTTCGTAAGTCACAAGTACAGTTTCGTGCAGTATAAGCATGAATTTTAATCTGCAAAACGCTAATGAATCTGCTAGTTAGCACAATGTCGTCACAATGTCACCAATAAAAAACAGGCCACACAACCGCCCAACGTTGAGCAACTAGTCCATCAAATGGTGCAAAGCGAGATTGCAAGAATAAGTGCGTCGAGTGTGGAAACTGCAGTGGCACCCAGCCACTCATGCGCCAGTTCTACCGCCGGGCACCTTGCCAAAATGGCCATTAAAGTGGCCTCGGCAATGGACATGGGAGGAACACCAATGGTAAAGTAAAAACAAGTTTGACGTGGAGTTTAAACTCTCAAGAAAAAGTGTAACCCGCAAAATTGGTGTTTCAAGCCAAATTGACTACCCCCAGAAAATAGGGTTGAAGTATTCTCAGGTTTTTCAGACCGCTGACATCTGCTTGTGGTTTCATTCTTCTGTCCCTAACAGCTGTTTGAAACCCTTGTCGTAGGAGATATTTTTTGTGTCAGAGTTCAGTAGAACTTTGACGAAATGAACACAATTCGGGAATGGGAAACGACAAGGGGGGCTAGGGGGGGTCTAGGGTCTAAATGGTGGCAAGTTATTAATGCTTAATTAATTGATAATTCAAATTTCAAATTCAGGAAAGCACGGGGAACACTACTACAACAGAACCAGCGCAGACCGTCACTACAACAACCGAACCAGCGCAGACCATGGGGAGTGACAGCGCTCTTCTGACAAGCACCGGGTTACTGTACCAGTTTCAGGATAATCCGGACATCCCAGGGACCTCGTCGCAGCAGACAGAGAACGCCCCGCTAAACTTGGATGGTCTAATGGACAACTACCCGTTAGACAACACAGTGGCTGGACAGTGATTTTGAATGGTTTTGTTTATTTAGGGGGAATGTGTTGTGAGAACAGAAGATTTATGTGATAAATGCACAGTGATGTCTAGTGATCTTCTGTCTATGTAATATGTATTTATGCTCGCTTTCGGGTAATCAGAGCAGCTTCGTTGGACTCCACAATAAAACATCAAATAGATCTCAGAAGAGGGCTCTTTACAGACTGCTTTAAACAACTTTTATTTTTCTTTAAAGTCTAAACCATTCACTTTTTAAAACAAATCGGGTGGTCAACTTGTGTGGGACATGGGTCGCTGGCGGTCGTCCCGCCGGTGAATAGTGAGGGGGGGTGTTGTCAAGACATCCCCCAAATTTTAGCTTTTTAACCCCCCACAGCAGGAGATATGGCCCCCGTAGTGCAGCCAATCAAGTGGGTGGTGAACTTGTTTGGGACACTAAAAATGCCGGAAAAAAATGTTGCATATACGGCAACCCTCCCTGTAGTTCGTCGCCGCGCCTCCCCCATTGATGCGGAGTAGGGGATTGTTGAAACTATATATATACAAATTTTCAGCTGTTTAATCCCCCCATAGCCGCAGATATTGCGTCAAGAGTAAAATTAAAAAAATGGGTGGTGAACTTGTCCGGGAAGGTGTTTAATTTGGAACGTGGCAAGTGAAGTGACATGTAAAAAGCCAAAGGGCAAATAGAATAATAAGCCAAAGGACATGTTTGAGAAGGGGCAGGTGAAGAGATGAATTAAATGAAGAAGTTATGTAATGATAAAACATGACACTTGGGGCGCTGATTTTTGTTGCTGCTTTATACAAAGGGGTGTTTTCCTGTCTGCCTGATTCACCCTTTGCCGCATGCTTTTTGCGTGCTGCGACAAAAAACTTCAGAGCTACAAATACCACTTGTGCGGGGAACACACCGTTGACTGTAATCAATCTGGGCTTTGCTGTTTATCACGGCAATTTTTTACTGTTATACAGAGCTCTGACTGCTCGTTGCCAGGTGCCATGCTGTTTTGTAGAAACGCGGTTTTCATACCACACTCACGTTGCGTATTTACCATATTTCTTCAAAATACCCCCTTGAATTAACCACCCTCGAAATACCCCCTTGAATTAACCACCCTCGAAATACCCCCATGAATTAACCACCCTTGAAATACCCCCTTGAATTAACCACCCTGTATTATTATTTTATGGCCTCGAAATTAGGCTTTCTTTATTTCTTTGATTGCGCTCCCACCAGCATTTTGCTGTAGGGCAGATTTCTTTTTATTTTATTATTTTGTCGGCCACGCGCCCGACAAAATGTGTGAATTGAATTGAAAATTCTATTTGTCAGGTGCATTACGCGCATAACTTCGCATAATTTGTATTGGAAATTGTAGTACGTGCACGTAGGCCGTCTCGGGCGTAGGGCATAACTTAGGAATATTTGTAGGGCGAATTAAATTTGGGGCCTGGGGCACTCCCAGACCCTGTAAGAGGCTGTGAAGTGTCAAAGACCCTGCAAAGTGTTAAGTGTCATGTAAAACACCCTGTAAAGTATCATGTGTAATGTAAAAGACCATGATAAGTGTCAAATGTCATGTAAAAGCCCTGTAAAGTGTCATGTCTGTCTGAACCTTGTTTATCATATCCAAATATTATGTTTTTGTATCGAAATCTTCTGTCATAAGGAACGATTTGGATAAATAAACAAAAGATTTGGATACAATAAATTAAGATTTGGAAACACTTTACAGGGTCTTTTACATGACACATGACATTTTACACAGTCTCTGACATGACACATGACATTTTACAGGGTCTTTGACACTTTACAGGTTACACGGTCGTTTACAGGGTCTGGGAGTGGCCCGCAGTCGACAGAACAATACCAGTCCACTCCCAACCCTGGGCAGGCATGCATTTGGGCGGTGCTTCGGCAGCTGGCCGCTGCTGCCCGCACTCGTGTCCATCTCGATTGGCTCCCTCCTGCTCTGGGGCGGCTTCCTGTTGTATGAGTTGGCTTCACAGAAAAAGGCTAGCACCAAATGTGAATGATTTTTTATTTTGGTTGATATTGGAAAGTGATATTGAGGGTGTATATAGGTAATTATTATAATGTAATATATCGCAGTCAGGGTTGGCAAAATCTCAGAAAAGAATAAAAATAAAATAAAAATAAAATGGAAAATTGAAGAATAAAATAAAATAAAACGGAAAATTTCAACAAAAAAAATGTGTATAAAAATTTGAATTTTTGTAAGAATTTTGTAAAATTGTATACAAATTCATATCGTTTCAAAATTGTATAAAAATTCATATTTCTTGTAAAAAAATTTTCTGTTGTTTATAGTTCAACCTGTTCATTCGCGGAGCTGGGGCAGTCCCAAGCCATGTAAAGTGTCAAAATGTCATATGAAATGGAATGGAAAGTGTCAATTTTCATGAAAATGTTAAGTAAAGTGTCAATTGTCATGACTAATATAAATTAAAGTGGAAACTGTAAAGCAAATTGTATCCAAATCTTATATTTTCTATCCAAATCTAGTTGTTTTTGTAACCAAATCTTATGTGAACATTTGGATACAAAAACATCAGATTTGGATACCAAAATATAAGGTTTGGATACCAAAAGATAAGATTCAGATACACAATTCACACTCTGCACAACATTTGTCATGACAATTATACTTTGCTTGACATTTGAGATGCCAATTGACCCTTTACTACATTTGTCATGACAATTGACACTTTGCATGACGTTTTACAAATGCGCCCAGCACACTCCTTCTACTGAAAATGCAAACCATTCTTATTGATAATTGTAACTTAACACTTGCAACTAGCTAACAATGCCTACTGCATGCAACTTTTGCAAAGTAATGGAAAAATTTGTCACATGTTTTTCATGTTTAGGTCTAATTATCACATTTTTCTGACCTTGCATGCAAGATTCTGATTTTGTAAAATTTCTGTAAAATTTTTGTAAAATTCTTGTAAAATGGTCCATTTTATTATTATTTTGGAATAAAAAAATTAATAAAATGAAACAAGAATAAAATTAAAATAAAATACATTTTTATACAATTTTTTTACAATTTGTATACAAATGATTTTTATAAAACCAACCCTGATCACAGTAATTGTATTTTTTTATGAACGAACTAAATTGGCGATAGCTAGCTTAAATTTGTGATGACTAATTACAGCAATTCAGCAAACAAACAGAGTTGCGTAATCACAGACAAAATCACCGCATACAGAATAGAGAGCAAGACTAAATCCAGCGAAAATCAAAATACCATATTTCTTCTATGTAATAGAAGAGCACTACCTATTCTATACCTAATTTTCAATAAATGTTTGTACCTGCCATTGTATTAGAGGCTACCGCTCTATTTTTCACCCACCTATTTCAGACATTTTTCATTTGAACTTAATGAAACATGAGCAACATTTTAACATCAGAGCATCAGTTCACACAATAACAAATGTGAAAACAACCCCTGAATAATAGTTCTAAACACCTAGATAGAATGCTTTCACAACTATGGCTCATGAAATAAATAAAAAAGTGCCAAAACCAGCCATTCTATTGGAGGTGCCCTTCTATAGGAGGTATACCGTCCTATAAAAAATGTGGTATCTAGTAACACAGGACACAGAATATGCAAGAGTGAAGTCACATTATGGAGGAAATACTAGTGATGTAAAAACGCCATGCCATGGCGCTGGTGCCTGGCGCTAGTGCCAAAGCAAAAAGCATCATGGCGCTTTTGGCGCTTTGCGCTATCTTGCTGTGGCGCCATTGGTGCTTGGCGCCATACCCATGCAAAGCATAATGACACTTTTGGTGCTTAGCTTGGCGCTAAAAAAGTGACATGGGTCTTTTGGCATTTGGCGCAAAAGTACTGAGATATTTTACACTAGGAAATACACATTTTATCAATCAAAATATATCACGGTGAACAGTATTTGTATATGATACAAAAAGCCAAATTAAATATCATGTCATCAGAATTCTTAACAAACCAATGCTTAACAAACAACCTTGGAAATGCCTCCTGAAAATTTTTGGTGGGGCAAATGCCAGAGTTGTTAAAAGTACCAAACTTTTTTCAAAGTATACATAAACATAAAGTATTTTTTTACTCACTCCCTGAGTACAGAATACGTAAAGTAATTTTTTTTTACTTTTACTCATGAGTAAACATACATAAAATACTTTTCCCTCCAGAAAACGTATTTTTGAGAATTTTTGGAAAATTTTGGCCCAATTTTCACTCAAAAAACACATTTCCATACATTTTTGACCATTGTGACCTTCAAATTCACAGGTAAACTGGTGGCAAATATAAATGGGAAATCAGGTACTTCATTTTTCATAACTATCTCACAGGGAAACGTGCAGCCCAATATGGCTGCCATTTGATGTGGGGCTGCCCACAACATTTGCCTACATATATGCCAAGTGGCACCCCCTGGCACCCCCCTGTTCTGCTGCTACAGATTGATGAATGTTTTTTTCCAATTTTCTTCCCGGCAAATATAAATGGGAATTTTCAAAAAACACACAAAATACAGCTGCAGTAAAGTGCACAGCCGATTTTTTTGCGTGCTGCCAACACAAGCAATGTATGCACTTGTGTTGGGTCCTGTTCAAATAAAATAAAAATTACTTATAGCTTTCCCACAGCCATATTTTGACTGCTGGTAAGTTGGGAGTATAATTTGGCCCCTGGTCCACTAAACCCACAAAACTTGCCCCCAGCAAGCAGGCATGGACCACAAAAACATGACAACAATGATTTTAAACTTTGTGATTATCAAAATTGTAGTTGTGATTGAAAAACTGTGATTTTCAATTTTCTGGGCATGACCTCTTCATTTGTTTATCCCAGTCACACTAGATACAGGGCACATTGCCCATTGGCCCCTATAGGTTTTTATCAAATAATTAGTGTCCACATTGGATGGGCACAAGTATTTTGTCATTTGCGTCAAGACACTGCAGGTGCCAGACACACTGTCAGGCGAGTGCCCCCTCTACGCAGGGCCATTTTTATCATTGGCTATAAAAAATACTTGAATGCAAAAATGGAGCCCAGGAGCAGCCATATGTTGCCCCTGACACCAAACAAGCCAATTGTGGCCCTCATGTGCTCCATGAATAGCTTGGGATAGTGGATTGTTCACTTTTTCAAACCTACATTTTTCACCAAAAAAATTTTCATGTTTGATCAACAACAACATCTATGCCTTGAAAATACCAGTGTTGTTAAAATACCAGTATTTTTGAAAAGTGTAACTGTAAGCATAAATACACTTTCAAAATTTTGAGTATAGATACCAAAAGTGTAAGGTATTTATAAAATAACTAGGAAAGTGTAAAAAAAGTGTAAGTGTAAAAAAAATTTTTAGAAAGAGCTCTCACTGTTGAGCGTTAGAAAACACCACTGTTTTCACCTTTAGATCAATTTATTTGTCATTAATTTCATGCATTATTTCAGATTTTACTGCCTTTAATGAAACATTTCAGACTGTAACAAATGCTGCAGTAGTATGAAGTTCCCTAATAATGGCACTTTTTCAGTATTGATTTTTTACTGATCAAGCAATGCGATACACACTGTTTAAATGCAAGAATGGACATGCAGAAAATGTCAATGCAATGACTTTGTTTCCAGCTGGTGAATTTCCATTACATCTTGTCCTTTTTACAAAAGTATGATGAAACTGTAGAATACCATGAATACTGATCAAAGGTTGGAGATCAAAGGTAGTTTGTACATTTGCCATATTTCCTACATTCAATGCATAACTGCATGTGTGCACTGTGCAGTTATTTTTTGTACATGATCCTTTTTTATGCTTTCTCAAAAGCATAAAACGGGGCCATCTGAAAGAAAAAATACATGCATCAGGGAATTAAGATTGCTTAGCGTATTTCAACATAGCTTTTGCATGACATTTACATGAATAATATCAAACTTTCCTACAGTAGTAAATTCAGAGTAAAATTGAGGGCTTCAGAAGAAATTATTAATTAGCAAAAATTAGTATAAAAACAATTAAAATAATAAATTAGTTAGTTAATTAATTACAAATAATATCTCAGAAAAATAAAATTTGCAGTTCTACCTTACATATGTTACCTTTACATACAATTTGGGGGGTATTTCGAGGGGGTGGTAAATTATTTCATAGTGGCCATTTTGAGGGGGGTATTTCGAGAGGGGGTATTTCGAGAGGGGGTATTCCGAGAGAGGGTATTTCGAGGGGGGTATTTCGAGGGAGGTATTTCAAGGAAATATGGTAGTGATTAACATTAATGTGAATTAGTGCTTAATTTCAGTGCTGAACTTGATGCTAACGATGGCAAAAAAAGATTTGAAAATTCTAAAACATTTTTGTTGACTTTTCGAATTTTTGAGCATGCAGTGAAAAAATACATAAACATAAAACTTGATTTATTTTCAAAAGATTCAAAAAGTCTTTTCGAATTTTATAGGGAATTTAAGGCATTGATATGTATTCTTAAGTTCAACATTCTAAATCAATTGACAATTAACTTGCGGCGGTGTGTCTGCGCTGCAATCAAAACGTTCAAATGTTGAATCCCGAGTCCCTAGAAAAGAGGTTATGATTCGAGCTAATTGTAAAGTGTGTGCAGTAACTTGAGTTGTGCGTATTGGCATTGATTTTGAAAAAATTTTGTTGCCTTTGCCTACTCTTGTAACGGTGAGTGAATAAAACAAAGATACCGTATTTCCTCGAAATACCCCCCGGGGGTGATTGTTTCATAGTGGTCCCGAGAGGGGGGGGGGGGGTTAAACGAGGGGGGGGGTTATTATTTCGGCAGGAATTTTTACAAATCCTAGTACAAAATCATCGTTTGTGGTGTACACTGCGGTAGAAAAATGCATCAATAACTGACATGAATTTAAAGACTCCTGTAGACTAAGAGTAGTACGTAGATGGTATAAACACTGTTCTAACGTGATTACGACATGGTTTTAACGTGTGTTCTGCACTACGCAGAACACAAACTGCAGTATTTGTCATGTACGTTCTCTTTACACTCAATCTGGGGGGGGGGTGATTGTTTCATAGTGGTCTCGAGAGGGGGGTCAAACGACGGGGGGGGGGGTATTTCGAGGCAATACGGTATCATAAACTGGTCCACATAAGGGCTTTGATTGATGTAAATGCAAGACAATTCTGAAAATGAGATTTAAAAAGTAATATGAACATGATGACTACCCACATACTGCATTTTAAGTTTTAAATACAATTTTGTACCCAAAAAATTCGAAAACTATCTCAAAATGGTCTGGAGGTCTTAGTCTGGAGATATGGCAGTCGATAAAACAATAAAAAAATCAGTGCCGAACTTGATGCGGAAGCAATATATTTATTAATCTCAGCATCAGTAAAATACTCAGACGTCGGGCTGGACGATCCTATCGAACCAGGTGTAGCCGGGTGCGGCGAGCGGCGAGACATTTGGGTTGATCGACTCGGCGAACTGGAGGATGCACTGGTTAGTGACGCGGTTGTAGCTGCGTGCGGGTGCATTTCGCCGTGCATTTAATTGACCCCTCTACTGTTTATAGTATTTCATCGACCCCCAAAGTGAAACTTTTCAGTGCGGTATTTCGTGGTGGGAGTATTTCGAGGGAGTACTTCGAGGGAGTTTAATATTTGCCAGTATTTTTTTAGTAAGTCCCAGTACTTATTCGTTGTTTGTAATGTACGCAGACATCGGATTTTCTGGATGCACGTTCAGTTCAGCAAACCACTTTCCCAACGTGTCAAACGTGTACAACGTGTACAACGTGTTAGGGTGTCAAAAAGAATTTACGGAAACAGAAATGTAAAAAATTTTGCACCCACCGGAGAAACTGAAATGGAAAAAAATTGCACTTGCCAGAAAACTTTGCCGGTGAAAAAGGGCTAAGTTTGCACGTTGTGTAACACGGACCTGACGGAGCGGCAGGTGATGTACTTGGCGCACTTGGTCTGGCACATGAGCGCCGTGCGCGCGGTGCCCTTCTCCAGCTGCAGCACCGGCGCCGCCACGCTGTTTGCCAGCACCGCGTTGAACTTGGTTGTGCGAGTGCCCGCCACCACGTCCCTGTCCTCTGAAAAGTATGTGTGTGTTTTTTTATTGGCTGATTCGATTGGTGTGAATGTGATTACGTTCTAGTTATCGCAATGATGTCATAAACTTATATTTAGGCTATTTTACTCTGTTTTTAGCTTTCTTTCACCCTTTTCTCCATTCGACGCTTTGAAAAAACTATATAAACACCTATCAAAGACACGTATTCTGTAATCGAGTACTCTAAAAAGTATATGTAAATGTGAGCACAGGAACTCTTCGAAATATATATAGGTATTCTAGTGGTTTTACCAAAAGATACTTAGGAAAAAACTGCAGGCCAAAATAAAACCTGCAAAAAAATATGTTACACCATTCTTGGGGCCTCAGCAGCCATGGCATGACACTATTACCCAACAGGTGTACCTAACCATCACTCACTCTCCAAAATACCTGAGCCATTAAGCTCAATTGCTCCAACTAGAAATGATTACTAAGAATCATTGAACCATACTAGGTTCACAGTGCAATGGCATTGGCAGTTATCACCCAAGAAAGTTGTGGTAACACTGTGGGCCAATCTGAATCCACCAAAAATATGTTTCACTAATTTTAGGGGCCTCAGCCACCATTGATGGGAAAAAAATTTTTATCACAATTCACTGGTAATGCTTTTTTCTTGAGCAAGATTTTTTATAGAATACCTGTTGCATCAGCTCCTTGTGTATTTGCACTTATTTATAGACCCTGTGATAGATACACTACACCTTGCTGTATTTTTGTTGTTCAATCCAATACCAGAAGTTTTTTTACCCGATTCCCAACAATTCCATTACCCAATACCTAGAAATTCTATTACCCGATATCCAACATTTTGACCTGAAAACCCGACCCGATACCCGATCTCAATACCTGACCCAATACCCGCAAAAAATTTTAGAACACATACCTGATACTCTCAATACCTGAACACATACCCGTTTGGATACTTATTTCATTATTAAACTTGGATACCTTATGTACGTATTTATATACCTACTATACCTACATGCTGTATGCACATACTCACATTGTTCAGTTTAAAACATGTACTGAAAAAACTCCAAAACATTTATGTATTTCCTGTGTTTCTGTGTTCTCCAGAAAAAATTCATTTGAGTTTCCATGTTTTTCAAATTGTTGAGTTTCCATGTTTCCGTGTTAAACAAAAACACGGAAACTCAATGAGTTTCCGTATTCAATATGTGTTTTTGCCATCGTTGGATAAGGAACACGTAATTGAATAAAAAGGGTTTGAAAAACAGCATTTTGGTTTATAAAAAACATTTATTGCACAAAAGCGTTTTGCAAATATTTTCACGTTCAAACTGACGAATTTGACAAATGGCGTAAAAAAGCCCGGTGCAGCTGCGCTGGTCGAAGAAGCCGGGAAACACCAAAGTGGCGCACGGAAACGTCGCCGAACCAGGATGCCCATTCTTCCAGGGCAAATAGTTGTCGGCGGTGTCGTGGGCGGCGTTGCCGGACACGGCGGGCACGGGGTGCTTGGCGCCCAGCTCGTCCAGCCAGTGCCAGCCCTGCCGCCAGTCTGGGGCAGTCCCACACTTGGTAAAGTGCAAAGTCAAGTGTAAAATGTCAGGTAAAATGTTGTCAAATAAAACAAAAAAGGAAAAGATCTCATTACTGAACATGACTCTTGACACTTTAGGCACCTTTTATACTGTGAAAGTGTGATGACAAAAAATGAAATTTTTCAGCCATTTTTGTTGGATGCATACGAAATATTTTACATATGTACTGTGAAGCCTCCATCGATCATGACTTCGATCGATCATCAGCCCCACTGCCTAAGACAAACATAAAATTATGTACCTCATTGTGCGTTCATGCACACTAGATCACACTTTTGTTTTGTTGTTGGAGGCTGTCGCTGTATTTGTTACAGGGGCATTGTCAGCGGCCTCGTTAAAGGGGCTGGTGACAACAAATTAGCGACAACCTCTGACAACAAGAAAAAAGTGTGATCTAGTGTGCATGAACACGCAATGTATATAATTTATGTCTGTCTTAGGCAGGGGTCTCGAATAGGGGGGGGGGGGGGTTGGGGGGAGTTACCCCCCCCCCCCCCAAACTGCCCAGCTATCTATCTATCCCGGAGCCCGCTCAGCTATCTATCTACCCCGGAGACAAAAGTTTGGGCTACTACCCCCTAAACCTCCCCCCCCCAAATCGCCCAGCTATCTACCTATACACCGGTTACTTTACACCCTGCACGCGTGGTTCCCGCTGAAGTGTGCCAACGATGGTTAGCGCGTGCGAGTTTCATAAAAGATGACAAAATTGGTTGTTGTTATCATGTTATTCATTAACATATTCACATCAATGAATTTTTTTCATCTTTTTACGGAAATCGCATGACTTAACAATCATTGGCACGCTTCCAACACGAGACATAAATCAGTGCGACGGCAGAGTATCATGTACGCCGAGTATATCTGGAGCGATTTTTGAGAAACTATACCTCAATTTTCCTTCAAAATCGCTATTTTTCATACCAGTTTTTAGATTTTCACTTCCAAAATCATAGTTATGGTTCCTATTTGCCTATTTTCAGCTATTTTTAGTACTACCGGGTGGCCCACGTCAGGCGCACGGTTTTGATTGGCCCCCAACACATCAATTTTGAATGAAAACCGCTCGAATTTGGTATGGGGATAAATAAATGTACCCCATTTGTTGTGTTAAGTGCCCGGTTTCATATCGCAAGATTTCGTGTCAGAACGTGAAAGAGTTTCATATTTATGTTTTTGAATGTGTCCCATTGTAGATGGTCCTGTGGAGGGATGTTTATTTATTTTATTATTAGAAATGGGATCCAGGGCCCTACCCTTTGCAGGGTTACGCCCTTCCCTTCCCGTAATTACAACCAATTTGAAGCTGAGATTATCAGCCTTGCTCCCAGTAACATGTTATGAATAATGTTTTGTAATATCTATCTGTCATGTAAGTGGCTGGTCCCGTAGACAAGTAATTTATCCAGTTCTCTCCTATGATTATGACATACTGCGTTACCCAGTGGGTTGTTAAACCAATCACATGGCACTGAGCATGTTGTATTTCTTATTTTTTTCGTATGTTATCAGTCCCCCTGCACACATGTAGTATGTGGTGCAGATTGGCCACTGTTTTGTTTTGCATACGATGTTGTTTTGCATACGATGTGATAAATGTGAAAATTTAGTGATATTTATGTGTGTGCTTAACATACTAAATAGGGTACATTCATCTACTGTCATGCCAAATTTGGATTATTTCTATAAATAATTGGTGTTTTGGTAGACGATTGCCTGACAAGCGCCACGCTCAAACACGTATTAAACTTTGCTTCACGTTCCGACATGAATTTTTGTGATGTGGAACCGTGCACTTAACACAACAAATGGGGTACATTTATCTACCCGCATACCAAATTTGAGCAGTTTTCATTAAAAATTGATGTGTTGGGAGCCAATTGAAACCGTGCGCCTGACGTGGGCCACCCTATAAATATATGCTCTTGTATACCCATCAGCCCATCACCCTTATATGCTCTTCAGCCATTTTACACCTACTTTTAGCGATTTTTCTCCCCTTTCTTCCTTCTATACCCCGAAAAAGCCTATATATCGAGAAATCTTTTCAGCTATCTATCCCTCCGGAGGAGTGATTTGCTATCTATCCAACCACTCGTAGGGTCAAAATTCAAGATACCCCTGGTCTTAGGCAATGGGGCTGATCAAGTCATGATCAATTGATTCATATGTATCACACAAAAATGGCTGAAAAATTGCATTTTTTTGTCATCACAGTCTCACAGTGTAAAAGGCACCTTACATTTGTCATGACAATTGACACTTTACATGATATTTTACATGTCACTTTACACTTTACTTTACACTTTTCAGGGTTTGGGATTGGCACCTGCGGCCGTGGTGTCGCGCACCAGCGAAGTTTTCCAATAGACACTGGTCCAGCCACCGTCCTGCGTGCGGCGCCCGTGTTTTGCAGTTTGCGGTTGCACAAGCGCGTTTTTACCGGAAAATCATATTCTAAAACATCTGAAGGATGTCTCTTTTCAGCCCACCAATTTTTGTTGAAGAAATTAACTGAAACATATTTCAGCTAATAAAATACTGGGCAGTTACTGCCCAGAACAAGAGAAGTCCCAACCCCCGCTAACAATACCCATCAATTATATAAATATTGTGCACATTCAGCATTTCGAAATTTTGGCAATGTTAATCCTCCAGCATGCAGTCACAGCTATTCTGCAGTAGTGTGTCAGAGGTATGCCTTCTATTTTTTCATCACATTCAAAAATACCAAAAGTAATACCGATAATACTCGGCGGACATGAAATTCTACAATTTTGTTGGACTTAATTCCTAATACATATGCCTCATGCTCAAGTTTGGATGGATGATTTTTGCTCAGTTCATGGTCGATATTACTTTCTGCGACCATTTGATGTGAGAACAAGATTCTGCGACCTTTCGCATTTTCGGCTCAACGACAAAGTTTCAAATTGAACCGTGATGTTAGATACATACGCCAACAAAAGAGCCAAAATAACACATATTTATGTATCCTAAACACACAAGCAGATAAAGAAAGATATACAGATAGAGTTGTGTAAACAAAAAACCAATCATTGCGAAACAAGAAGTAAAATAACTCTTGTTTTAACGAAACATTAACTCTTCAAACATTATTTACATAACATATATCAATTGTTATTTAATTTCTAGGTCTATCGGGAAGATTTCATTAATTTCATTTCACTTGTATTGCGAAACAATTTGTGCACAGCTATGTTTGGCAAAGTGCCCATTTGGTTAATGCTACTGTCGTTGCATATTCTTTTAGAACATTGTATGTCATCATGTCCGCCGAGTTTAGTTATTTTGTATGTATATGTATTGGAGGTACCGTATTTCCTCGAAATACCCCCTCGAAATACCCCCCCTCGTTCTACCCCCCGCTCTCGGGACCACTATGAAACAATCACCCCCCGGGGGGTATTTGGAGGAAATACGGTAGGTATACCTTATGCTGGAGAAATATGTTCACTTCTTGCCATTATGCAGAAGCCTGGCACTATTGACAAATTGTGCCATGTGTATGGAAAGCACCTAGCATACCATATAAATACCTATGCTTGAAAAGTTCCCCCCATGAACAGGGTTGGCAAAATCTCAGAAAAAAATAAAAATAAAATAAAAATAAAATGGAATATTCAAGAATAAAATAAAATAAAATAAAATGGAAAATTTAAGAATAAAAATAAAAATTGTATAAAAATTCAAATTTTTGTAAAATTGTATAAAAATTCGTATTTTTGTAAAATTGTATAAAAATTCATTTTTTTTTTGTAAAATTTTATCTCGTTGCTTGAGTTTCTACCTGTTTATTCATGGATATGGGAGCAGTCCCAAGTGTAAAGTGTCAAATGTCATGTAAAATGTCATGCAAAGTGTCAATCGTCATGACAAATGTAAGGTAAAGTGTAAAGTGTCATGACATGTAAAAAATAAAGTATCAATTGTCCAGTATCAAGTATCAAGCAAATTGTGTCCAAATCTTATGTTTGATATCTAAATCTTACGTTTTGTATCCAAATTATGTTGTTGTTGAATCCAAATCTTATGTGAACATTTGGATACAAAAACATAAGATTTGGATACAATACATTCTATGGATACAAAAACACAAGATTTGGATACACAATTTACACTTTGCATGACATTTGACATGACACTTGACATTTTGCATGACAATTGACACTTTACTTTACATTTGTCATGACAATTGACAAATTGCATCACATTTTATAAATGTGCCCAGCACACTCCACTAGTCCTTCTACTGAAAATGCAAACCATTCTTATCAATAATTGTAACTTTACACTTGCAGCTAGCTAACAATACATACTGCATGCAACTTTTGAAAAGTAAGGGAAAAATTTGTCACAGGTTTTTCATGTATAGGTCTAATTATAACATTTTTCTGGCCTTGCATGCATGATTCTGATTTTTTGTAAAAATTTTGTAAAATTTTTGTAAAATGTGTCATTTTATTTTATTAATGACTTTTGGGAATAAAATAAATAAAATAAAATGAAACAAGAATAAAATAAAAATAAAATAAAAATAAAATAAAATTTTTATACAATTTTTATACAATTTTACTAAAATGAATTTTTATAAAACCAACCCTGCCCATGAATAATTCTTTGTGCCCAATTTGAAAAAAATGGCACATTACTGTGTTTATAAAGCAAATTTCATGAAACGAGTTGATAGAAACATGCTTGAAAATTTTGATGAGAAAATAATTCCCTCTCAAATAACTCCCATCTCAAATAGTCCACCTCAAAAATCTGACGAAATACTAAGTCCCCAGGGGGATTATCAATCAAATATGGTAGATCAAATGTAGAACTAACAAGTACACCTCTGGTTGCCCGATAGTGGGGCAATATTGCCAGTCTGCCAATGCCATCAAACTTCGTTTTGCATGTTTCTTTGTAGTGGTCTTCCTGGGTCCTTAATTGATGAAAATTTCTTATTCATAACCACTTTGCACCAGAGTTGCAAAAACGTATTTGTGTTGCCCCGAAATACCCGGTTATTCGGGTATTTATACTTACGTTTACGTTTATGTTTTCAATGAGGGGGGGGGGGGGTATTTCGAGGGGGGGTGATTATTTCGCAAGAAACTTTTTGAAATCCTAGTACAAAATCGTTGTTTGTGATGTGCGCTGGGGTAGAAAAATGCATCAATAACTGACATGTATAGACCCCTGTAGACTAATATTAGTAAGTAGATGATATAAACACTGTTCTAACATGATTCCGACATTGTTTCAACGTGTGTTCTGCACTACGCAGAACACAAACTGCAGTATTTGTCATGTACGTTCTCTTTGTACTCAATCTGGGGGGGGGGGTATTTCGAGGGGGGGTGATTGTTTCATAGTGGTCTCGAGAGGGAAGGGCCATCTTTTTATAGACCCCCCTTATCTCGGAACTGGGGAATTTTTCGAGGAAACAAAAAAAAATTGGTCGCCGCCCCGACCCCAAACCCCAACATACTCGAAGGGCATCAAAATCGGCTGACGTACAACGGAATGGGACGACACCAAAGACCGGTGACCCCCCACCCCTAAAATGCCAAACTCAATTTGTGCTATGGCTAGGACTCGGATTTTCACATCACTACTTTTAACTTCTCAGTTCACTTGTCCACTTGCGGAACTGGCCCCAGTTGCCACTTCCATCCAGACCCTGTAAAATTCCCAGTTCAAATGTCATGCAAAGTGTCAATGTCATGGAAAACGCTCTGGAAAATGGCTAACTTTTTTGTGCAAAATTTACTAAAATATACCAAATTACAGCGAAATTACCGTATTTCCTCGAAATACCCACTCAGAGCATTTTTTTCAGAGTGGCCGCTAAGACCTGGTGGTATTTTGAGGGGGAGGGGCTAATTCAAGGGGGTGGGGGACGGGGGTATTTCAAAGAAATACGGTAAGTTTAAAAAGCGATCCAACCATTCAAACTATACAAATACGGCATTCAAAGCTTCAAATTCAACATTTCTCCAAGAAAATTTGAAAACTACCGCAAATCCTCGAATAAGACCCCCCCCCCCTCGAATAACTCCCCCCCTTGAATAAGTCCCCCCTGTTGGCGGGGTGAGGAAAAAATAACTCCCCCCCTTGAATAACTCCCCCCTCTCAAAGAACTCCTACTTCTGATGAAAAGGATACAATACAAAACTATAAAAGAATAGTAGCGACAACAGATACATAATGTGTATACAGTGTATACACATTGTTTTGTTGTTGTTGGACAGTGAAATACATGAATTACACGAGTTTACATACTGCATCCATACAATGAATTAAGTCCAAGTTTCCTGAGGAAATAATAACTCCCCCCCCCTCGAATAACTCCCCCCTTTGAATAACTCCCCCCTCCAAAACGTCTGACGAAAAAATAACTCCCCTGGGGTCTTATTCGAGGATTTAGGGTACCCCAAAAAAATTCCAAAACTACCCAAAAAAAATTGCCCAAAAAGATTCGAAAATTAAGTTCGAAATTCAAAAATAAATTTGAAGAAAAATTCGAATATTCATAAATTCATTTTAGAAAAAACACTTCAAATTTTAATACCATATTACCTCGAATTATTTCCCCCCCTTGAATTAATCCCCCCTCGAATTAACCCACCCTCAATATGGGCTGGGGAAATAATAACCCCCCACGAAATACCCCCCTCCGGAATCATGTACATCATGTATGCAATGTATATGATGTATCTATTACTATGTATTTGCATCGCAGCTACACTTATACGCTCATTTGTGTACAGATTAGTGATGGAAAAGCGCCATGGCGCTGGCGCCTGGCGCTAGCGCCAAAGCAAAAAGCGCCATGGCGCTTTTGGCGCTTGGCGCTAAAACGCTCTGGCGCCATTGGCGCTTGGCGCTGGGGTCTGCGAAAGCGCCATGGCGCTTTTGGCGCTTGGCGCCATTTGCCGGTGGCGCTATTGGCGCCTGGCGCCGGCATTTTAAATGGCGCCAAAAAAGCGCCAACCATGATTATATGAAATTGTTAAAATACGGTGAAATCGCCACTCGAGATGATCAATTTTGAGGACAAATGAATAAATATAAGTTAATTTTAGGGCAGCCTTTATATAGGTACCTACATCGAATAAAAGCAAAGGTGTTAAAATGTGCTGGCGATAAATCCCCTTTTATGCTTTGCTCCCAATTCTTTCTTGCTGTCTAAATCAGGGGTTCAGTCTGGCGGGGGTTGGAGGGGGGACGGTGGAGTTACCCTTAAATGCTGCAGTTATCTATCCACCCCCAGGGCCGCTCAGCTATCTATCTAACTTGAAACATAATTTTAGGCTACTATCCCTCGAGCCCCCCCAATCAACCTGCAACCAGATACGGACCGATTATTAGAGAAATTTTGCCCCAATTTTCACAAAAAATGCTGATTTTCATACTTTTTATAGTATTCACCTTAAAAATCACTATCGTGATTTTTCAGACTTCAAAATCATCATCTTTAACGTGTATTATCACCTATTTTCAACTGTTTATGGCTATATACGCCCCTTAAATCACTCCAGCTCTTAGCTGGGAGAAACAAAGATCTCCCCATTGAAAGTTCCCCAGTCATGATGTTTGACTGAAAAATATATCTCTGGGCATTCAAACAATTTTTAACATTGTAGTGGTTGTTTGAATGGGCAAAAGTTCACACAGTTATGCACTCATTTTTCTACCATCAAATTGCAGAACAAATTTTTTGGCGCTGGCGCTATTGGCGCTTGGCGCCATCACCCTCTGGCGCCATTGGCGCTTGGCGCTGAGGTCCAGAAAAGCGCCATGGCGCTTTTGGCGCTTGGCGCCATTTTGCTCTGGCGCCATTGGCGCTTGGCGCCGGGATCAGAAAAGCGCCATGGCGCTTTTGGCGCTTGGCGCCGAAAGCCTGGCGCTTTTTCCATCACTAGTACAGATGTACATGTATAGCCCCAAAAATAACCTATTTTCTCACGTTTATTACTGTTTTTGTGTAAGAAAAAGTGTATTCTTTACTATGAATTTCACGAAAATTTATGACGAAATAATAAAACCCCCCTTGAATTAACCCCATAATTTTGCTGGCGAAATAATCAACCCCCATGGGGGTATTTCGAGGTAATACGGTACTTTTTTCTGAGGGTTTGCCATCGTTATAACTAGGGGAGGAGTAGCTTAGGAACACAAGTTGAATAACTTTGGAACACACAAAAATGATAACAGGGGGTTTAGTAGGAGAGGTTGGGGGGGGGGGGGGGGGGTTACCCCCCAAATCCGCCAGCTATCTGTCCATAAGTCAATCTTTTGGCTACTATCCCCACACCTGAAATTAGCTAGCTCCAGTAGACACGAGTCGCCCACATACGTGGCGCGTAAGATGGACGGATACGTTTTGTAGACTTGCGTGCAGTTGTACTCGTAGTCTGCGAATTTTTACACATTTGTCACTTTATTTACATTTACACATTTTACACTTAGGATAAAGTCGACTGCCTTTCCACTATACAATTGTATGGAAATTATGAAACAGTCCAACGAAACGCATTAATGCGCGCCGCTTCAAAACTATTACGAAATGTTGGCACAGCGTCAAAAAACATATTTACCGTATTTCCTCGAAATACCCCCCCTCAAAATGGGCACTATGAATTAATAAACCTACCCCCTCGAAATACCCCCCACCAAATTTAGTGTAAATAGAACGTACATGACAAAAGGTGCGTTTTGTGCACTGGCAATGCATAACACACATTAAAAACAATGAATGTGTTACGTTATAACGTTGTTTATATTTACCATCGACATACTTGCTTAAGCCTGTAGACTCTTATATACCTATGGTGGCTTTTGTCTCATTTTTCTAAATCTGCGTACGTTACAAACAACAAATTGGTACTGGGTTTCCAAAAAATTTCTAGCGAAATAATACCCACTTCCCCTCGAATTAGCCCCCCCCCCCTCAAAATTTTCACTCTGAAAAAAGAAACCCCCGGGGGTATTTCGAGGAAATACCGTACACATCTAAACTATCATCTCATCACAAAGGTTGGCAGAATGAACTCAATGGTGATCCCAATTCAAATGGCAAGGACTCTGTGCGGGCCTGTGCCTCTGTGCATGTTTACCCGCTGTGCACGTCGGGGGTATTCTAGATTTTGACCTTCCAGGGGGTTGGATATATAGCTTATCGCGCCTTTGGAAGGATAGATAGCTGGAAAAAATTTAGGGGGTTTGGGGGTTCAATACCCAGTGGTGCCCATGTAGACCCGGTGCGCATGTAAAGCCCGCTAGATGGGCACCGGGTAACATGCCCATTGGATTTGGATGCGCACGGAGTTGTAGCTATACATGGGCACCAGGCACTTTTGCAAAACCGTATTTACATTTACCCGAAATACCCAGGTATTTAGGTATTTATACTTATGTTTACATTTACGTTTTCCAAAAATACCGCTACATTTTGTTATGTTATCCTGGCACAATTACCCTGGTACCAGAGAAAACGTAAAACGTAAGTTACCAACGCGTAATTGTATACCTCACCCTTGGTTAATATTACTTATAATATCAGAGCACTTCTGTAAATTTTTTACGTTTACGTTTTATTTTACATTTACGTAAATATTTTAGAAATATAATAACATCTTAGTATTTATACTTGAAATTTGGAAAAGGTATTGATGTTACTGTTTACGTTTTCCAGAAATACCAGTGTTTTAACATTACTGCATTGTACTCGTACATTGGTATGGGTGCGCATGTACACCCCATGCATATAAACCCAGCGCCCATGTAGACCGGTGTGCATGTATGGTTGAACAACATGCGCACCGGGTCTACATGAGCACCGGGTAGAAATACATGGGCACCGAGCCTACATGCGCGCCGAGTTTACATGCGCACCGGCACATACCCATTCAAATTTGAATCTAAAAAATAAGTGATCGAACCCAGTTGAACCTACGGTAGTGAAACGTCTGTCGAGTTTATCTGTTTTACAGCCGTGCACGGGAAACCGGAAAATTTCCGTCTGCTTTTGAATGGTTTTTGAATCACGAATGTGCTGACCAGGGGTCTCCTAGGGGGGGGGGCTGGCCCCCCCCTTAATCCGCCGGCTATCTATCTATCCCAAAGCAAAATTTTTGGGCTACCCCCTGAGCCCCCCCCCCCCAAATGGCTCAGCTACCTACCTATCTGGAGCAATTTGTGATAAATTTTGCCAAAATTTTTGCTCAAAATCGTTAATTTTCATACCATTTTATAGTTTTTGTCTTCAAAATCCTGGTTTCACCTATACACTTGTTTATCTACCGCAAATCCTCGAATAAGACCCCCCTCGAATAACACCCTTGAATAACTCCCCCCGTTGGCGAGGTGAGGAAAAAATAACTCCCTCCTCGAACAACTCCCCCCTCTTGAATAACTCCCACATCTAGATGAAAACGACACAAACAAAAATACAAAAGAATCTTAGCCTACAGCAGCGACAGCAGATAAATGATGCGTATGCAGTGTATACACATCTTTTTGTTGTTATTGTACAGTGAAATATTAGAATCGCATGAGTTTACATACTGGCTCCATACAATGAATTAAGTCCAAGTTTTCTGAGGAAAAAATAACTCCCATTAGGTCTTATTCGAGGATTTAGGGTACTTATTTTTAGCCTACCTATATTAGCCACTCTTGACCTGTTTTTAATGACTTTTCCCTTTTCTGCCTTCTATGCACTGAAGAGCCTACATATAATACCATATTACCTCCAATATTGATTTCGTCAGATTTTTGCAGCGATTTGATATACCTTATATTAGAGGGTACCTTATATTAGAGAAGTTTGCATGTTCTGGGCGACACCCAAAAAATCGCAAATGACCACATTTTTATAGAGCCACCCAATCTTCGGTTACAGGGGTCGTAGGAAAATTTTGTCGAAATTTCATGGAGCCCCAACCTGAAACCATATTATATCCAAATATGAACATTTTCCACAAAGCGGTTCCCGAGATATAAACATGTGCTCAGGGGCATGGTTGGTTTAAAAACAAATATTTGTATACAAATTGTAAAAAAATTGTATTTTCTTTTTATTTTATGCATGTTTCACTTTATTTTATTTTATTCTAAAATGTCAAATTAACAAAATGTTGTTCTTGTTAAGTGTCATTTGTTATGACAGCTGTTATGCAGCGTGTCAATTGTGTATCCAAATCTTATGTTTTTAACCCAAATCATTATTTTGTATCCAATGCTTATGTTTCTGTATCCAAATTTTCATGTCCAAATGATTTGGACACAAATTTAGATACAACAAGACTGGGATACAAAATGTAAGAGTTAGATACAAAACAAAATATTTAGATTCAAAAGATAAGACTTGGATACATTTGCTTGACAATAGACATTTTAATTAATATTTGTCATTACAACTGACAGTTTACTTTACATTTGTCATGACAATTGACACATTGCATGACATTTGACACTTTACAAGGCTTGAGATTTCCTCCAGTTCCACGAATAATCAGGTAGAAACTGAAGCAACAAGATATAAAATGTGAATTTTTATACAATTTTACAATATGTGAATTTTTATACAATTTTACAAAAATGTGAATTTTTATACAATTTTACAAAAAAAAATTCACAAAAATTAAAAAATTTTATACAATTTTTATTTTCATTTTAACATTTTTTCCATTTTATTTGATTTTTTTCTTCTATTTCTTTCTTCAATTTTTTTCTGACATTTTGCCAACGATGCTCGGGGCCCGACCCCCTCCCCTAAAATGCAACCCCTAATATCAGCTATGACCGTACCGCAAGCACCGGTTCTGGTGCCGTTCGGTGCCACGGTGCCTTTCCATCACTCAGTGCACTCACACCGCAGTATCGAACAAGAGCGACCCAACCCGACCCGCTTGTGGCGCTTTTCACATCACCATCGAAATGTTGGCGCACCTGCAGTTGTGCCGCGAATAAATAGAGCACTGATGAGCAGCCAAGTTTGCCATCCCGCGCCCATGAATTTGCAGCTCATGGTGGGGGTTTTTCTTCGGCTCAGGTGCCAATCCCGGACCCTGTTAAAAGCCCTGTAAAACATCAAATGTCATGCAACATGTCAAAAGTCATGGAAAATGCCCCGCAAAATGGCAACCCGGTTGCTATTTTGCAGGGCATTTTCAATGAATTTTGACATGTTGCATGACATTTGATGTTTTACAGGGCTTTTAACAGGGTCTGGGAGTGCGCCCAGATCCACCTTTTGGATTTCGTCAAAATACCTATATGAATGATGAAAATATATGAATAGGTACTTCCAGTTACAAAATTAACTGTTCCAAATAAATTTTAGGTTATGAAAATTGAGAAAGTTAAAAAAGAAATGCGAAGATTGAGAAAATACTTCATTTTACATTTTCTTTGGTAGAACGTACTTAAATTTCTAGTCTTTAAATTTAATCCAAGTAAAAAAATTTTACTTCACTTTTTTTCTACTCATTCATTCGGAGAAAATTTTACTCTGTGAGCAAATTTACTATGAAAAATATCTGGTACTTTAAACAATTCTGGACAGGTGGTCTACATGGATTCCAGGTACTTTTCCCCCGTGGACAACTTGCCCCCGGAGTGTGTTGTATTAGCATTTTGTCCGTGTTGTATTACCGTTTTGTCGTGTTCCATTAGCGTTATGTCCGCACGGACATAACGCTAATGCATCACACCACGGGGGGGGGGAAGAAGTCCATGGGGGAAACGTGAAGTTAACGGTCTACATGTGCCTATCACACTGGGCAGTAGTATCAGTACTGATAGATCACAAATCTCAGCAGTAGATTTGGTCCAATCTTTTCTTGTCACTTTATTCATAAAAACACTGTGAGATTCTTTATAATTACAGCATTTAGCATTCAGTGAAAAATAGCTGCTGACAAAGGTATGACCTGCGGTAGGTTGCTTAGCAAATTTAGGTAAATTATTTTACCTGCTATGCTGTGCTGCACATAATGTTATGACCAGGGTTGGCAAAGTCTCAGTAAAAAATAAATAAAAAATTAAAATAAAATGGAAAATTGAAGAATAAAAATAAATACCTAAACAAAACATATTGAAATAAAATACAATTTTTGTGCATTTTTACTACAATTTTAGAAAAATTGACTTTTACTAAAAACAATCCTAGTCACAAACTAAAATAACTAGAAAATAACAATAAAATAAACTTAAATTGGAAAATCATAGGATAAAATAAAAATAAAATGGAAAATTGAAGAATATAATAAATAAAATACAATTTTTATACAATTTTACTACAATTTTAGTAAACAGAATTTTATTTAAAAAAACAACCCTGGTAGCGACACGATCAGGGTTGGCAAAACTTCAGAAAAAAAATAAAAATAAAATGATATAAAATGGACAATTTTACTAAATTTTAGTAAAAAGAATTTTACAAAAAAGCAACTCTGGTCACCAACTAAAAAAGAAATTAAAATAAAATTAAAATAAAATGGAAAATTGAAGAATAAAATAACAATAAAATGAAAAATTGAAGAATAAAATAAAAATAAAATTTTATAAAACCAAATGCATTTTTAAAAAACCAACCCTGGACACGATAACATAATGGATAAAGTTTTCTGTGAGAAATTTCATGCTAAATTTTTCTTTGGTAGAATATTGTAAATAGTAATTCAATCAAATAGACAGTTGTATGGTGGAACAAATTCACAATTCACGGTGAAAAAATACTTTTGTTTTGTAATCCATTATAATATGGGTTATGGTTTCCATTCAGTGTGCTGTTGTTGGTAAACAAGGTATAATACCATAATATTCCTACTAATAGGCATACATCTCCAATAGAATGGCAGCAACTCATAGGACGCCAGGTAGAAGTAAGTTTTGTTGTATGAGTGTCAAAAACAAAAAAAAACAAGCTAAAAATGTTCAAAGTGTTCTTCAAAATGTTTATTTAGAAGCTCACTTGTGTTCATATTTTGTTTTGTTTAAATTGATAATGTGATATTAAAAGATTGAGGAAGTTTGATTTTCAATGTGATTTTAATTGAAAAGTTGTGAGAAAAAATTGGTGAAAAAAATATAATGGAAGCCAAAAGAGCGGCACGCAAAAAGGTTGATGGAAAAATAGAACAGTGCTCTGCTAAATATGGTATATGCTTTGTGTACCATGCTTTAAGCTCAGATCAATTTACTTAATGATTGAATTGCCCTCAGCAGCTATTTAGAAAATGACTGATTTGCTTATCGCTTTTACATATCAATCATGTATTTATCTCATGCGTGATGGATTTGTGTTTTGCATGTACCGCATTTGCTTGAATAGTTCCCCCCTTGAATAATCCCCCCCTGTAAGACATAAGAAAAAGATAATTGTGTGAAGACACAGTGAAGAAATAATGATTGTGTGAAGACACAGTGAAGAAATAATAATTCCCCCCCCCCTCGAAAAATCCACCTTAAGATATTCGATCAATTAGTTGTGCCAAATTTTAACAAAAATGGCACGTTTTTGTGTTAAAAATGCACATTTCGTCAAATGACTTGATCGAAAGATACTCAAAAAAATTTACAAAAGAATAATTCCCCCCTCGAATAATTCCCCCTTCGAATAATTTCCCCCTCAAAAAAGTCTGGCGAAATAATAATCCTCCAGGGGGATTGTTCAAGCAAATACGGTATATGGCTATTCCAGTCATAATTATTACTGTTAATTATTGCTACGTAATTATTAATGACAATAAAGTTGAATTAAGTCGATGTGTAAGCTCAAAATGCACAAATGTAGGCATCAGTAACGTAAATAGAATTTCCTCGAAATACTTCATGTGAATTGACCCTGGGGCAGTCCTAAGCCCTGTAAAGTGTAAAGTAAAGTGTCAAATGTAAAGTCAAATGCAAAGTAAAGTGTCAATCAAAACAAAAAAGAAAAGATTTTATTATTAAACTTTGTATGACAATTGACAGTTTACTTTGCATTTGATTTTACATTTGACTTTACATTTGACACTTTACATTTGACACCTTACTTTACACTTTACAGGGCTTGGGACTAGTGATGGAAAAGCGCCATGGCGCTGGCGCCTGGCGCTAGCGCCAAAGCAAAAAGCGCCATGGCGCTTTTGGCGCTTGGCGCTAAAACGCTCTGGCGCCATTGGCGCTTGGCGCCGGGATCTCAGAAAGCGCCATGGCGCTTTTGGCGCCATTTTCTGGTGGCGCTATTGGCGCCTGGCGCCGGCATTTTAAATAGCGCCAAAAAAGCGCCAAGCATGATTATAAAATTATTATGATTCAGTGAAAATGGACAAGCCAGTTGATAAATTTTGAGATTAACTGAATAAATATGGTTAAATATAAGGGTGTAAGGGGACATTTATATTAATTGAATATTGATTAGGTAATATTTGGGGCAAATGAATATACCGTATTTCCTCGATATACCACCAGTGGGTTTATTTTTTCCGAGTGCAAATTTTGATGGAGGTATTTCGAGCAAGGGGTGTATTATTTTGCCAGGAATTTTCGTAAAGTATCATGTAAAGAATAAGTACCTATTTACATACACATAACTGGTAATAAACATGACTAAATGGGATATAATATTTAGGACCTATCATAGTACGGCTGTTTGGCTGAAAAATAGGTCTATCCCTTGGGATTTTAATGATGTAGTGGTTGATTGAATTTTAATGGCAAAAGTTAAATCAACTACTGCAACATCAGCGGTGTGTCACAATTACGAATTGATTATTCTACAAACGAATTGCAGAAGAAAAGTTTTTTGGCGCTGGCGCTATTGGCGCTTGGCGCCATCACTCTCCGGCGCCATTGGCGCTGAGGTTCAGAAAAGCGCCATGGCGCTTTTGGCGCTATTTTGCTCTGGCGCCATTGGCGCTTGGCGCTGGGGGTCGGAAAAGCGCCATGGCGCTTTTGGCGCTTGGCGCCAAAAGTCTGGCGCTTTTTCCATCACTACTTGGGACTGCCACTCAGTCTGAGCAAGCCAGGGTAATTATAACACTACCTTGAAATACCCCCATCCAATACAGCGGGATCTGGCGCCAGCGCCTACGCCATTGGCACCATGGCGTGGCGCCTACGAATGGCGCTGGCACCGTGACGTCATTCCGTCACTTTGAAGGCAAAATTTTAGAGGGGAGGGCTGAGCCAACAGAGTCAACAAACAGCCGCTCAACAATCCTGGATACATCCCTGAATCTCTTGAACTAGTCCGCCTTCGAAATACCTCCAGATCTTTTCTAGCGGAGGAAAAACCCCTTGAAATACCCCCATCCGGAAAAAGGTACGTCATGTATGCAAGGTACATGATATATTTATTGCTGCCAATGTGCATCGCAGCTAGGGCGTAAGAAATTTTTTTTAAAGAAAATGGAAACGGAAAAAGGAAATTTTTCACCCTTGCCGGAAAACACAAATGGAACAATTTTGCCTGCGGAAAGCGGAAAACGGAAAGTTGACACCCTAATCATAGCTACACATAGAATAGTTTGTGTAGCATCTACATTGATGTGTCTAAAACTAAATATATTTAGGTACACTGTTTGTAAATATCACGTTTATTATTATACTAGTTTTGTCTATGTAAAAGCTCATCTTTTTCTAAATACGATCCTTTACGGTTGTGTAATAATAACCTACCCCTGGAATGAGCCCCCCTCGAAATGCCCCCTCATAATTTGCACTATGAAAAAAAAATCCCATGGGGGTATTCCGAGGAAAAACAGTATTTGCATAATAACAAGAATTACCAACACAATTGGTAAATATTATCTGTTCCGCTTGGCGCCAAAGTCCTCTGCGCCACTGGCAGGTATTTTACTGTCAGGTATTTTACCAGGTATTTTATTTATGCAAAGTTCAGTTTTTCATCCACAATTATGCCACTCGTCGGATTCACACGGCGGAGAATCAGCGTCTGTAGTCACTATGTGCGAAACGGGTTTCATCCATGTGCGAAATGGGCATATGTGCGAAACAGGCTTATGTGCGAAATAGACCTGGCACGCGGCACCACCCCCCCCCCCCTAAAATTTGACCTCTGTGGCAAAGGAATGGCGCCTTGGCGTCAGCGCCATTCGTAGGCGCCACGCCATGGCGCCATTGGCGTTGGCATTGGCGCCAAATACTGCTGTACATAAATGTATTTTACATACATATAGAGCGACCAGGATACATTTTGTGTGTTGAAGTGGATAAGTCAGTCAGTACCATCAGCAACTACTACATGCATTGTTCCATGATGTTTTTTTTCTGTTCTGGGTTTTTTTTAGTTTCAATTTCCACATTTTGGTGTCTGAGAGAGAGGGATGGCGCTGGCGCGCCCACCTGATAAATCCAACATTATTTATTTTGATGTCGTTATTCACTAAAGCAGCGTTTACATGCTTTCGTGTGCCAACAAAAAAGTTTGGTGAAAAAGTTCCATAATTCTGGAATAAAGTTCCATATCTGCAAGAAAAAACGGTGACGTGTGCTCACTAGTTAAGTGTACACACAAGCCAATTTGCAGATAATTTGGCCCGGTTTTCGTTTTGAAACCGAACTGACAACTGAAATTCATCTTCAAATGCTTATAAGTCTTGAACGACAGGCTCGAATTATATGCAAATTGGCATGTGTGTAAACTTAACTAGTGAGTATACTTCACTGGCTTTTCCCGCAGATACGGAACATTATTCGGGAATTATGGAAGTTTCTCGCTTAACTTCTATGTCGGCACGCGAAACCGTGTAAACGACCCTTACGAAAATAATCGATCGAGAAGCAGTATTTATTAGTTATCATTGTGACATTGGCGCTCCACACGCTGGAATGTCAACTGGTTTCAGTGTCAACTCGATTTTACCTCAATTTTGGTTACAGGACAATTTCAAGTGCACATGCGGCAATGTCGAAACGGAATCAATTTGCCATGTGCATTTGAAGGGTGTGCTTCTAAAAGTACCGATCTACAAAAAAATCTATTTTGAGATAATCGCGATTGAAAGTTTGGAGTATGCAATACCCATGTATGGGTATTGCATGCTCCAAACTTTCAATCGCGATTATCTCAAAATCGATTTTTTGTAGTTCGGTACTTTTAGAAGCACACCCTTCAAATGCACATGGCAATATCGATTCCTTTTCGACATTGCCACATAAGCACTTGAAAATAATCCTGCTTGCCTAAATTCAGCTAAAATGAGTTGACTCCAAACCAGTTGACATTCCAGCGTTTACAGCGTGTGGAGCGCCATACTCGGAGGCATAGCCGAAAGTAACACGACCCACATCACGGCAATTAAGTGACTCTGTTCACCGCAGCGACGCATACTGCTGCATGATCGCCCGCGCCGTGTCGCACCGGTCTGCAAATGCTTCAACACGCGTGCCTTGTTCCATTTATCGCAATCGCCAATGTCATCAAAAAAACTGACCTTGGCGCAGTTCCAAGTAGCAGCGCAGCAGCGCGAACTCGGCCGGGCGTCGCTCCAACGGCAGACCGTCGCAAGCCTGCGGCGCGGCGGCGACCAACGGTAGCGCGGCGACAAAAAGTGACAAAATGAACCGCGTCCGCTGACAAAAACAACGACAAACTTTATCGAGCAGTTTGGCAGCGTGGTCGCACTGTCCGCGGAGTGCCTCGCACACGGCCATGTTGTATACGAGTACGGCCGTTGCCTAAAATTATTGGATTCTGAAAAAAATTGAAGTTAAAATCACTTAGCTCACCGGGTCAATCACTCTTACTGTCTTTGAACAGTGGGCAGTTTGGGTTCAAACGCGATAGCAAATCGCTCCTCCGTACGGATAGATAACTGAAAAAATTTTCTGGGGGGGGGGGGGCTGGGGGGGCTTGGGGGAGGGTTCAAAATCGCTAAAATTCGGTTAAAAGTAGCCAAAAGTAGGTTTAAAATGGCTAAAAATAGGTATATAACCATGTATATAGCCGGAAAGCACGATTTTGAAGGTGAAAACTATAAAAAGATGCGAAAATTAGTGATTTTGTATGAAAATTGGGGCAAAATTTCACAAAAATCACTCCAGATAGATAGCTGAGTGATTTGGGGGGGGGGGTCTTTGGGGGTAGTTGCCAAAAATTTTGCCTCGGGATAGATAGATAGCTAGGCAGCCTCCGGGATAGATAGATAGCTGGCCGATTTGGGGGGCAGCTCCCCCCCCCAGCCCCCCCCCCCCCCTAGGAGACCCCTGTTTGACACTTTACAGGGTCCGGGACTGCCCCTGGAGGACAAAATGGACAGTCTCCAAGTGCAAGCCAACCAAACGAGCGAAGGGCGGCAAACGCACCAGGGGCACGCTGAGCAGCGGCGCGTCAGTGTCGCCCCTACGGCCGTTTCTCTGGTCGGGGGCCACCGAGGCGACGGGGCCGTGCGCCTGCAGCAGCTGCCCCGCCTCCACGTACCTGCCCAGCTCGCGCAGACACTCGGACAGGTACACCCGGCCTAGCAGTCTGTGCGGGGGAGGTTGGGGGAGGTTGACGGAGGTTGACGAAGGTTGACGGAGGTTGAATGGATTATTAAGGTGTTGCGATAAGTGGTTCGCACAGCCGGGGCATAATTCATAAATATGATCGGGTATGTCGAGATAGTTTATTGGAGCGACACGTTTTGCAGGGCAAGAAATTCACGTGAATAGATGGCCATAGTTTTTCGCCAAGGTGCCACTCCCAGACCCTGAAACATAAAGCGACCCTTATTTCACGCGTCGTTTGTCATTTTGCAAGGCATTTTACATGATATTTGAAACTTTATAGAAGTGGGACATTTTACTGGGCCTGTGATTGGCCCAGTATCGGGGGACTAAATCACTGTTCCTTTTATAGACCCCCTAAATCAAAACACTGAGATATTAGCATTTTCCTACTATATTTCCCCCCCCCCAAAAATCGTCAAAACCCGAACCCACCTATAAGCTGGCGCCAGGTGTTTCATGCCGAGCAGCAAGTTTGCACTAGCTTGAGCCAAGTGCAGGTCGCCCAGCCGCAGAGCGATGTACGCCTGTGCGCACAGGGCGCCGCAGCGAAGTTGATGCGCCCCCGCCGCGTCCATGGGGCCGCTGGGGGGTGCCGCCGCGCTCCAGGGGGGTCCAGTCTGTGGGGGGTAGTCAATGGTAGCCGTGATTGGATACACGTTGATTGGGGTCTACTATCGGGAGTTGGGGGGTCACCCCCACCAAAAGCAAAATGTTGAATGCGTGGGTCTAATATAGGAGTTTGCGGGGTGCCCCACGCCTAAACGCAATAAATTGAAGCCCCGTGAAACCCTCCCCCTAGAAATTTTTTCAGCAATAATACCTAAATATTCGCTGGGACGGTCGATTATTTATTTATAAACCCTCGCAGGGGTCCAAATCTACAGTAGTATTTACATGGTTGAATGTGCTAGGTCATTGCCACGAAACGTTTGGAACATTTCTCCACCCAAAATGTTACGGCTTGTTCGTGCTATTCACAATTATTTCACGACGATGAAATACGGATTCACATAAAATTACTCAAACCGCTGGCACAAAGCCAAAAACCTGACCGTAGCCGCCTTGCCAGGTGCGAACGCCTCGTCCAGGGCGTGTTCATCTGGGCGCGGCGCCAGTGCGAGCGCGTTCCTGACGCACAGCATGCCGAACTGCAGCGTGCAGGCGGGCATGGCCGCGTCGCCGCACTGCTCCAGCCCCTTGCCACTGTCGCCGCTCTCGCTAAGGGCGGGGGGGGGGGGCAATTGAGTGTTGGATTGTGATTTGCAAAATGAAATGATTTGTATGAAAATTACACGGGGCGGGGAATGACAAATGCCACTTTGGACAAATTATATTTTAGAAATGAGAACTGACAAACATGCACTCCGGGTCTACATGTGCTCCGGGTATACGTGTGCAGAGGGCCTCAGTCCTCACATCGCAAGGCCTTTATCATTCCAAATACGACTCACTGCGACTGCGCGGCCAGCAGCACCTTCCTGTGCGGGCCCACCCCAATGACGCCCTTCACGACGACTTCATCGGTGCCGCCGCAGCGCAGCAACTCGGCCTTGCTCCCATTGTACTGCACCAGGGGGCACTCCCAGACCCTGGAAAAGACCCTGCGAAGTGCAAAAAACCCTGTAAAATGTCATGTGTTACGTAAAAGACGCTGTAAAGTGTGAAATGTCATGCAAAGGCCCTGAAAAGTGTGATGTGTATCCAAACCTTTTTTTATCGTATCCAAACTTATGTTTTTGTATCCAAACCTTATGTCGAAAAAAAAGATTGGGATCGGAAAACATAAGATTTCGATACGATCAAATAATATTTGGATAAACATGACACTTTACAGCATCTTTTACATGACATTTGGCACTTTACAGGGTCTTTTACATGACACAACATTTTACAGGGTTTTTTACGCTTAACAGGGTCGTTTACAGGGTCTGGGAGTGGCACCAGGCAGCACTCGGCCAATCTGAACCAGAGTCTAGCGCTGCGGGGGTACACGGAGGCCAGCGGCAGCAGGCAGTCGAAGGCGGCGGACGCGTGCTGGCCCAAGAGCAGGGTCACCCCCAGGTTGTAGGTGAGCGTGTGCTGCGTTGGCGCCGACATCGCTGAGAGCTGGTCTGTGGGGGGGGGGTGATTGAGGGAGTGGGTATCGGAATTTCAAAATTTTCCGGTTCGAGTATCGGGTCCATAAAAGTTCGGGCCGGGTATCAGGTATCGGTTCCAAAAAAATTGCGCATCGGGTCGGGTTCCCAACCCACGGTTGGGCATGAAATTGTGTCAAGTGGTTTTGTCAAGCGGTCATTGAAATTCTGTCATTGTTGAATCAAGCTACCTAAATATTATTTTGGTGTAAAAAATTAAACGAAAACCAATTTCTCTGGGGTTTTATTGATTAGTTTTTCATCGAAATTTCGTATCCATATTTACAGCATAGGCAAATGTAAGAAATGTAAGAAAAATTCAGGCGAGAAATTGTGTCGTTTGACACAAATGAAAAATCTTACCGCGCATTTTACATGACATTGATAAAATATCCTGGCATTCTCCATGGCTAGACGAACCCGAAAACAGCCTTAAAAATCCAAACTCCGCCCACCTCACCAGTCACTTTAATCTTCTTGGCAATCTCAAGCGCGCGTTTGGAGCGCACGAGCGCCATGGCCGGCCGCCCGCTGCAGGCAAGCAGACAGGCGGCGTTGTTCGCTGCGCACAGCTGTTCCAGCTCGCCGAGTCCGGCCGCGGTGGACGTGATGGACGGCAGCAGTCGGTCCACGGTCGCCGCAGATTGACACACTTCGCGGATTTGGCTCAGTGCCAACAGTTGCTTTTGCCGGTGCGGCGTCTGCGCTTTGAGTGTGACCTCGACGTTTAGGCTAGCATATTTTTAGGCCGATATTGTTTTGCTCTGGGAAAAATTATTGGAAGCTAGCGGCTAGTACAGTAATGTAAGCTTTCCGATGAATATACTGTATTTTTGAAAAAAATGCCACAAAACTATCCTAGTGAGAAAATAATGTGGCATACTTGGATGTACATAGGGTTGGAAAAAATCAATTTTTTTAAACGCCTTGATTTAAAAAAAAATCAATTTAAAAAAAATTTATTTTTTTAAATTAAAATCAGATTTTTTTTAAATCGCCCAAAATGGGGGTATAGAGAGAAAATATGTATATGTTAAGTGTCAGACAATGTTGCTGAAATGGATCGATTTCGATTTTGTTTATTTGAAAATTGATAAGCTTATGAATGAAAGTAAAGACAAGCTACAGTACATAGGTACTAAGCCATGTCGTATCGTATATAGGCAATGCGTAAAAATGAGGGAAAATAAATATGATACGACAATGTTGTATAATAAATATAATAAATATGCACGAGGGATAAATGCAACTCCCTTTTTGCAGGTACAAACTAGAGCTGGCGCACAATTCACTGGAAACCGCGGAACGTTCAGAGGCCGCGGCCGATCGCAACCTTTTACGGGGTCGCAAGCCAATCAGCAACAAAATTTTGGCCAAAACTTCTCGAATAACAACGGCCGCCGCTTTGTGAGGGCGCGCGGCAATTATGGCGGGAGGGGAAACTTCCGCGGCAACATGGGCAGAGGGCAAAACAGCAACGCGATGTGGGCTGCGCCCAGCAACGAAATTTTGGAGGAAACCAGCGAAACTACACCGCTGGTCACCGAAATGGAAGAAACTGAAGACTTCCTAGACGGCTGTGAAGGACCAGATGCAGCGTTCGGTGAGATAAGGCTCTTTTTGATTTACTTAGGGAACAAAGCTACACTGCATGGTGAACTTGGCAAAATCAAATTATCGTTAATAGACACCATATCACGAAAATATCAGGGAAACAATTTTCTGATGAGAAAAATGAAAATAATAGGTAGAAATGTACATACATATGTTCGCGTAAAAATTTTTAAAAGATCTATCATCAATATCTTGGTCGACTTGACATTTGCCCCCAAATGTTTGATAAAAAACATCAAAATTAACTCAGAAGCCTCGGCGCAAGAAAACGTAAAAGAAGATCGCCGCGCCAAACTAATGAAAGAGCTTGCTGAACTGGACGGCAATGAAAACAATAGTGTGCGCATCGAGGAAATCGAAAGTGAGTTACAGGTAGCTAAGCGGGGAGTGGGCAAAAATGACATATATAGAGAACTCAAAAAGGATAGAAAATTATCCGTAAATTCCAGACCATGTATGCAAAAGCTTTTGACCTACTGGAAAAAATCAGGGAAAAAATATATAGTTGTCAATGTCTGGTACAAGATTACAGTAATTAGCTTGTATCATAAAGTAACTGTTTGTGCATTTGTAACAGAATTGTACTTTGATACGGATAAGTACTATTCAAGACTATTTCTAATTAATTTAAAGCTAAACATCAACTTTTATGTACCATACGAAGGTACGACGGCGACGCAAGCGAGGTCGTTTGCTGCGGTTGCGAAATCGGCACCGTCCACTAAGGCAAGCTTGTCTCGCGGCGGCACCACTTCATCGATCTTGCCAACAAAACCCTCGAACTTACAGGTGGGTACGGGACGGGTGCCGCCGAGATATGGTCTACACAAGCAATTACTGCTGCACCAACTAGAACAAAAGACGCAACAAAAGTGTCGTAGAATTCTGCAAAAATTCGTCAAATCTGAAAATTCGACGCCCGAAAATGTGATGCTGATAGATAATAGGATTGATAAGAAAGGCCCCGTCGCAGTTTCAAAAATTCTGCGAAGCTTATCGATGGGTATAGAAATGGGCCCAATTATTGAGCGACGAGACGTCGATCGGTCCGAATTACTGCCGTGTAACTTGAAATTAGAACCAGAACAGACCCCACACCTAAATGGCTACTTTTTCTCAGTCCTAATAGTGGGGGACAGTACTGGAGCTGATTTAGTGAAACGTTTGCCAGATTTTTTTCGTGAGACAAGTACACCTGCACTTGTTCATTCGACTAAAGGGCTACTAAGCGGTTGTAGGCTAAATGTGATGGGTGGCATTTTGATCGCTTTGGGTAAAAAACACATGTATGATGTGATCTGTATCAGAAGCGTACTTGATGTGGTAGGTATTGAATCGGCTTGCGCGTTTGATAGTAGCAAAATAGGTGTTTTGGAAATTGCGTTGGTAAATTTTGTCGAAATGTTGTCACTTTACAACAGTGGAGTTATTCATCCGTGCGGTTGTCTACTTTTCAGTTTAATAGGCCCTTGCCTGCCCACCGAAAAATGTTTATGGGATCGCTCATTTGCGTGTGATTTGATGGAATTTTTGTGTGACGCGGAAATTAGGTTTGAAAATATCGTAAAAGTTTTTAAAAATGTCGAAATTATGCCGCTAATGAGTTTCATACGGGAAAATTGGCGCCAGCTGGGGTTTGAGGCCCCGGTAGACTGCATGCTTTCGCTAATCTGCAATGATGGCCTGCACACTGCAGCGGCGGGAATTGATATAGTGGCAGAATTGATCAGGCGGAAGATGTTTAAAATGTGGGTTAAACTAGATAAGCTAAGTAATCACTTACATAGACTTACATACGTCAAACAGCCAATCAACCTAGAAATATTACCATGTACAGGTACCGAAAGCGGGCCGAAATCCTGCACCTGGCATGATCGGACAAAGGATCGGGAGGAAAAAGCGTTCAGGGCCACTGAGCGGACTTGGCTTTTAAAAAAATTTTTTTTAATTTCGGTAGCGAATACTACACAGACATCAAGTACGCAATTTTTACCGAGAATAAGGATAAAAATACCCACTACTGATCTAGATAACTTTATAAAATGGAAATATGCATATTTTTTGTCTGTGTTTTACATCCTATTCACTCTAGGGTGCCCTAAGGCATGGGCTGTTAGTGGTAGATTTTTTGAAATTTCAATGTTTAGAACCTATGGGTTAGATCGGTTTTTAAAAAGGTTTAAAGCTACGTTGTTAACAATCATGCAGACAAAAAATTGGCAATCCGCCAATTTCAAGCGCTGTATACTCAGACGTTTGGGATCGATCTCCGATATGAATTGGATGTATGCCAATTTGTTGTCTGCAGATTGGCATCAAGTGTATCCGTACAGAATGGTTGATCTCTGTGCAGATTTGTTTTATGCATATTGGGCGGTGGTGGTAGGTAACATCGCAAAAGGTTCGTCGAATGTACCCTCTACGTACAATTTACGTGTTTTTATCGTTACCACATTTGAATGTATGATGAAGTGCTGGTTCATGGGTGTGAGTAGATGGACATGGCTATTTTTATTTTTATTTTTCAAAGGTTCGAGTGTCAAATTATGGAGTTTTTTAATTTGTGTGTTAAAAAAAACTATCTACGTTGTTGAAAGCGTCATACTTGATTTATTGTTAGGTGTGATTAGCATTACTGAACAGGTGGCTAAACTACCGATGTTGAGTGTTTGTTTGATTGTTATATTACAAATAAAAACGGTGATGGCGAGTGATCTTGACAACAGTTTTCTAGAAACAAATACACTGTCACTTTACAGTGCAGTAGCCATAACATTGGTTTATCAAAATACGCGCAATCTTTGCAATCAGATAGAGTCACTAAAAGACCTTGTGAAAAATACGCAAGCTGACATATTGGGCTTCGTGGAAACAAACTTCAAATCGGCAATGGAATCGATCGAGATATCAGGTTATGAGGGGTTCCATCAGTTCCACGAACTTGGGGGGACTGGTGGACTGAGTTTCTATATAAAACAAGGGGTGCGTGTCTTTGTGAACAAAATTGATGACATGTACAAAAGACATGTCATGAGTGTGAAAGTATTTACAGACACAGGGCCTATGAATATCTTCCTAGTCTATCTAGAAAATAATTCTAAATCTAAGAACTCTAGAGTAGTAACACAAACAAATCACAATATACTTGTATTCTTGGAAAATGAAAACGAAAAACTAACGCGATACGGTGAAAAGGTACTTATTATGGGGGATTTCAATGGCCATATTGGTGATGATGAGTTAGGCATATCTGGAAATGATCCTAAAATCAACCATAATGGTAAATTGGTAAGGGATTTTATTGCATCGACAGGGTTACACATAAATAATGTGGACTTTAGTGGATTATGGACATATACAAGAATAAACGCCTCTTCGGCAATAGACTTGATCCTAAGTAATAGCGAAATCGAAATTACAAAGGGGAAAGTTGATGAATTTGGTGAAATTTCAGGGATATCATCAGATCATAATGCTATTGTGTTTGAGCTGGCGCAAGTGCTAAGAGGGCGAAAAAATCCAATAATTGAGAAACCAAAAACAGTTGACCAAAAATGTCAACTGAAGAATAAGCTGCTAGATTATAGCCTGCAAGGGGGCTATGAAGATATATTAAACGGGATACATATGGCAGTACCGAAAGTGATAGGGATGAAACCTACTGCAAAACCCGACAAAAGAATAGTTAAGCAAAACAGGAAAATAGCGAAATTACGTCGCAAACTTAAAGTACACTCAAATGATTGTTCTCTGCTTATGGCACTTAGGAGGGAAAGACATGCTTTAAAGCTTTTAAGATCAGAAATAAGTCGCGAACATAGGGACAGGGATATGAAGAAGCTATATACTAATAGAAAACCTATCGAGAAGGTATTCCAACATGTGAACAAAGTGAAAGGAGATAAGGCTAATGTAATTCATACAATATATAAAGAGGGAGGTGCCCCAGTAAAAACTAAAGGTGATATGGAAAAAGAACTCTGTAAAGCATGGGCTATTGTTACTGAGTCAAATCCGGGCGCAGAATACAGTGAGGTGGTAAATGATCACGAAGTGGAGGAAATTAGCTTCACAGTTGAGGGGGATAGAATGATGAAAGACAAGATCACTAGAAACGAACTGGATGACGCAATTAGAAACCTGGAGACCAATAAATCTCCAGGTACAACAGAGATACACCATGAAACACTGAAGTGTTTGACACATAACTTCAGAGATGCACTGCTCAAACTATACAATGAGTGGTTTAGCGGTGCGAAACTACCAGATGAAGCAACCATATGCAAGATGGTGCTTCTACATAAAAAAGGAGACAAAGGGGATATTAGAAACTATAGGACTCTAGGTATATCCTGCAATATAAAAAAGGTGTACATGTCAATATTAAATAAACGACTAATATGTGCGCTCGAAGAGGTGAATGGTCTTACAGAAATGCAAGGGGGGTTCAGACCAGATAGAAGAACAACTGACAATGTTCATATCCTAAAAACGTGTAATAACTACGCAAAAGCCAATGGCAATAAAATGGTCACATGTTTTATAGATGCCGTAAAGGCATTTGATAGGGTGGATAGACCAAAACTGTGGTTAAAAATGGAACAAATGGGTATTCCCAAGATCATGGTTAGAGCAATATCAAATGTGTATAGCGGAATAGCCGCAACAATGACCTACGGGGGATATGAAACAAAGAAACTGGAATACAATATTGGGGTTGCGCAAGGCTGTTCATTAAGTCCAACCCTGTACGCCATATACTTGCATGACCTAGCAAGGAAATTGGAAGAAACAAAGATGGGGGCAAAATGTGGATGGAATAAACCAAAGATTCCAGCGTTATTTTTTGCTGATGACATTGTTCTAATGGCAAATCGGGATGAAGAACTTCAAGCACTAATGGATGTTTTCACAGAATGGGGATGGAAATGGAATGTTACAATCAATGCAAATAAAAGTAAAGTGATGAGATGGGGTCTTAACAAAAGCGCAAAACAATGGCTGCTAGGATACAATCGAAAGAAAGAGAAACAGAATGTTCTCGAGACAGACGAAATAAAATATTTAGGGATTATAATATGCTCATCTATTGACCCATTTAGGAAGCATAAAGAGCAAATATTGACAAGAATGAGGAAACTATCCTCACTGGCGGTATCAGCGGCTAGAAAAACAACAAAACCAATATACTTTGGCCTATCAACATGGAAAGTATATGTGGAAAGTGCTAGCCTGTATGGTGTGGAGGTGACTGGGCTTGATAATAAGCAGAAAATAATGTTGGACAAGATATACGTACAAACGATGAAAAAAATATGTGGACTACCAATAAGTTGTAGTAGTGCTAGTCTAAATGAAGATTTGGATACACTAAAGCCATCAGAAAAGATAGACCAACTGGTATTGACATACACAAACTATGCGTTGAACCTTCCAGAATACAGGTGGTTAAATAGGGCTATGGTCGAAGACCAAAAACTAGCGAAAAATAGCAGATTAGGTATAGATAACACATCAACCTCACTGTATAATGAAATTTGCAAAAGGTTGGGATGGAAAAAAGAAGTTACCACAAAATTGAAAAAAGTGGACATAAAAAGTCAACTAGTTGACTCAATGAGGAAAAAAAATGAAAAACTAGCGAATTCGCATAGAATCGCAAAATATAGGAAAATAGGAAATAATAAAGCACTGATACTGAGTGTAAGATATGATGAAATGAGTTGGTTCAGAGCCAGACACAATGGCTTGTACTTACACAAGGGTAAACATAAGAAGTATTGTGATTTCTGTAGTACGCGTTATGTAAAAATACCACTCAACCTGGATCACATCTTGAAAATTTGCAAGGGCAACGAATATGAAAGGGAGAGTATGTATGCCACTGCATGCTCCATACCCTGTAACTTTAAAAATGAATTGCTAGATGGACAGACATGTCATAAGCATAGATATGCGTGTGGGGTTATGATAAGAAGGGGTCTGACTTTTGCAAAGTAAAAATTAAGCATAATTGTCATGTAGGATTAATTTAAGATGAGAAATGTTACACGATGGCTGGTCCCCCTCAGTCAGTGTGAACATTATGGCTTTGATTAGAAATGATTGATAACCTTTCAGAACCGAGGTACACCTCCTCGCTGGCTTACAAGAGAGAGGCGTTCATTTGGGACACACTGTGCCCAAACATGTCTTTTGCGGTTTGGGAACCGAAGTTCCATATCCGGTGCTCATGCTGGACGCAGGGCCTCACACTGAAGTTGACAAGGCTCCCCAATGTGCAAACGTTTGAGCTGACAGTGCCAAATGTGCGTAGGGGAGACCACAGCGATGAACAGTGGTCGAATGGTGAGTACATAAGTAGAGTGAGTACATATGTTGAGTACAACACGTGAAGTGTAAAATCGTTAAATAAGGCATTTTTCTACACTCAGGCTGCCAACAGGTGAACAGGCAGGGTCGCGTGAAATTTCTGATCGGCGCAGTAGTTGAAGGCCGCGGGGACTTAGAAGTTGTGATCGATAATAGGAGCGGCATTAGCGGGCAATTTGTCCATATGAGAAAATGGACGTGTCTCCCAAATGCAGTAGGCACTGTGATCATTAATGGCTTTTTTACGGGCCCATCGTATTACACAAGGTGTGGCCGGAGCATACGCTCATCCGGACTGGGTCAGCGGCTATATGAGGAAGTTACAATGCTCGGTCGGGAGATTCCGTGGTAGAATAGTTTGTCGCTCGCACAATTGTACCCTTGCTTTGCCAGTTGAAAACTTTTTGGCTATGTTATGTATGTTGAAACAGTAAATTTACAAGAGTCCTGCGCGTGTCTGATTTATTCTGTGTCATCTGAGGAAGTATCTCGACGTTAAGAGATAGGAAAGACAACCACACGGTATAGTCTTAGCCGAAACGGCAATCCATGTACACAAATACAAATACAAATGTATTGTTATCTCTATTGTGGTCATATTATGACTGTGGAGTCATGGGATAGCATTATAAGCAGTGATTTCTTTCAAAAATATCCATTTTACGTCGACGTATCACATATATCGCCTTTTGTCGAACTTTCATGACTTCAAGTGAAGTTCAGCATGGAATAGTGCTTAAATAAGGTTGTAAGAGGAGGCTAATATAGGGTGGCCCACGTCAGGCGCACGGTTTCAATTCGCTCCCAAAACGTCAATTTTGAATGAAAACTGCTCAAATTTGGTATGGGGGTAGATAAATGTACCTCATTTGTTGTGTTAAGTGCACTGTGCCACATCACAAAAATTCATGTCGGAACGTGAAGCAAAGTTTAATACATGTTTGAGCGTGGCGCATGTCAAGCAATCGTCTACCAAATCACCAATTATTCATAAAAATAGTCCAAATTTGGCATGACAGTAGATAAATGTACCCTATTTAGTATGTTAAGCACACACATAAATATCACTAAATTTTCACATTTTTCACATCGTATGCAAAACAAAGTCACTCGACAGGACCATCTACAATGGGACACATTCAAAAACGTAAATATAAAACTCTTTCACGTTCTGACAAGAAATCTTGCAATATGAAACCGTGCACTTAACACAACAAATGGGGTACATTTATTTATCCCCATACCAAATTCGAGCAGTTTTCATTCAAAATTGATGTGTTGGGGGCCAATCAAAACCGTGCGCCTGACGTGGGCCACCCGGTACATTGCCAGTGATGCTACACACTGTAGAAGTATGTGGGAGCACATTGGGTGGTAATTATATACTACATTAGCATATCACGGCTTATTATAACACCGTAGCATTAATAAATGCGATCTTTTACACTAAAAATGCCCCAAAACCCATGAAAACACCACCAATGGGCATGTGAATGGGAAATTGCGCGCTTGCGCGCAAAAAAATTGCAAAATAGCTAGTGCAAGCCAACCAGAAATTTTTCATTTTGATTTTTTTAAATTAAAATCAGATTCCACCGTGATTTAAAAAAAATCAGATTAAAAAAAAATCAGTTTAAAAAAATCAAGTGCCAACCCTAGAGGTACACATTGAAAATAGTTGAAGTTTTGCAGGATTTTACAATCAAAAATTTGTATAGAAACTTGCGCGAATGGCCCTACACACACTAGTTTTCACCGTGACCGATGTGAAAACTGAAATGGCGACATGGCGACATTCAGCCTACTCTTGTTGTATGCTATATGTATTTTAGTTTTAAAATTTTCAAACTTCAACTTTCATTAATTTAATTTCTAATTTAAAGAAAATAAAATCATTCAACCGTGTTCATTAAATTGCATTTGAAAAAATTTCAGTTTTCACACGAAGTCACGGTGAAAACTAGTGTGTGTAGGCACATTGGTAGACGGTGCGTTTCGCCACGGCACCCCCAAAGAAACCCAAACTTATGGCGTTTTTCCCGCCACCACTCAACACAGACCAGACTGTTTCTCTGTCCGGTTGACAACGAGTTCATATCAGTGTTCCTGGCCGCGCACCTGGCGTAAATCTGGAATATTTTCGTGCAAAATAAATAAAGCTTTTGTGAAGCAAAAATAAGTGGAAAATGCGACGAACGTCGATCAAATTATCTTCGGCGGTATTTTTAGAGTCATCAAACACTTTCAGGGCCTCTTTATTCTGCGACAAATTACACGCGTAGGTATTTTTAAACTAGCACAAAAATATTTAAAAAACGTGAACCAAACAAACATTGTGTTGGAGAAGCAACATCAAAGAAAGCAAGCGCTGGGCTCTTCTGACAACCTCAGAGTTTTTCAGTTTATCTGAAAAAATCGCACTATTAACGCACAATGTACACATATTTAATACATCAAACCTACATTTCTTTTCGGAAACATGCAATCACCTTGACAATCCCGCAACCTGTAGTGTGTCATGTAAGATGTTAATCAAAATGAAAAAGAGAAGATTTTATTACAAAATTTTGACCCTTTGACTGACACTTGACACATTTCTACACATTTACATTTTACAAGGTGTGAGACTGACAGCAGGGGAATTTGTCAACTTAAAGAACCTACTTACTTACATACTTAAGTTGCTTACATACCCCAAATGAAATATGCAGAAATAGGACAAGTCAAACCCGCCCAATTCAAAAGGCAACAACAAACAACTAGGTAGGGTTGGAAAAAGCAATTTTTTATACGCCTTGATAATAAAAAAACCAATTTAAAAAAATTGATTTAAAAAAATTAAAATCAGATTTTTTTAAATCATCCAAAATGGAGGAATAAATGAAAAATATGTGTATGTTAAGCGTCAGACAATATTGTTATGTCTATTGTGGCCAGATTATGACTGTGGAGTCATGGGATAACATTTTAAGCAGTCTTTTTTTCTCGAAAATATCCATTATTACGTCGACTTATTATTTACATATATCGCAGTTTGTCGAATGTTCATGACTTCAAGTGAAGTTCAGCATGGAATGGTGCTTAAATAAGTTTGTAAGAGACGGTTAATAAACACCTTCCCGGTCACATCCGGCACCCATTTTTTTCATTTTACTTCTTGCATTCTATCCCCAGTTCTAGGGGAGCTTGTAGCTGTACGCACAGAAACTCGGCACGCACAGAAGCCCGTTACGCACAGAAGTTAACTCGGTGCGCACAGAAACTCGGCCCGCACATAGCTGATGCCATGTGTGTGCCGAGTTTCTGTGCCCACAAAGTTTATGTGATTTTTCACATTCTATTCTATTCCCTATGTATAGCAGTAGTTGACACCCAAAATTTTGCCAACCGTTACATCTGTTTTCTACATATTTGTCTTTCGTGATTGCGAATGTAAAATATGTAGAAAACAGCTGTAACAGTTGATGAAATTTCAGGTGTCAACTACTTCAACACACATGAAAATCCTGAACTCAGATGGCCGACTTGTCCGACAGGGCCCAGTTGTGTGCGTAACGGGCGTCTGTGCGTGGCGGGTTTTGATTCTGTGCGTAACGGGCGCGTGTGCGTAACGGGTTTCTGTGCGTAATGAGCCTGGCCCGTTCTAGGGTGCCCCAGAGGCTGAAACTTGGGGGAGATATTGGCGCAACCTCCCTCTACTTCTCATAAATTTGGGGGGTCGTGGCGACCCCCCAAATTTATGAGAAGTAGAGGGGGGTTGCACCAATACCTCCCCCAAGTTTCAGCTTCTGGCGCGCCCTAGAACTGGAGATAGGGTGTCACAAGTACGATCAAAAATAGGGTGCCGGACGTGACCGGGAAGGTGTTTACATTGTCAGTGATGTTACACCTGTAGAAGTATTTATGTGGGAGCACATTGGCTGGCTATTATATACTTAACTAGCATATCGCGGCTTATTATTATGTGGTAGCATGAATAAATGGGAGCTTTTTAGACTAAAGATGACCCAAAAACCCATGGAAACACCACCAATGGTGATGTGTATGAGAAATTGCGTGCTTGCGCGCAAAAAAATTGCAAAATACCTAGTGCAAGTCTACCATAAATTTTGCCAATTGATTTTTCAAATTAAAATCAGTTTCCACCATTTGATTAAAAAAGAAATCAGATTTTAAAAAATCAGTTTATAAAATCAAGTGCCAACCCTACAAATAACCCAACCATTCTCTTTGGCCGCTTCAATAATCAATCTGCAGTGTCTGCTTGCGGTGGCGAACATGGCGCACATGGCGCCGCACACGGCCATGTTGTACAGCAGCGCGGCTGCGACTACATTCTGCGGCCGTTCGCCCACCCCTCCAGGGCACAATTCACGCAGTTGTTCGTAGACGGCCAGCAGATGTAAATACAAGTGGGGCAGGTTTTTAACCCCCATTCGACCATTTTTGATAGGCGTCACCCGATCAACCAAGTGTAAGGCGCTGTTCACACGAAAAAAATTTGATAAGAAAATTTTGTTTTTCAACCATTTTTGGGATGAAGTGAGATAATTTACGTGTAAGGACAATCTTCAAAAGTCTATAACATTAAAATAATACCGATAAATTATTTGCTATTTGTCATGTGCGCCTAAATAATCCACATAATCACTTCGACATAGTTTCACATGAATGAATGTGGAACTTTTCACTTGAAATGTGATTTTAACGGGACTTTTTCAAGTGCCTTTATTATCATCAACAGAATCAGTGTGAACGGCCCTTAATCACGTCCAAGCTAGGGATGGAAAAAAAGCGCGTTTTTTTAACGGCCCCGCTTTTTTTTAAAAAAAAGCGCTTTTTTTTAAAAAAACGCGCTTTTTTCGCTTTTTTCAAAAATTGTCAAGACGTTACCTAAAAAGCTCCCAAATATGGTCCTGAGTCAATATATACAGGTATATCAGACAAATGGCAGTACTTGTGATGATATATAACCATATAATGGCTATGTAATCATCTGATGGCATTATTAGTGCTGATTTCTGCCAACAAAATCCAATTTTATGTCCACTAATTATGTATATCGCCGTTTTTGAATGTTTCTTGACTGCAAGTGGAGTTAGGCATGGAATAGTGCTTAAATTTCGCTATAAAAGATGGCTAATACATGACAGTGATGTTTCACACTGTAGAAAAGTGGAAGCACATTGGCTGGATATTATCTACCACAGTGACATATCTCCTCAACTTATTATTACATGATACCATGCAGGAATAGAAGCAATGCCACTAAAATGCTACAAAACCAATGAAAACAACCACCAATGGCAATTTGCATGTGAAATTGTGCGCTTGCGCACAAATTTTTTTGCAAAATACCTAGTGCATGAGTACTAAAAATTTTTCCAGCGCTTTTTTTAAAAAAAAAAGCGCTGGGACCCTTGCGCTTTTTTTTAAAAAAAAGCGGCGTTTTTTTAAAAAAAAGCGCTTGAAAAAAAGCGCTTGCCATCCCTAGTCCAAGCGTCACTAGTCAGTCCATGCCCCAACACCAAACCTCACTACCATCTGCTGTGCAACCATAACAGCTGCCCTTCGCTGCGCCGAGTCACTGGCGGGTGCATTTGCGTCGGGCAAGCCGCACAGGGCGGCGTTCAAGGCGACCACGTTGGAGTCGGTGCAGTTGAGACTGGAGAGTAGACGGCTCGCTTCCGTACGCTTGCCACTGGTGAAGTGCTGGGTGCAGTTTTATTTTGTAGTTGAATCGATTATGGGAATGTCGTTGAAATCTGAATTTAGTAAATATTTATATTTTAACCCAACTGTTAAAAGCGCGCAACCCGGAATCGTCAAAAAAAGTATACATACGTAAGCAATACGCAATTTCAAACGACACGCAGATACAGTGGGTAAAGAGAATCCGTGAACAAGCCCTCTTAACTAAACAATACCCATTGCATTGGAGCCACACACTGGATGGCAACTAGTTTCGGTGTCAACTCGATTTTAGTTCAATTTAGGTTCTACAACACCCAATGTGAAGTGAAGAGACCGGCTCCCGATTTTAGTCGATTCGTTGCGAAATCGATTTCAAATGCACATGGCAATACAGAGTCCTTATCCGCATTGCCGCTCCGCACACTGAAATTTTGCGTTCAGCGTTCGAACGTTTTTGCACGCTGGACTATAAACACTGAAATCAAAATCAAAAGAACACAACGTTTTTGAAGCGTAAAAACTTCAGAATTTGTAATATTTCGCGCAATTTGCATGTGAGTCGAAGTTTTTACACTTCAAAAACGTTGTGTTCTTTAGATTTTGATTTCAGCGTTTGTAGTTCAGCGTGCAGAAACGTTCAAACGCTGAACGCAAAATTTCAGTGTGCGGTGCGCCATTGCCGCATGTGCACTTGAAAATCGTCCCGCGACCTAAATTCAACCAAAAACGAGTTGACACCGAAACCAGTTGACACCCAGTACGCGTAGCGCCAATGTGCGAAGGCGAACGGACCTCCTTGGCGGCGGCGAGCTGCGCCACGATCGTACGCGCGTCCATCGAGTTGGCAGCCGTCCAACTGAGAACACTGCCAGTTGACGATCAGCCAACCATATTTACCGTGCAAAGTTTCTATTTATATTTAAATCCATCTTAAAGTACAACGTGTATGGCCGATTTCACGCTTTGCATTAAATGACCACTTGACAATAAAGGAAAGATTAGGTAAATACTATCGAATAAAAGTTCATTAACTCAGTTCCACTTAAAACATCACCAATATCTCAAAGATCTGCAGAAAGTTAACTGAGACATGAACATGAATTGAACTGGATATTTGACTTGAGGTGTTTCACAGTGAGCAACGAATGAGCATAGATATATACATGTTTCCTTCTTAAATGTATTTCAAATTATTCTAATGTATTTTAAATAAATAAATGCGACCTGATTCGATACAGCTGGCAATAGAAAGCTGTATATATTTTGGGCAGTAAATATGAATTTAAAAAAACTTTTAATCACGAGAAATAACACAAAACATCGCCATAGGCGCACAGTTGGCCAATCCCTTTGCAACTGTTTTTCAATGACCGTTTTTACGATTTTTTTCCTTCAAAGACGTTGTAGTTTGTGTTTAAAAAATGGCGGAAGACAGCGGTTTCTTCTGCCAAAATACACGTACCGCATTACCTAAAATTAACCCCCTCGAAATACCCCCCTAAATTTTGGCTGAGGAAATAATAACCCCCCCCCCCCTCGAAATACCCCCTAAAATGAGTGTAAAGAGAACGTACATGACGAATACCGCAAATATGACTAAATCGCATTTTAAGTTTCCGATCCAATTCCAGGTTCATCATGCGTGTCCAATTTGACTCTCTCGCGCCTACCATTAAGTTCCAAATGTTGACAATAAAGTATCAAATTTTCAGCCCCTTCTCTCAACGTATATGTGAAAAATGGGGTGTCCATAAAATTCCATTTGGACAGAGCAAAACTGTTTTGGGGAGGGAAATGGACTTGTCGACTTCTTGCACTAACAAACATTTTTGTTCCTGGCCTGGATGATGCTTATGGGCAATTTATGGACTTGTCGACTTTTAGAAGTAGCTGTCCATGACGGACATATCACATTTCTTGCTATTTTTTCCCATAAAAAAGGATGAAGAGGATGGACTTGTCGACTTCTTGCTCTAAACTAAGTGGACTTGTCGACTTCTTGCTGAAATTTTTTGCGTTTTTCACAAAAAATGTCAAAATTGGCACTATGCCATATGGGCATGTGAGGTCAAAAAATTTATGGAAAATCATGAAAATGTGCGGGAGTAGCCCCAGATGACGTTTCTGGGCCTAACGCAAAATTTTCATATTTTGGACTTGTCGACTTTTAGAACTAGACGCCTCAGTTATATAAAGACATATACATCTATGTAATTGTTTGATTTTTCTACGTCTGAGTATGGGGAAATTCCAAAAATTTCTGGCGAAATAATAGACCTCCCCCTCGAATTACCCCCCCCTCAAATTTTGCTGGCGAAATAATAAACCCCCTGTGGGTATTTCGAGGTAATACGGTATAAATACTTATTACGTTTGTTTTCATTTTACACATTACATTTACGTTTTAAATCAACTAGAAAATAAATTGCTGCACTACAAAAACTGCTTGTTGGGCGGAGCGGAGAAAAGAAATAAGTTGGGCGGAACAGTTAATGTAACACTAAACAAACATACATATATACTCAAGTGTAAAAATTACAGTAAAAAGCACACAAACGAGTATTTGAATACAACAAACAGTAGAGATGTGAACTTGTGAATGGACAACAGTAGTCTGCACAGACAGACAGACTCAGTGGCGTAGCCAGGGGGGGGGGCGGGGGGGCGGCCGCCCCCCCCCCCTTCCGGGGTGAGACATGGAAATGTAAGGAAATGTGTTCTCCTGCAACGATTTCGGGGTCAATTTTCAAAAATTTTGCGCGCAAGCGCGCATTTTTGCTTCACGTTACAGGCATTTTTACTTCACAGGTTGCGATTGCCTCAAGCTGGGTTAAAATGCACTCAATTGTGTCCATGTCGCTGTATATGTATGTAAATTACATACATTTACAGCGGTATGTGACGCCAATGGCGCCATATCGCGGCGCCTACGAATGGCGCCAACACCCTGGCGTGGCGCCTACGAATGGCGCCAGCGCCATGGCGCCAATTCCCTACTATAGGGGTCAAATTTTAGGGGGGGGGGCGCCGCCCCCCTGTTCGCCGGGCTCCGTAAACAATCCGCCCCCCCCGCTCAAAAATCCTGGCTACGCCACTGGACAGACTTAATAATCAATGAGTCACACAAAAATCAGTGTCCCAAACTATCGCAAGAAGAATCAATAAGCAATTATTTTCAAGTACGCTAGCACAAAGCATAATGTGCCTACACACACTAGTTATCACCGTGACTTTGTGTGAAAACTGAAATTTTTTCAAATGCAAATTAATGAGCACGGTTGAATGATTTTATTTAAGTTAAATTTGAATTTAAATTGATGGAAGTAGAAATTTGAAAATTTTCAAACTAAAACATGTCGTCATTTCAGTTTTCACATCGGTCACGGTGAAAACTAACGTGTGTGTGTGTAGGGCCATTGGCCCTGCGCACACTAGTTTTCAGACGAAATTTCGAAAATTCATAAATTAGCATTGAACGTGTTTGAGTTTTCCACAATTAGTCATTTTTAGTCTTCATCAACTGTAGTTGACGGTCAACTCATTGTAGAAAACTCAAATGCGTTCTAAACTGATTTGTGAGTTTTCGAATTTTCGAGTGAAAAGTAGTGTGCGGGTGCACAGGCACAATCAATCATTAATACACCAATAAAGGGAATCAATTTCGCAATATTTGTAAGACTAGAGACTTCTAGAGGACAATCTCTCTGAACTAGGCGGGGACTAGGGAAGTACCGTATTTGCTTGAATAGTTCCCCTTGAATAATCCCCCCCTGTAAGATGAGTGAGGAAATAATAATTCTTCCCTCAAATAATCCCCCCTTAAAGATATTTATTTGATCAATTAGTTGTGCCAAATTTTAACAAAAATGGCACGTTTTTGTGTTAAAAATGCATATTTCAAATGACTTGATAGAAAGATACTCAAACATTTTGACGAAAGAATAATCCCCCCCCCTCAAAAAAGTCTGGCGAAATAATAATCCCCCAGGGGGATTATTCAAGCAAATACGGTATGTACCAGAGGCTACACAGAAATCCCTTTGTTTTAAATCGATTTTTTTTTGGCATGTTCACGTGTATACTATGGATGGAAAAACGTCTTTTAACGACGCCGTCCAATAATAATCGAAATCGCAATTTTTGAAAAACAAAGGTTTTTGTCACCCCGATACACAGGAAACTGGCAACAAGAGACTCCGAAAAAGCCCACTCTACATTTTATACACACCGTATTCAGTAGGGAGTGCAGGCAATCGCCGACATTCGCACACAAGACTACCGTTGCGAGAAGTGGCCAAGGGCAGTTACGATCTTGCAAATTTCATTCTGCACATGCAAATGGGTGCCTTCCCTTCTCAGTGCTGCAACAGCAACTCAGCATCCACCTTCGCAGTAGTCTCTTTGTGCTCGGAGTCGGGCACATTGTGGTCGTTGCGCAGGGCGGCGGCGGCGATGGCGTAGGGCACTTGCATGGACTGGTCGGACACCAGCACCAGGTCGTACCCGGACAGGTACTTGGGCAAAAGGGCTTCTTCCTGGGTGCATATGAAGGGTGTGTTTCTAAAAGTACCGATCTACAAAAAATCGATTTTGAGATAATCGAAATTGAAAGTTTGGAGTATGCAATACCCATACATGGGTATTGGGTATGGGAATTTTGGGTATGGGTATTTCGGCCATATTGTTGGGTATCCACATGCATGGGTATAATTATTGATTATACACATAACACTAGCTATACAAAATTAAGTTAATTATATTTTTGTAGTACAGTACATTTTAAAGGAACAAATTGGTAAGGCACAAAATCAGACAGCTGTAGATCGGTACTTTTACCCAAAATAAAAAAGCACAAAATGAGTTTTTGCTGAATCAGACGCCGATCTGACATCGGTCCTTTTAGAAGCACAAAAAATAAAGTGCAGATCGGTACATTTAAAAGAACAATTTTGAAAAAAGTGTGTAGATCGGTACTTTAAAAGACACAACACCTGAAAAAGCTTGTAGATCGGTACTTTTAAAATGTCAAAAACCGTATTTTGCGATTTTTTTGCTTTTTTCGACCCCCCATATCTCAAAATTGAATTTCGCACCCCCCACATAATCTATATTTTTTTGAAGCGCATGTTTATGGGGACCCCAAAAATGGTCCTAACTCAAATTTGAAAAATTTGTAGATCGGTACTTTTAGAAGCACACCCTTCATATATGGGGGCACATTTGGGCTAGAACAAAGCATGGGCCACAACTGGCGTTGACCCCCCAAATCGCCCATCTATCTAAACACCTTCCCGGTCAGGTCCGGCACCCTATTTTTGATTTCACCGCGGATTCCATACCTCCCACTGCGGGGGGAGTAGAAAGCTGAAAGTATGGGGGTATATAGTTGAAACACCCCCCTACGCCACAACAATGTGGGGGGCCACGGCGACTCTCTACGGTGTGGGTCACCATGTACGCAACATTTTTTTGCTGTTTCAATGGGCCCACACACACTAGTTGACATCGCAAATTCGCGTCAACTCAGTGTCAATTGAATAAAACAAGAAATTTGTAAAAAGCATCACACTCAACAGGAACAATGAAAATGAAGTGTCATGATGTAAAATTAACTATGCTCTATCAGATAGATAAGTTGAAATCACAGTATCACTTAAATTCAGTTGACATCTAGTTGACACGAATTCAGTTGACATCCAGTGTGTGGGGGCCCAATGTCCCACACAGATCCGGCACCCATATTATTTCTTACACTCTGATGTGCGCTGTATCTCCAGCTGTGGGGGTGATAGAGAGCTGAAATTTGGATGGAATGTAGCGAACACCCCACCATACTATACACTATGTGGGGCGGCCGCTGCCAGCTCACTATGCCTCGCTCGATTTCATTAAAAGAAATAATAAAAGTGTCCCATTCTGGTCCAGCACCCACAACCAGTGTCAGACAAAAAATTGACTTTGAGCAATTTTTTTGTTAGACACTTGAAATTTTGATTTATGGTGACTTACAGGGAAGGGTTTAAGGTTCCATAAACAACATGACCTTTAAAATGTCTCCTTCACAAAATTTACTTGGGGTAAATTTCAAAGTTATGTTTTTGTCAAATTTTGTTCCTGCACTGATGTCATTGTGGCATCATAAAAGTTACCCCAGGTAAATTCTGTTAAGGAGGCATTTTTAAGGTTAGGTTTTTTACGCAAACCTTAAACCCTCCACTATAAATCACTGTGAATCAACATTTCAAGTGTCTAATAAAAAAGTTGCTCAAATTCCATTTTTTGCCTGACACTGGTTGTGAGTGCTGGACCAGAATGGGACACTTTTATTTGTATTAAAATGAAATTGAAACAAGGCAAAAGTGGGTTGCCAGTGACCGCCCCCAGGGACGTAGCCAGGATTTTTGAGCGGGGGGGGGGGGCGGATTGTATACGGAGCCCGGCGAACGGGGGGGGGGCGGCGCCCCCCCCCCCTAAAATTTTACCCCTGTAGTAGGGGAATGGCGCCATGGCGCTGGCTCCATTCGTAGGCGCCACGCCATGGCGCCACTGGCGTTGATATTGGCGCCAAAACACCAGTATACGTCTGTTTTTTACAGGCATATAGAGCGACATGGACAGGAATTGGGTCCATTTTCACTGGCTTTCATGTCGCAGAGACCACTCAGTCGAAAATATAAGTTGCGAACGGAAAATGCGCGCTTGCGCGCAAAATTTTTTCAAACTGTTGACAAAATCGTCCTCTGAAAGTGCCATTTCTGGCACATTTTTTGGTCCGGCCGGGGAAGGGGGGGGGGCGGCCGCCCCCCCCCGCCCCCCCTGGCTACGTCCTTGACCGCCCCACATAGTATAATATACAGTACGTTGTGGTGTTGGGTACACTCCACCCAAATTTTCAGCTCTCTATCACCCCCACAGCTGAAGATACAGCACCCATCATAGTGTAAGAAATAAATAAGATGGATGCCGGACATGTGTGGGACACTGAAAAAGTGGGAAAAAATGTTGCATATATGGCGACCCACGCTGTAGTGAGTCGCTGTGGCCCTCCGCATTGTTGCAGCGTAGCGGGATCTTACAACTACATACCCCCAAATTTTCAGCTTTCAAGCTCTCACGCAGCGGGAGATAGGACCTCCATAGTGAAATCAAAAATAGGGTGCCGGACGTGACCGGGAAGGCGTTTATTATCCCGGAGGCCATTCAGTTCTATATTTAACCCGGAGGGAAATTTTTGGCCACTATCCCCTGAACCGTACAATTTTTATGACTTTGGCACATCTGCATTCCCGATCAAAGTAAACAAACAATCTAATAAGTCTACCCAAAAACGCACATTAAAGTTCAAAAAGCCAATTTTGAGCACTTCCCCCTGGGCGACCACGCCCACGTCCATGTGCAAATCGCCCAAGCTGTCGCCCAGCAGCAAAACATTGGGCCGGCCGGAGAGCTGCTCGAAGAACGGCCGCTCGCTGTCGATCACTGACGCGTTCTTGTTGAACGTGTGGATCAGGGGCGACTTGAAACCCGTCACCACGCCCTGCGCTCGGGTTTTGTATGTATACTCGGGGACATCACACTTAGCACGAAAACCTACCATAACCCATCTGAATAATGAAACAAAGATTGTACAGTTTTTCACCATAATATTTCGTTTTTACCATCGAATTAATTACGAAATTTATCACAAGATTTTATTCATTAAATTATGGTAGGTTTTAATACTAGGTGTGCTGTCCGCCGAGTATACCTGGTTACAACAAATATGGTGTTTTGAACTTTGATGATTAGTAAGCATGTATTTATAATTTCTGGTGGCCGAAATCTAAGAGACATTATTCGGTCGCAATGTATTGTTTCAATATGAAAGAAAAAACCACTCGCTAAATAGTAGTTCAATTTCAGCTGGACGATAACTAATGCCCAGACAGCGTACAGGTGCTAATACCGCACCCTGTAAAGTCTAAATTCAAGTGTCAAATTTTACATAAAATGTTAAACAAATTTGTCAATTGTCGTGCAAAGTGTCTTAAGTCACATTATAAAATCGTTTCTTTTTTGTTTTGATTGTCATATTACAGAGGGTGTAGCGGCCGTAATGAAAACCCGGCCGTAATGAAAGCCTGGCCGTAATGTATTCCCACCCGGCCGTAATGAAAGCCTGGCCGTAATGTAGGGGATGCTACATTCCGGCCGGGCAACATTCCGGCCGGTTTTACATTACGGCCCGGTCCTAGGGGGGGGGGGGGGGGGAGGGGATGGGGACGTTTGGCACTAGTACCCGGGTCACTGTTCACAACGCTACCACAAATATTTGCCGCGAATGAACAATCAGTTTTTTTTAGATAGGTTTGTTTATTGGTTTTGTCCAGTGGCAACTACACATAAGTGTCCAAGTTTCCTAAGACAATATGCTTTGCTGAGTTGCACCAATGTTTTCAAAATTGCGAAAATTCCTGTAAGCGTGTAAATATATCTACCGTATTACCTCGAATTATCCCCCCCTTGAATTAACCACCCCTCGAAATACCCCCCCCCCCCTAAATTTCGGCTGAGGAAATAATAAACCCCCCCCTCGAAATACCCCCCCTAAAATTGAGTGTAACGTGAACGTACATGAAAAATACCGCAGTTTGTGATCTGTACTATGCAGAACACAGGTTAAAACTGATGATTAAGTGACGTTAGGTAAGGGTTTCTGTGTATATACAGTAATATATGCCTATAACACATATAAATCTATGTGATTGTTAGATTTTTTACGTCTGCGTATAGGGTTGGCCGATGTTTTTTTTAAACGTTTTTTTTTTAAACGTTTTTTTTTTTAAAACATGACGTCCGAAATGTTTTTTTTTTTTAAAAAAAACATCGGCCGAAATTTTTAGTACTAAGCACTAGGTATTTTGCAAAATTTTTGCGCGCAAGCGCGCAATTTCACACACAAATTGACATTGGTGGTTGTTTTCATTGGTAACTTCACTCCCAAAGTAACAACCTCCTTTTATAACCTTGTTTGATCACCATTCCGTGCCAAACTTTACCTGAAGTCACGAACATTCGACTATAAGGCGATATACGAACGATATGTCGACGAAAAATGGATATTTTTGACACAAATCACCACTTATAATGCTATCCCATGGCTCCACAGCCATTATATGGTCATATTTAACATCACAGAGTATTGCCAGTGTCTGATATACCTATATATGTTGACACTAGGTCATATCTGGGAGCTTTTAAAAAAAAACGTTTTTTTTAATAAAAAAAACATCGAGTTAAAAAAAAACGTTTTTTTTCCAACCCTATCTGCGTATGGGGAATTTTCGAAAATTTCTGGCGAAATAATAGACCCCCCCCTCGAATAAACCCCCCCTCGAATTATCCCCCCCCCCTCAAATTTTGCTGGCGAAATAATAAACCCCCTGGGGGTATTTCGAGGTAATACGGTATGTCTGTGTAGATGTATGTATGTTAGCTATAAATGTATGTACAGGACCGATCACTCACATCCGACCATGAGCGATTTTTTTAGAAAATCATTCACCACCCTCGAACTATGACATATCGGCCGGGTCTGTTCCATGAAAAATAAAGTTCAAACATTTGCCTAAAAAAGTATATGGGCACCCCCTGGCTGGAACCCACCTTGGGCCGTGTAAACGGCCCACATTTTTTTATACTCTTTTTGGCTGATCACTCAAGTCCGACTGTGAGTGATAATCAACTAAAATCCTGCTTTTCATAGCCGATCTTTTGGCCTAAAATACAGAGCATGTTCATGGCGAATTGGCAAATGCAACTTCAATGGCTTTTTTAGCGATAAAAATAGGATAATGATATTTTTTAGTTTGTATTGATTTGTATGGCGGAACGCACTTCGTCAGAATTTCTATCGCAGCATTTTTTTACGCTGTAAAACGAAGCTATGAAAACACTTCCACATTAAAGAGAAAGCCAGAGGCATTTTTTAAAAACTTTCCCCGCTCAAATGCCAAATAAATCAAATTTGAGAAAACGCGAGGTGAAATTTAGAAAACCTCACTACATTTCCCTCAGTACTAATTTTCTTCCCAGAACGAAATAAGTATCATCTTCAAAGTTCGCCTCAAACGTTCTCAAATTTGATATATTTGGCATTTGAGCGGGGAAAGTTTTAAAAAAATGGCTCTGGCTTTCTCTCTAATGTGGAAGCGTTTTCATAGCTTCATTTTGCAGCGTTAAAAATTACTGTGATAAAAATTCTGACGAAGTGCGTACCACCATACAAATCAATACAAACTAAAAAATATCATTATCCTATTTTTATCGCTAAAAAAGCCATTGAAGTTGCATTTGGCAATTTGCCATGAACATCTTCTGTATTTCAGGCCAAAATTCGGCCTTGAAAAGCAGGATTTTAGTTGATTATCACTCGCAGTCAGACTTGAGTGATCAGCCAAAAAGAATATAAAAAAATATATGGGTCATTTACACGGCCCAAGGTGGGTTCCAGCGGGGGGTGCCCATATACTTTTTTAGCCAAATGTTTGAACTTTATTTTTCATGGAACAGACCCGGCCGAAATGCTCTAGTTCTGGGGTGGTGAATAATTTTCTAAAAAAATCGCCCATGGTCGGATGTGAGTGATCGGTCCTGTATGTTAGATATAGTGGGTAAAAAAGCGGCGATGTAGAGAACGTAATATCACAGAAAGATCTGAGATCAGTTTATACTAGCGACAAATATTTGTGCTAGTGTTGTGAAAAGCGACTCGGGTACCGGTGCCCAACGCTATTTGGGGGAGGGGAATGGAGGTTAGATACATGGTGATTGTTGTATTGCGGCAAAAACAAAGGGCTATGTATTGTTTGCATTGTTTTCTGCCCTTTGTGTTTGCCGCACTGCGCACACGTCGTCCGTAGACACCCCCCTGTATACACACCCGCCGCTCGTCGATAATCCCCTGCCCGCAGGTATTGTAAACCCGGTCGTAATGTAAAACCGGCCGGAATGTTGCCCGGCCGGAATGTAGCATCCCCTACATTACGGCCAGGCTTTCATTACGGCCGGGTGGGAATTAACGATGGCAAAAAAAGATTCGAAAATTCGAAAATATTTTCGAATTTTCGAATTTTTTCATAATTTTCGAATTTTTATTTCACCCCTGGAAAAAACACTTAAAAATCGATTTATTTTTCAAAAAATTCGAAAATTCAAAAATTCAAAAATTTGAAAATAGTTTTCGAATTTTTCAGGTGATACAAGGCGACAAACCGCACTCTTAAGTTCAGTGTGCTAAATAAATCGACATTTGATATGCGGTGGGTCTGAAAATGCCTGATGTAATGAAAAAAAAACCATTGAAATGGGGTCCGTCCACGGCTGCCTCGAAGCCGAGTCCGACACATCAGTTGAGGAACTGAATGCACAGAGCTGCCCGAACAATTAGAACCGCGGCACTCTACTTCCGCGGAAACAGACGCCGGTCCATCAACAACATTGTCCCACATATAAGTCCACATACCGTATTTCCTCGATATATCCCCCCCAAATTGAGTGTAAAGGGAACGTACACGACAAAAACTGTAGTTTGTGTTCTGGGTAATGCAGAACACCGTTAAAACAATGTCGGTGTCACGTTAGAACAGTGTTTATATTTACAATATACATACTAATATTAGTCTACAGAACCTTATATATGTCAGTTATTGTTGCATTTTACTACCTCAGCGTACATTACAAACAACGAATTTGTACTGGGATTTCAAAAAAAAATTTCTGGCGAAATAAACCCCCCTCGAAATACCCCCTCGTTTAACCCCTCTCTCGAGACCACTATGGAACTAACACCCCCCGGGGTATTTCGAGGAAATACAGTAAGTATTTCTACCATTTGTCATGTTTAAGTGACGTGAAATTGTCATATCATGCTTCACTTACAGTGAAATTACAGTTAAAAGGGGCTCTAAACATGAAAACAGTCCAAATACTGTGTTTTAGGCTTAAAATTCAATATTTATCTTAAAAAATTCGAAAATTGACAAAAAAAGATTCGAAAATTCGAAAATTCGAAAATTAAATTCGAAATTCGAAAATTAATTTGGGAAAAAATTCGAAAATTCGAAAATTCATTTTAGAAAAAACACTTAAAAATTTAAATACTTTTTTCTGGGGGGTTTGCCATCGTTAGTGGGAATACATTACGACCAGGCTTTCATTACGGCCGGGTTTTCATTACGGCGAGGCCCCCGTCCATATTACATGACATTTGATACTAGACATTACACTTTTACGGCTAGGGCCCATTCCGCATCAAAGCCCATTCCGCATGTAGACCCATTATAGACACATTGTGCCTGCAGGGGTAAGAAAGGGGGTGGGTAACACCACCACAAACCGCCCAGCTATCTATCTATCCCTGGCGCAAATTTGTTTGTCTACATTCCCCCGAACACCCCCCCCACCCGCAAATTGCCTAGCTATCTAGCCATCTGGAGCGCTTTTGAGCAATTTTACCCTAATTTTCACCAAAATTCCCTACTTTTCATACTCCTTATAGATTTTCACCTTCAAAATAACTAGGTCATGTGTTTTATTACCTATTTTTAACATGCCAGGTATAATTTAATGTGTTCCGGGTCAACATGCGGGATGGGATTACATGCGGAATAGTGCACTGCCCACTTTTACAGGGTGCGGGATTGCCCTCTACGGTTCTGGTTGAATGTCAAATGTTTGGCTCTGGCTCCAGCAGGCAAAAAATGTTGGAAATGAGTCAACGGCACCTTATTCGATAAGAATAGGTAAATTCAAAAAATTTGACCCGCCAAAAAACCTGCTCATCAAACTCCATCATATTCGAAATGACGTGCAAATTATCCATCCATCCGTCATTTCCAAATGTTTGCCGCAAGAAAATGTCGATAACATCGCCGACACCAGCAGAAAAAAGCACCAAGGGCACTTGAGCAGCGTTCAACATGTTCAAAAAGTCTTGAGCCATGTCGCGCAGTTTGACGTTCGCGTCGCGTACGAACATTTCTATGACGGGCCGTGTGAAGCCCGCCGATGCGATGAGACTGTGCGCTGTGGTCCACCTGTGAGTGACGGCCGTTGATTTTAGAACCGGGAGAGAAATGTAATATACCTAGTCAAGATGCTTTGAATCGAAAATGGACAAATTTATTTACATGTTTACTTAGTTGATTCAACACTTTTTAAAAAAATTTTGACGCCTTATCAGCACCTATCGACAGTTTGGCATCAGATTTTGAACACATCGAAAAATATCAAGGCCAGATTCTGATATCAATTCGATTAAACGCAGCATTCGTGACATGACCATATAAAAAACTACAACTCCCTCAATAATGGCTCTACGCACACTAATTGACAAGGACACCAAATGTCAACTGGTTGCGATCCCAATTCAAAGCTTGTTGACGAGTAAAACTACCTGTTATTATATACATATATTATACCTCATGCCGGTCTTGTATTTATTTACATTGCACGCACCGCAACATATTTTTCAACTCTACAGCTTCATTTGCAACATGATCCAACACTTAGTGATGGAAACAGAGCCAAGGTTTTGGCGCCAGCGCCATGGCACTTTTCCATGACTACACTTTTGCACTTGAACGCCGTTGGTCCGCTCGCGAGCGAGCTTTGAATTGAGATGGGAACCAGTTGACATTTGGGAACCTGTCGTCTCACCGAACCCACCACTGTTCCATATGGGGCAGTTTCTGCTCAGTGGTCAAATGAGGGTCGAACTCGATGGGCAGGTACTTGTCCCTGAGCTGCAGCAGGCGCTCGCCCAGCTGGGGGTCCAACCTGCCCGCCTCCATGTCGAACACTTGGTGGGTGGTCCAGCACCGCTGCCCCGACGGGTCCGTGTAGCGGGAGATGGTGTAGTCGAAGTCGGAGATCACCTGCGCCCCGTTCACGCTTACTATGGCTATGCACACTCAGTTGACAATGACGTCGAGTGTCAACTGGGCGGTGTCAACTCGGCCGACCGGTTTTGACTTGGGTTTGAGTTGACAAGTCGCCGCGAGATATTCAAATGCGCATGCCATCAATTCGTTTTAGATAATGCCGCAGAGAGCAGTTGCCAATCACAATCGTCCTGAGAACCGTCGAAGCCAGAATTGACATAGAAACCAGTTGACACCCAGAGCGCCTATACGTGACATACGTCAAAGTACACCAGAATCCCACGAATCAGCGGGTCAAGCCTACTACGCATGTAAACCCATCACGCATGTAGACCTATTGGCGCACCGCACACTCTAAATTTCCAAGGGCGGTTCGAACATTTTTATTTAGGAAAAATGTGGCATTTTTGGGACATTCGGATGAAGTTCACACGAATCCGGATGAATTCACAGTTTTTTTTCCATTTGCATATCATAACAAAACGTTTCAAAAACATTGGGACACTTTCAATTCCGCCCTTGACTTAAGAGATACACCCTTTAGAGAAGGTTGTTATGGGAAACACATCTTATTTATCTTACCAAACATATTTGTGAAAAAAATTTATAGGTAGATCTAGCCTTTGTCTTCAAAAATGAATAGAGAAATTTTTTTGTAATATCCACTTGTTTAAAAGATATTGAAGTTCACCGTGTGGCATATTTGTGAAAACCGAAACTGAATTCCACCCTCTAGAAAGTGTCCGAATGTTTTCTTGCCTAGATGGCGCACTGACACTCAAAATTGTCAAGGGTGGTTCGGACGTTTTTGAGTTCTGCCAAGGCAGAATTCCAAGGGTGGTTCAGACATTGTGCACTTTCCTACCTGTCTGAAATAATTCCGCCCATGCACAATCCGGGGCAATTCCGCCATCGTGCAAAGTGTTCGAACGTTTCATGTGCGGAATTGAAATCGAGGGCAGTTCGAACGTTTTTGGATTCCGCCCCCGTTTTTAACTCCGCCCTTTTGAATTCCGCCCTTGAAAAAGTGTTCGAACTGCAACTGAAAATTCGAGTGTGCCGTGCAACATTATAGACACATATACCCGCAGGGGTAAGAAAGGGGCGGGTGACCCCACCCGAAACCGCACAGCTATCTATCTATCCCTGGGACTATTTTTTTGGAAACTTTCCCCTGAACACCCCCCCCCCACGAATTGCCTAGCTATCTAGCTATCTGATGCGCTTTTGAGCAATTTTACCTTAATTTTCACCGAAAATCGTTAATTTTCATTAACTGCGGTGTTGTGCAGCCGAACTTTGGTTATGTTTTGTAAGTTGTGCAGCCAACTCGATTCATCAACATGCTCAAACAACACGTGAAACAACCTGTTGAACAGGAAAGTGTGCTCATTTTCTATTTAAATACGATTTTTTAGAATGTCAAGGAAACGAAACCACAGATCAGGCTACGACACAGTTTAAGTAAAGATTCACATATCAAAATTCTATTGTGCCGTAAAATGTCTTTGGAAGGAAATCCAATATGACTACCATATTTCGTCTAAATACCACCCGGGGGTGATTTTTTCAGAGTGCGAAGTTTGAGGGGGGGAACCGGGGGGGGGGGGTAATTTCGATGGGGGGGCTTATTATTCTGGCTTTCATATTCACCCATCAGTTTTCGATGATTGTTCGATAGTGTCCTATTCTCAAGGACGTAGCCAGGGAAGGGCAGGGGGGCGGCCGCCCCAACCCCTTCCCGGGTGATACATGGATAGTCGCCGGAAGTGGCGATTTTCAGCACACTTACAGGGGTGCTTTGAAAAAATTTTTGGGGGGCGGCCTTCGCCCGGCCCCATACACAATCCGACCACCCCCGCTTAAAATTCTTGGCTACGGCGCTTCCCACCTCGATAATTCTTCTGTATCTTACTACGGCCCACAGAGCATGACACACCTGCAACCTACTAGCCCCTCCCTGGACCAGGTGGGCAATCTTGCGTCGCACAGCGTGCCGATCCGCAGTCCTGACGGCGGGCAGCGCGAGCAGTCTGGAGCACATGTCGTCCACGCTGCTGCTGCCGCCGCACGGCCCCGCTGCGGCTGCGCTGGCCGCCGGCTCAACGCGCGGCACGCACTCGCTCATGGCGCACTGGCGACCGCTGCATTTGGTGGGTTTGTGCCGGCCCTACAGGCGCTAGTTGACAACGACGCTAAATGTCTACTGGTTACAGTCCCAATTCAAAGCCCGCTGGCGAGTATTTAACACTACGCGTAATTGTATACACATTACACATACTTACCGTATTACCTCGAAATACCCCCATGGGGGTTTATTTTTTCGCCAGCAAAATTTGAGGGTGGTTAATTCGAGGGGGATATTCGAGGGTTTTATTATTTAATCAGAAATTTTCGAAAGGATCGTAGGCATTTCCGTACCCAAAACAGGTAATAAATGTGTCCAAACAAAATATATTTGGACATAAAAACGTAGATAGCTACACAAACTAGTCTATGTGTAGCTGCGATACAAATCAGCAGTAATAAATACATGATGTACATCATTCCGGAGGGGGGGGGGGTATTTCGAGGGGGGTTTATTATATTCCCAGCCCATTTTGAGAGGGGTTAATTCTAGGGGGGATTAATTCAAGGGGGTTAATTCGAGGTAATACGGTACTTGACCCAGCATCATACACATACCGCAATATCTTTTTCGACACAACAGCTTCATTTGCAACATGTTTCGACACTTTTGCATTTGAACGCCGTCCGTCAGCGAGCTTTGAATTGGTATCGGAACCAATTGACATTTGGTGCCCTTGTCAACTAGTGTCAACTAGACGGGCCGTTCCATTTCGATTGAATGTGTTTTTGGCTCTATCGGTTTTTTTAATTTGGAGTGGCACCTTTTGGAATTTTCGTGGCTTAGCCAAATTTTAAAATCAATATATCACGGGCAATGATGGGTAAGTTCTCCAAAAAAAAACACTTTCTGTGTTTTGAGTTTTTCAAAAATGAATACCTGTGTTTTGAGTTTTTTTCTTGAAAAAAACTTGAGTAACTCTGTTTTTATTTCTGTGTTTTTTGTAAAAACTCGAGTTTTTTGAGTTTTTTCTAAAAAAACTCAAGTTTTTTTCCAAAAAATTCGAGTTTTCCCAAATTTTTTTTGATTTACAGCATTTCGATCTGGAAACAGTGGTTTTCTTATAAAATATTAGTTTTGCACATGTTTTAACCCCACATAACATTTGTGTATTCATTCAAGTGTCAAAAAAGTCCATAAAAATGTCCACAATGAGGACATCAACATCACAACACCAGCAACAAAATGCCCAGAAACGACAATTTACACAGTACTCCAAAATTCTTCAATGGATGTGCACTGTATGTAGGGTTCAAACGGGACCAGTTTTTCGGACCGGGACCGGGACCGGGACCAGAAATTCTCTAATGTCGGGACCGGGACCGGGACCGGGACTGGGGGGTCGGGACCGGGTCCGGGACCGGGACTGGCTTTTTTCAATTGTCGGAACCGGGACCGGGACCGGGACTGGGGGGTCAGGACCGGGACTAGGATTTGCCGAACCAGGTACCAGCACCGCGGTCTTGTTTGAACCTTGTTGGTACGTAATATTCAGCCAATGTTGTTCCACACACCTCCACTGTGTGAAGGACCACTGTATCAATGTATTAGCCTTTTCTTATAACATTATTCAAGTAATGCCCGCCCTCAATTTTGGCCCTATACTTAAGAAATACAGCCATTTGTAGGCGCCAATGCCATGGCAGTATTGGCGCTGGCATTGGCGCCAATGTCTACTATCTAGGTATCTTTATATTTATACCTATAAATATTTCGTACTAGAATCATGTTGGGGACCTTTCTAACGCTTTTTTATTACAGAAAAATACATGTAATCATTGGGTGGGTATTTGCGCGCTCGCGCACAAATTTTTTTCAGATGTACCTACTTAATCTTTAGAAAAGTGCCATTCCTGGCAAATTTTTTGAAAAGGTCATTAAAAATACGTTTTTCTTCATCCCTTGTCGGGACCACTACAAAATTCCGGGACCGGGACCAGGACCGGGACTGGGTGGTCCGGACCAGGACCGGGACCGGGACTGGCTTTTTGAATTGTCGGGACCGGGACCGGGACCGGGACTGGGGTGTCGGGACTGGGACCGGGACCGGGACCGCCCCAGTCCCGACTTTTTGCCGAACCATGTACCGGGACCGCGGTCCCGTTTGAACCCTAACTGTATGGAAGACCACGGTATTGATTTGAACTACAACTACCATATTACCTTGAAATACCCCCATTGGCATCATTATTTTGTCAGAAAGTTTTGTAAGGATCAGTGAAAATAGTAGGCATTTCGTACCCAAAACAGGTTATAAATGTGTACAAACAGGTGTATATTTGAAATAAACATGTAGATAGCTACACAACCTAGTACAGTCTATGTGTAGCTGCGATGCAAATTAGCAGTAATAAATACATCATGTACATTGGATACATGGGATTATTATTTCACCAGTCCATTTTGAGGGGAGTTAATTCAAGGGGGGTTAATTCAAGGTAATAAGGTATACTTAAATGTCGAAACTTAAATTGTCAAATCCACCATGAGATATGCATGCCATCTTGAATTTCTTTTTTTGTACCATTATAAAATATGAATACATTATGTACATATTTACATACTATAGATGCTTATCTTATCTTGTTTAGTTTAACTGAATTAATGTGCATTCAACCGGTTCGCTGAAAAAAACACAAAAACTCAAAAAACTTTTCTGTGTTTCCGTGTTTCTGTGTTTCTGTGTTCTCCAAAAAAAACTCATTTGAGTTTTGAGTTTTTCAAAATTTATGAGTTTCCGTGTTTCTGTGTAAAACAAAAACACAGAAACTCAATGAGTTTCTGTGTTCAATTTCTATGTTTTTTCCATCGTTGATCACGGGTGTGTTTTAGAGGAAAATAACGCGGTAACACAACTTTGGCGGGGAATTTGCGAACTCATTTTGAAATCACATTAGTATGACAGAAACAGAAACGACTCGAAACAGGGTATTTTTCTCCACCAATTTACCGATTTCTTCGTGAAAATCTCCCCATGACACATTCGAGCGTGGCTTATTAAAGCTAGCTAACAGTCGATAAAACCGATGTACGCCAATGTCGAGACAAATAAATAAATGCGACATTTGTGAGCAATACATAAAAAGAAGATACAGAAGCGGCAGCTCTCAGGCTGAATCTTTTGTTCTGTCCGGAATTCAGGACACTTTTTTATGCATTTGTCCAAACCGAAAAGTTACTAAAAATACATCAGCCATTTGTCCAAACCGAAAAGTTACTAAAAATACATCAGCGACGATAATGATCACTGTCTTAATCCAAAAATTATTTATGGCTTAAAATATTCACAGAATGAGTTAATTCAGGCTGTAAGTTATAAATTAAGTTATAAATACCACCTTCAATATTGGCAGCTGGCGCTTGTTGTGCGAGCCAAAGTGATCTAGGAATTAAATTCGAAAAGCATTGAAATTTTTTTGAATGCAAAGTTGACACGAAATTGATACACTTGATTAAACGTAGTTTAAAAAGCTGATTGCACTTCTATCAATGGCGCAGGTAAATATAAAAACGAATATAAAACCGATTATATTATCACGCTCGGTTAAAAACTGCTATGACTAGAAAACGATGTCGTTCGAAATATCTTTAAAATGAAGGAGGTGAGTGTCAGATGAGAATGTATTAAAGCAACAATATCACCGGGTTACTACCAATCACGAGAAAGCAGAAGTTGTCGTAGCATTAGAAAACTACAATTCAAGCTAATAGCGAGACACAATAGCTAATAGCTAACAGCAAATACAAATGGTGTCCAAACTAGGCAAGGAGTTTTCTGTCTGGATCACTACCGAGATCGATAGTGGATTTGAAATTTTTCTCACATTTTTTTACACCGCGGTCTGGTTTGAACACCGTTTGAAAACGCAGACACCGCAGCTACCGTATTTCCTCGAAATACCCCCCTCAAAATGGACACTATGAACTCATAACCCCCCCCCAAATTCAGTGTATACATAGAGAACATATATGACAAAAGCTCCGGGCAACGCGGATCACACGTGAAATACAATGACTGTGTTATGTTAGAACAGAGTTTATACCGTTAAGGTACTTATACAAGTACATAGAGTCTTATAAATGGCGGTTTTTGTTGCATTTTTTGATGTCTGTGTACGTTACAAACAACGATTTAGTACTCGGATTTCAAAAAATTTCTGGCGAAATAATAACCTCCCTAAAAATACCCCCTTTGTTAACCCCCCTCAAATTAAAAAAGGTTATATAAATATAAGTTAAGTTTTGTACCCAACAGTAAACTGGATAGGGGTGGGGACTCTTACCCCTCGTCTCAACAGTTAGAATAAAAATGGCTTTGGCTAGCCTTTCAATGATTTGTATAGTACAAAAAGATAAAATTAAACAAGACGGTGCCTCGCGGACCTTTAGCGCTTGTCCCTATGGCAAAACGATATCTAGCCCTATTTGATATTCAAAATTGTGGGAATCAACAGTTTCACAGAAAATCTAAAAAATAAAAAATATCCCCAAAAAATTATCTGTCACCAACTCTAAAATTTCCCCATCGACGCAGAGTTTCCGCGCCGAAATTCGTGTCGTGAGCACGCGGCCCAACTGCAATTCGGCCGCGGCCGCGGCCTCTGGTATTCACACCGCGGTTAGTAGCAGCACCTCTGGACAACCCGTTGGCGCCGCCACGCAACGCCGCACGTTGCCCACGCATGTTGCCGCGGAATTGCCCGTTCATGATTGGATGTTAGGCAAGAGTCTGCATTGGGATGTTTGGTGAAAAGGTAAGGTGCTGGAGTAGCGTGAAAAATCGGAACGAATTTCAGTGATTTTTCTATTTTCATAAAATAAATATCGATATTCAATATCGATTGTTCAATATCTGCCAAAAATTTGAATTGGCGCCCACCTTTAGGAACAGGATTTCATAAGAAATATAACATTTTTAAAAAAAAAGGATAGAAAAACTGATAAAATTAGAAAATCTCAAAGATTTCTGAAATCCAGTCCGAGATTTTCTCGGTATCAGAAAGGTTGAATTTGTACAACACATTGCAATATTTTTGAGTGAAAGCCACAGTTGTCAAACGCAGTTTTGTTTTGTTGTAATTGTTGAAAATTAAAATTTCTATCAATTTGCGTATACGAATTGTGACATCATTTAAATCAGTACAAATTCTAGAGTAGCGGATACATTGAGAAAATAGAACATTATAGCATACATTAGAGCGAATGCAGCTAGTAATGTGGGGCATACTAACTATACGAAAATTGTAATCATCTGTTTTGTTATAAACATTGATGTTAAGATTATTTTTAACTTGTAAGTCTAAGTCCAAAAAGTGGGAGCGTTTGCCATTATCTAAACATTCCATTTCCATTGTTAGGAAATGATGATAAATATTTTTTGCAATTGATTCAAAATTTGGGTAATTGATGCATAGAGTGTCATCAATATACCTGACAACTTTGTTTGATAGATCTTTTGCTTGAATAGGGTTATTTTTGCAAAACGAAAATTCCATCATTGCTAGGGTCAAATTGCATAGCTCTGGGCTAACTGACGAGCCCATGGCAATTCCTTGAATTTGTTTAAAAATCAAGCCGGCAAAATTGACATAGGTATTATCCAAAACTGCATTGAGTAAATCAATGATGTCTCCAATGCGTAAAATGTTTGTGTCTTTGTCTGACACGAATTTTTCATTCTTCAATACCGCATTGTTCTTTTGCACAGTCACCAAATGATCAGGCCGAACTAGCAGCGTGATCAATGTAGTCACCTGCAATCTGATTTGGTCGATGTCAAGTGACGTATAGGCTTGTGAGAAGTCTGCGGTGCACAAGTGAGTGATGTTGTTTATGTTTTTTAGGGTGTCAGTGACAGCTAGACTATTTTCAACTATCCAAAATCTATTTGGGCCACCATTTTCAACAATCGATTCACAATACTGTTTTAGCCGTTTTTGTAAAACTACCAATATCAGGTGTAGTTGCCAAGATAAACCATTGATTGAAGACTGTTTTGCCCCCGCAATGAAACGAAATTTAATAGGACTTTTATGAAACTTCGGGATGGCATAAATCATTGGAAATTTTCGATCATATCTAGAAAGATCTGTTTTGAAAAGATTCGAAATTTCAAGGTGTTTATCCATTAGATGTGAAGCGAAGTTGTTGTCATCAGAGACAAATTTGTAGGTACGGTTACCGTAAGATGTTTGATTAGATAAATTAGTGACACCAAATTCTTTGCAAATTGTTTGAAGATAAAATTTTTTGCAAATGAAAGCGTAAGTATTAGAGGCTTTATCCACACAGGTGATCACAAACCGTTGTTGAAGATTATGAAGTTCCTCATCACAAGCAGCATCCCATGTGATTTCAGCTGTTCGGCATGCGTCAACTGTGAAAGTAGAGAGTTTGCATGTGATTTTATGTAAACATATCTGTTTAAACCTGTCTATCAGATCAACATAACTGTTATCAGTGATTTCGTTCAGTTTGCAAATCACATGTGTAACCAGACCCTTATATTTACATTCTGTCGACTCGATACTAGATTTATTTGGTATTCTATACTTAATACCCAAATCTAAAAAGTTTTTTAACATGTTGTTATTGCAGATATTTGTGTCACCAGTTATAACATGTTTGTGGTGGATATTAATAAAATGAGAGTGTTCACAATCACATGGTCTATCTAGAATCACTTTCAGTTTGTCTAGAGTAAGGTTTTTTAGTACTTTATTGTAATTGCAAATTTTTAAGCCAAGGGGAGGTTTATACGAAACTCTGAGTTGTAATCTATTTAAATAATTAATAGCTGAAATAGGTAAATCTTTTTTGGCTTTGTTCCGGTGTAGAATATTGTTGGAAATTGCATCATCAGAGTGGGAGGTATAATTAAGAGGGATAAGAATCGGATTTTTGATTTGATTAATTTTCGTATAAAAATGACGCCGTTTAGCTTCAGCACCAAACTGAAGACATTTACTTATGCGTGTAGAAATAAGATTGTTAAACTTAGCTGCATCAGCTAAGTGAAATATTTTGCCTAGATCACTTTTACGAAGCGAATGAATGTAAATATAAACATCACGCGGGGTTTTCAGATTTGCAACACACTCTAAAGAAGTTTTGTTAACTTTAGGTAAATGTTTCTTAGCTCTTGTTTTAGGTCTTCTGAATAACTTGTCGTTGAAAAACGGAAGGATTTTGTTACAGTGTATAAGGTCTAGTTTATTAATAAGTCCAAGATTTTTTATTTTTTGGTTTAAGCCAAAAGGGTAAGCACAAGAAAGTAAAGAAATCCAGCGAAATTCAAATTCTGTAAACTCAGAAGATTTTCTGTCACTTGTAAGAGGTAATTTTTGCAATATTTGAATTTTGAGTGAGTCTACATTACAATCAGAAGTAGAAAAATGACTATATAAAATGTTGTTACAAGACTTTTTTCCAATGTGGTACAGATGCTGGCTGAATCTCTTATGTAAACTGTGTTTTGTTTCGCCTACATACTGTAAGCCGCATTCACATGTCAAAAGATAGATTACACTTTTCGAAAGGCAGTTCAAAGCACAGTTCGTGACTGGTATAAATTTTTTACCAGTGACCGATGACTCAAAAAACGTACTTTCGTTCAAATGTGGACACGTCCGGCAGCTGGCGCGACCACAACGTTTGGTAGGAGTCCCTTGGTACGACTGAACCATTCGCAACATATTGATGTTAAAGTCAACAAGATGGGCCAAACCACGCCCATCAGCAACAACAGACTCATTCTGCGATAAATCAATTTGGTATTGGAAACGAGACCCTGTTGCAGACTTTTCACTACCACCCAAGGTAATTGGTAGCGCGTCGCTTAAAGGGGACGCCCTAGCATTATCCGTGGCAATTAAAGGCTGTAGAGTCATGATTAAAGGGGTTGCTACCGGAAAAAGGGTTTGGGACTAACAGAAATTGTAACGATAAACGAAGTTTTGGTTGGTACCATAATACTGTGTGAAACATGAAAGTACTAGATACTTCATCAAAGCCAGTTTTTATTGAACAACGGTTGAAATGGCCATGTAGCCCATAAATTGGTAATCAACACGAACTGATAACCCGCAATATAAAAGCTGATAAAACGGCAAAAAGTAAAAAAATATTTATCAAATGAATCAAACACAATCTTGAAATCCCGCAGCCGTAATTTTCAGGGAGTTAATGTGCGGATTCCTGAGTGCAAAGCGGCGAAGTCTATTTTAGGTTTCGAAATGTTTCTAAGCGAGCGACGAAAAGTCACTTTACCAGGCGAAATAACTGTGTCACTAGTTTTTGGCAAAGTACTAGGAGAGTTAAAGGTACTTTCAATGTCGGAGGCATTTTTTGGACTTGACGAGCTAGAAAAAGAACGAATTTTACCCCTTTTAACACTAGGAGAAATTACAATCACTGTAGATGAATCCGAAACTGTTTCACTGCGCCGGCGCACAGTGCCTCTATTAATTGACAACTCTCCAAATTTTGACACCGCCTGTATGACAGTAATCACTACATACGTACAAATCTAATTGAAGGGGTATAGAACAGTGTACCTCCATTCTAGAGTCGTCCAAATTCGGCTGATGTGCTGGAGTAGATTGTTCCATAGGGCGGGCTTCTCTAATTTCCACTATAAAAAATAAACCCCCTGGGGGTATTTCGAGGAAATACGGTATGTATAAACGTTCGACGCTCACATCTCCACCACAAACCCTATCCAATATAGGCTCTAATTCTGCCGGCAACGTGTCTCCTACAAATAGGACATCTGTTGAGCGCGGCGGCGCAGTCGACGCACGTGCACTGGGGGCAGTCCCAGACCCTGTAAAATGTCAAACGACATGCAAAGTATCAAGTCATGTAAAATTCACGGTAAAATGGCAAACGTACGTTTGCCATTTTTCCGAGAATTTAACAAGACTTTTTGACACTTTGCATGACGTGTGACATTTTCCAGGGTCTGGAACTGGCACCAGGTGGCCGCAGCCGAGCAGCACGATGCAGGCGGCCCGCTCCATGCACACTTTGCACAGCAGGCGCTCGTCGCACGGCACGGACGCCCGCCGCGCGCTGGTGGCGCCTCTGTGCAGGGGGCGGGGCTAGTGAGGGGTCGAGGTAGTAGGGTTGCGTCGGAAGCATCCTTTGTTCGGAATCCATTTAAAGCCATATGGAAGTGGTTGTAATTTTTTTTCCTTTTTTGAAAATTTGCACGCAGCCGTCTTAGATGCAACGTGGGGCCAGTTCCGCAAGTGATAAAGTAAAGTGTACAAATTGGAGAGTAGAGTAAAATGACAAATGGCAAGTAAAGGGTAAAGTAAAAATTGAAGAGTAAAGTAAAAAGTACAGTAAAAATTGAAAAGTAAAGTAAAAAGTAAAGAAACAAACACATCAAGCATCGCGATATAATGCTGGAAATTTTTATTTATATTTATTTTTACCCTACATTTTATAGTTATTTTTGGGGGGTTTCTTTACTCGTGTTCTCAAATTTTACTCTACTCTATACTTGCCATTTGTCATTATACTCTACTCTCCAATTTTTTTCTTTTTACTTTACCACTTGCGGAAATGGCCCCAGGTGCCACTCCCAGACCATGTAAAATGTCAAGCAATGTGTCAAAAGTAATGAAAAATGCCCTGTGAAACGGCAAACTTCGTTTTTACATAATTTTGGACACATTGCATGCTATTTCACATTGTACAGGGTCTGGAAGTGCCATCAATGAAGCACGAGACCGACTGCGATTGATCTGCGATCGCATCGGCGGCCACATCAGGCGCCGGCTCCATTTTCGGTGCATCAGCAACGGGCACATCACCCGGCTGCACATCGAGCTGCACTTTGCCGGGCTCGGGGGCGCACAACTTCACGTAGTCGCACTGGGGGCAGTCCCAGACCCTGTAAAATGGCAAATGTCATGCAAAGTGTCAAAAGTCATGTGAAATGCCCTGCAAAATGGCAACCGGGTTGCCATTTTGCAGGGAATTTCACATGACTTTGGACACTTTGCATGACATTAGACATTTTACATGGTCTGGGAGTGGCACCTGGGGGTAGTGCTTGGCGTGCTCCCCGTAGGCGCAGTCGAGCGCCTACCACTGGTTCAGACTGCCGCCGCACTGGAAGCACGTGACCGTGTCGTCTAACGCGCCGCTAGAGTCTGTGTTTATATACCTTTTCACAATTAGGGGGTTGGCGGTTGACTAGTGGAACAATACAGTAGATTGTCAGTCTGAGTAAGGTACGGTAAATTCTTCCACCATTCGAGAATGAGTGCTCAGTAGATACCGCACTGGATTGAGCTGGAAAATAAAAATCACTGGCGGCAACCTGGCGCCTGTCCCGCATCCTGGAATGTCAAGTGTCAAATGTCATGTAAAATTTCATACCAATTTTGTCAATTGTCATGAAGTGTCAAAAGTTGTAAAACCTCTTCCTTTTTATTCTATTCACCTGAAATTTTACATGACATTTGAGCTTTACTTACACGGTGCGAAACTGCCGCTGCAAATGAAGGGTGTGCTTCTAAAAGTACCGATCTACAAATTTTTCAAATTTGAGTTAGGACCATTTTTGGGGTCCCCATAAAAATGCGCTTCAAAAATATATATAATATGTGGGGGGTGCGAAATTCAATTTTGAGATATGGGGGGTCGAAAAAAGCAAAAAAATCGCAAATTACAGTTTTTGAAATTTTAAAAGTACCGATCTACAAGCTTTTTCAGCTTTTGTGTCTTTAAAAGTACCGATCTACACACTTTTTTCAAAATTGTTCTTTGAAATGTACCGATCTGCACATTATTTTTTGTGCTTCTAAAAGTACCGATGTCAGATCGGCGTCCGCTTGCGCAAAAACTCATTTTGTGCTTTTTTATTATGGGTAAAAGTACCGATCTACAGCTTTCTGATTTTGTGCTTCAAAAAATACCGATCTACACGCTATTACCAATTTGTTCCTTTAAAATGTACTGTACTACAAAAATACAATTCCCTAAATTTTATATAGCTAGTGTTATGTGTATAATCAATGATTATACCCATGCATGTGGATACCCAACAATATGGCCGAAATACCCTTACCCAAAATTCCCATACCCAATACCCATGTATGGGTATTGCATGCTCCAAACTTTCAATCGCGATTATCTCAAAATCGATTTTTTGTAGATCGGTACTTTTAGAAGCACACCCTTCAAATATATATTTACTGAAAAAATTTTTTGTAACAGATCAGTCAACACGTAAGTTTTTTTGCAGCCGCGCCTCACTTTTGTTAAACCAAAATCACCAACCACAAAACCCGAACCGACCAGTTTTCGGGTTGTAAAAGAAGCCAGCCTGCGCCATAACTTCGGGCTGCAAATTGAATTCGCAATCGGCGTGTTGCTGCCGCAGCTGCAACTGCAGTTGGCTGTTTTCGGGCGGCCAGCCGCCGTCCACGAACGAACGCACGCGAAGGTGCACCGCCGCCTGGGCTCAATACCACGCATTGTCAACTGGCGATACGAGTGCCGCAGTTGACAGGGGTCAACTCAGCAAGTGGAGAAGTAAACAGCCATTTGGCAAGTGAGGAATTGAATCAGAAGTGAAATTTCCAAGTGAAATTGTCAAGTAAAAACTTAAAACTAGGTAAATGTTTTACTTCTCATTTCATTTCTCACTTTACTTGTCGTTTATTTTTTCCTTGCTATTTAAATTTCTTACTTTACTTCTCACTTCTCAAACGGTCGTTTGCTTCTCCACTTACGGCATTGGCACCAGAAGTCACAATCTGCACGCGAAGTATCAACTAAAAATTCATCTCCAATGATTTTCACTTGACACTTGACATACTCAAGTTGTAACTTTGCCACTTCTCGACACTTGACTTGTCAATGACAATGCGCGGCATGGAAACCAGATCGGGTCGTTTCGCCGGCGTGGCGGCACAAATGCCCAGCGCCCGCCACCAGTCTCGCCCCGCTGCGGCTGGGTCGCTCGGACGCGCAGACTGCGGGTGCTATTAAACATTTTGTTATGGTCTGATGGCGATGGCTTTAGATCAAGAGATAGCTGCAGTTTTCAACTTCACAGCCGTTTTTCAAATGGGCACATCGATTTTAGACAATTCCCACATTGCCGTTTGCTCATACAGCGAAGTGTACAATTTTGCAAATGAGGAATGCATTAGGGTTCAAACGGGATTGACTTTTCGGGATTGGGATTGCCTTTCAGAGATTTCGGGATCGGGATTGGGGTCACGGCATCGGGATTGTCATTTTTTCCGGATCGGGATTAGGACTTTAGATAATGTTCTGTTGTTGAAGATTTTTTTGCTAAATTTGCATAAAAAGGGTCTAAAAACATTTAGGATGCCAGAGAAGTGGTACAGGATGCTTCACTGATGTTTCCATACATATTTCTTGGTGCAAAAAAGTATTTTGGCAAATTCTTCGTGATCGGGATTAGGGAAAATGTTTCGGGATCGGGATTGGGTTTTACAATGTTTCGGGATAGCGATTGGGTGTAAAAACGTTACGGGATCGGGATTGGCTTTTTTGACATTTCGGGATCGGGATTGCAAAATCCCGAAATTTCTCGGGATTCGGGATCCCGTCTGCAGACACCGATTTACAATGAATCTAGCTGCATGAACATCGGGAGCATGCATTAAATTTCTCCTGTAACGTTGAGTGAAATTACATGGCGGTTATATACAGGCAGAATTCCAAAACCACTGAGCACCCCAGAAAAACAGACCCCTCAACACCAAACCCCACTCACCGCAGGTCTACCAAGTTCACAAAAAGACCTACTCCTCTGCCCCTGATCCAACATCGCGTCGGCAGAAACCCTAGCGACATCTGGGTGCAGCGGCGCCGGCGCCAACTCGACTGCGGGCGGCTGCGACGCGGGCCGCCGCCGCGCCGACACGCTGGGGGGGGGGCAATGCGCCGGTGAAACGTAGGGTTCAAACGGGACCGCGGTCCCGGTACATGGTCCGGCAAAAAGTCGGGCTGGGGTGGTCCCGGTCCCGACACACTGGTTCCGTTCACGGTCCCGACATTTGAAAAAGGTTAGTTCCGGTCCCGGACCCGACACCCCCGTCCCGGTCCCGACATTTGAAAAAGACTAGTCCCGGTCCCGGACCCGGTCCCGACACCCCCGTCCCGGTCCCGACATTTGAAAAAGACTAGTCCCGGTCCCGGACCCGGTCCCGACACCCCAGTCCCGGTCCCGGTCCCGACATATGAAAATTTCTGGTCCCGGTCCGAAAATCTGGTCCCGTTTGAACCCTAGTGACACGGGATTGTGATTTGGACCACGCTAAGTTGTGTTCGAATTTTGGGTCAGTATTGTAGTAGGGGGGCTGAAAATTGTAGCTATACCCGGCCGACATCACACTTAGTATGGAAACCTACCATAACCCAACAGAATATTGAACCAAAAACTAAACGTTTTTTTCGTCATAATATTTCGCTTTTACTATGGAATAATTAATTACAAAAAGTATCACAAGATTTTATTCATATAATAATGGTAAGATTCTGCACTCACCAGCCCGCCAAGTATACGTATCTTGCGTGGAAACGGCATCTTGAAAATCGTGATTGTTACAATTTGAGACAACCAAGATGAGAGAAATTTAAATCCTAAAAATTATTGGAATCTGTGCAATTTTTACCCTTAAAATCTAAGCTTTCTATCTCCCTATTAATAGTTCCGTGAAAAAGTTAATTTTCAGCGTGCAAAGCAAACAGCAAATTTGCAGCAGAGCAAAAAACAGCTGCGGTCAAAAACAAACCTCTGCGGCCTGCCATCCCCACTCCTCTGCCTTCCGCCCAGCACTTCAGCGTGGTGGGGGGACATGGGCAAGTGGTAGGGGGTGACCACCGTGGCCGACGCGCTCAGGTAGTTGTCACCGTCGCCCGACACGCACACCGACAACGACGTGGACGGCGACGCACCGCTCATGGTGAGTGCTGGCTGACTGCGATCGGTTTTCGTGCTTTTTGTTGGAATTTTGCCAGATTTTTTTACCCCGGATGTAAGAGAAAATAATGTGGGAGGAACTTCATCAAGGCCCCATCAGGAGGCAAGCCCGCACAAAGAAAAGTGTAGTCAAGTAAAATGTAAAATGACACTTAAAATCAAATGTTATTTCTGACAATTTATTGTTTGTTGACAACTCATTGTGACTTCGTTATTTGTCACCGCTAAGTGGTTCAATGGAATGAAAAAAAAAACAAATCAGTAATTCAAAAACAAAAGAAAGAATTCGAGAATATTTTCCGATAAAATAGGACAAAACATTGTGGTAAACATTTTGCAGTGTAGACAACAGATGCCACTTCGTTTTTCCAAGACATGGATATATTCAGCATGTTAACGGTTCATTGGCAATTTCCTGCTAAAATTAAAAAATAAAGTCTTTAACAGTAATAGTCTTTAATTTATAGTCTAATTAAAAATTAGCACAACATTCACGAGAAACTGTAAATCTATTTACCACTTACACAATTATGTACATAAAATGAGACAAATTACCCAAAATCTTACACACAACGGCGATAATCATTCGCAACACACCAAAGTTGTTAAAAGGTACGTACGTTTACTCGAAAAATACGCGTACGCGAGTACGCAGTAAATACGTTTACATATACTTTTTAAAGAAGTAACGTACTCACATGTACGCGTACATTTTTGAAGCATACGCGTAAAGAAAATGTATTTCTGTGAATTCAATGTGGGACATATTTATAAGGTGACTACACTGCAATGTACTGTATTTCCTCGAAATACCCCTAAATAGTGTAAATTTTGAGGGGGTGGGTTTAACAAGGGCGGGTATTTTCGCCAGAATTTTTTGGAACCTTCAGTACTAATTCGTTGTTTGTAAAGCACGCTGAGGTAGAGAAATGCAAAAATTACCACCATGTATAAGATTATATTTATAGACTTATATTTATATTTAAGTAAATACCTATGTAAATTGATGGTATAAACCCTGTTCTAACGTGACTCGGCCATTGTTTTAACGTGTGTTCTGCATTTCACAGTACACAAACTGAAGTTTTCGATATTTACGTTCTCTTTACACTCAATTTGAAGCGGGGGGAGGGTTCGACGGGGGCTATTAGGTAATTCATAGTGGTCATTTTGAGTGGGTAAAAAATAATGAAAAAAATAAATACTTTACGTTTACATATACTTTTAAAAAAGTTCAGTAATTCTAACTCTGCAACACACTAATAGTAGCAGTACAAAACTTCACCAACACATCACAAATATCCAGTAATTTTTCACACAAAAATCACACAGCTGTGCCCCTCTCCAGGGCCTGTTTCACCTCATCAGTGTAGGGACCGTAAAAGCGATTAACTTTCTCATTAAATCGCCTGTTTCTCTCATTAATAAAGTCCACATCTGCGTCGGGATCGAATGCGCGGCGCCGGTGGAATTTGCCACGTTTTTCGTCCCTGAAAACGTTTACGTTTTTACGTTAGATGCATGGATGTGCCTGCGCACACTAGTTTTCACACTAAATTTCAAAAACTCACAAATCAGCTTAGAACGCATTTGAGTTTTCTACAATGAACTACAGTTGACGGAGATTAGAAATGACTCATTGTGGAAAACTCAAACACGTTTAAAGCTCATTTATGAGTTTTCGAATTTTAGTGTGAAAACTAGTGTGCGCAGGGTCATTATATGACACTATTTTAAAAAATTTGAGGGAAAATTTGGTGAAAAAGTTCAGGGTGCACGGTGTAAAAATATATTAATGCGGCTCAGATTTGTGTGACCTTGCGGCCGGTTATCTTATTTGTTGACCTGGTCAAAATTATTAATTTTCGGTTAACTGAAACGGCTCTTAAATAGAACGCAAATTGACGGTCAGGGAAAAATAGTATGCACCTCACAACTTCATAAAATAAACAAATAAATTCAACCACGTACCAAATTAAACGATAAATATCTTTACTTAAACCACATAACTAATCTGCAGACAGATATCGATATTTGACAGATATCTAAACTTCAAAACTAAGCAAATTTATGCCAAGTAATGCAAAAACGCGCCCAAAAAGTCCAAAAAATCAATAAATTTGAAAACGTACTGTTGTTGCAAGTCGTTGACCATGCGGTCAATTCCCTCGGTGCTGGGGTAGTGCGCGTTTGCCAACAGAGTGCTAGTGGTCGCGTAGAAGTCCTCCCCCGTCCTGCGAGGGCCGCGGATCATGTGTTAGGTTCTAATGGCTTTACACACACAACCGATATTTCCAAGGCTTATAAATCTGTTGTAAACACATTTGAGTTCACCGGATTGAGGAGTCAACAACTGTTCATGGAGGTCCTTCAATTGACTTTTTTCTGAATTTCTTCTCTTTTTTCAAATTTTGCACTTTAAACAAAGGAAAAAAAGACACGAAAACCAACTAACTCCGCCTTCTGTTTCGCATACTCTACCATATCAGGTTTGATATTCTTGGACAGTCTCTCGTGTTGCCGCACGGTCATGTCTTCAAACCCGGCAAATCCAGTGTCCGGATTCTTTTTGCGCTTTTTCGCCTTTGCAATTTTCTCAGCCATATCCGCCTGGGTGTCGAGCGCCTTGACGCGGTCGTAGTCGATTCCTTGCTCCTCACATTGCTGCGTTGTATTTAAATGCGAGATGTGGATGTAAGATAAGTGGGATGGAAAAAAACGGAAAAGAATTTTTTGTATTAAAAGCTTGTATTGTTTTTTTGACCTCCCTAATGTGGTTTAAGTCAGGCATTTATAGAGTTAGATGGAAAGATATAGTGTACATAATTTTTTGTCTATGATGGTTCGAAAAATCTTTATATCGCGATAAATATAGACATTTTTCAATGAGTAGCAGGAAAGAAATCTAAAAATCGAGAACACGTGAAAAACTACAGGCAGGCATAGATAGGCATCCGCTCTTGGGGTACCTGCAGTCAGGGACGTATCCAGGATTTTTGAGCGGGTAGCTGCTTGTTTACGGAACCCGGCGAACGGGGGAGGGGGGCTAAGCGCCCCCCCCCCCCCCAAATTTTTACCTATGGTGGCGGAATGGCGCTGGCGCCATTTGTAGGCGCCACGCCATGGCTTTGGCGCCAGCGCCATGAAACGCTGTATTTTCTGCAATTTTTTGCATTACACCCTGAAAGTGGTACTGAAAGTTGCATGAGTGTTTTTCAGGTCTGACCCTGGGAACGGGGGGGAGGGGCGCCCCCTGGATACGTCCTTGCCTGCAGTATACACAATTCCATACCGAAAAATGCTGCTGCACAATTCAACGCAGTTACCTTGCGTTTTTCAGCATCCTCGAGCATCCACAGTCGCCGCGCCTCGCGCTGTTCCCAATTTTTCGGCAATTTATTACGTCGATCCTCTTCTACTACTTCCGCCTGGTTCAGTTTACGTGCCTCGTACTGAAAAGCGTTGAAAATGAATGAAAAGACAATCAATATCCGATATCGACGGGTTTTTCACATATAAAATCGATATCCACAATATTTTGAGACAATGAAATACACATCATCAATAAAAATGAATACGTATCAAGTAACTACATCATACACTTTTGTATACAAATTATAGACACTAAAAAATCGAACACCTCCTTCACACCCAAACACAAAAGTGACCACCTACCCTCCTAGAATGCAGCTGCCTCAACTTTTGCATGCGCAGCGCGTTCTTATCAGCGGCAGATAAACACGGCTGCTGGTCGCCCGCGTCTGCAGTGTCGCCGCCCACCGTGACTGTTTGCTGCCGCGGCGGCGAATTGCTGCCGCTGTCGCTGCAATTACTGCCGTCGCTGCCGTGAGAAGACATTTCGGCGGCGGGATTTTTTATTTTGGGAGGTTGGATACAGTCGTGCTGAAAAGGATGATTCGTGATCAAATTTGGTGCTGTCGATCGGAAGTTGACGTTTAATCTACTATTGTGAAATTTAGTGTACTGTTAGACGCCAAAATACCATTCAATACATTTGAAGGTTTCAAAGCGGCAGGCGGACGAGACTGCTGCGGTATTGGCATCTTTGATAAGACAGTAAAAACCTAATTCCAAGAAAACTTACGTCGTGTATCGAGTGTACGCGACATAACTTTTGATGGCACTGTTCCAATTTTGTATACCGTGATCTTTTCATCATGTCAATGGTAAAAATTGCTATGGTCTTTGCAACTTTCATTATTTCTGCACACGACATTAGCAAAAATGTACTGATAAATCTTTTTCAACATGTTGAATTGCCAGTTTTTGCTCAAACCATAACGAAACTTCAATTTTCAACTACAGGCCTTAAGTGTTTAAAACGTCATAAACAGAAAAGAAAAGTGTTTTGGATCAAGCGTTGCTGGTATCCTGGTATTTGGCAATTGTTTTCAATACTTCTGCCGCCTGCGGGAACGTCTGCCCGTTTGGGGAACCTTTCAATCAGTTTTTTGAGTGGTGAGTTTAAGTTTTTCATATCTGACGAGCTTTTCCTTTTTCAGTGTTGCATTTTCACTTGTGCAATCATTTGGCGGTGTGCCAAGTTTGGTGGCTTCCATTTTTTGTGGCTTCAATTGAAAGTAATACTTCGTTTATTCACGATGCCCGTTCACGAGTGCAACCTTTATGTTTACAGTTTTTCATCGGAATATCTTCGCGTCTCGCGGAGCGAATTTTCGCGAATCCCGGAATCTATCGTTTTGGAGACCAGCGGTTCGTGGTTTTTGCGGTCTTATTTTTTCTGCATGTATTTCAATGTCTCGTGCTATTTAATGTCGCACCACGCACATGAATTTTGAGTTATGCTTAAACGTTTTTGGACTCGGAAGCGGTAAATTCTATTTTTGTGATGAGAAAGAGGCCTACAAAAAGTTTATTCTCGCGTTTTGGTTTCCATTTCACAAAACGTGTGAACGCATAACTCAAAATTTCTGAGTGTAGTGCGCTTTTTACATTGTCGCAACTTCCTTAAAATTGGTAGATACTCCACAGTCGCTGCACTTTAAAATCAATTTAATTGCCATTTGTTCCTCCGACCAATTATCACGCTGGTATCCTTTTCAAATTGCCAATTTTCCTGGTCAAAAGTGTCGCTGTTGAAGTTCTTCATTGGCGGCCTGTCGACGAGTGTTACTCATCCCTTTTCAACATGTATGGCCGCAAAGGAAGGGGGCGCCCCCACGAACCCCCCTTGCTACGTTCTTGCCGCGATCCTATTGATTATTGTAGATGGGTTCTGTATGTGGGCGGAGCCGTGCCCCAAATGCCACCTTTTTTCCTACGCACCAGCAACAGATTTGGGCATGTTGCATCATCTAAAAGTCATTCTGCAATTCGTCGAGTTTGAGGTGGTGCATTTTGACTGATCCTATCTGAGATCAACTTTAATGAAGTTTGTGAAGGCTTTTTAGGCAAATTAAGGATACTGATTGTTTGTACAGCAGATCGTCATTCCAATTCTACGCTGCTGAAAATGAGTTGTTTTTGCTGGATGTTTACATATATTTAGCTCTAGCAATATCTTTGTCACTTATAAGGCTTCAAAATTGAGAACATCTTCTCAAAAATGTTTGTTAAAACTGAAAACAATGCTGAGTAGGGATTGAATTTTATGGAAATTGACTTAACGATTCTTTATTTTTACCGCTTCTGTCACTCTGCCTCAAAAATGTGCTAAAATAATGTGGTTTTTGCAAATACATGCTTTGCATTAATTAAGACCCATGACTATAGATGTCAGGACAAAATTGAACTATAGATGCCAGATGATGTAATTACTTGGCGTCCTTGCAATGTTACTTTGTGTTACTCTAGTCTAGGATTAGGCTATTATTGACAGTGTTCTTGTGTCATCAGCTTCACGAAAACAAAATGTGTAGTCAAACTGTCTAACAAACTGTGTCATGTGGCCTTGCTGAGAGACTCAGTTTAACGAGGCTGCTTGGCTAGCTGCCCAGTCAGATGCATCATTTGCAGTTTTATTCGCCGGTCAGGCGCCAGTCCCGCGCCCTGTAAAATGTCGGGTATGGTGTCAAAAGTCTTGTAAAATGTCATATTTATGACTAATCTCAAAAGAGAAAGAAAAATATTGAAGATCGGAAAAAATTTTTTAAGAAAGTTTGTTTTTTGAATTATAACATTTTACATGACCTTCGACTCTTTGCATCACATTTTTCACCTTGCAGCGCATTTTACAGGGTCTGGGGGTGGAACCAGGCCGCACCAAAATCAAATGGAAACATCGCTCGCACCCTGTGCTAGCGTGCAAGTTTTGCAAATGCAAACGTGTGCGATGGTCATCTACTCCTGGAAAAAACTACATTCTCAGCTATATGTTACCTCGGGTAGGAGCGATTTTCATTCAAAATATTTCAACGCTCGCTGAGGTAGAAATAATAGAACCCCTGCCTGGCGACGGTTTATGATTTTTTTATTAGCTTGTTCCGTAATGGTGTGGGACACGTTAAATCTACAAAATCTGTCCGCTAATTCTACTGAAACTTATCGAATTAGCTCTACCAATTTTATCAAATTTATTAGCATCAAATTGTCTTGATTTGATATCTTCAAAATGAAAAGGTGTCCCTGTTGTCCACAGGTGTTTAAAAGCTCACGCTATCGTCCCTAATATCTGGGCAGATAATTTTAAATTCCATAATTTTGGGATTTCGACATATTCATAATGTTTCCATCTCTCCCCGACTTGTTTAACAAAATGTGTGTTGGAGACGTTTATTTTTTGACAGCAACGCCCAAATTCCCCCAGTGACTGGTGTAAACAAGCGCTTTGGTCCATTTCGATCGTTTTTCGCCGAAAATTCCCTTTTCTCCGCGCATTTTTAACACCATTTCTGCTTCCGTCATGTTCAAACGACACTGTAATTCTACAACAATTCCTCAAACCCCAATTGAAACCATCACAATGCAGCCTCATACATCCAGCTCAGAAGACCGGGTGCCTTTCACCCTTAATTGTGACCAGTGACCACTGTCCACTCTCTTGGCACTGTGCCAGCAATGGCGTCCACTTCGTGGATCATCCGGCTGCAAAATCTACCCTGGGAAGCGTCCGCCGGCGACGTGCGCTCTTTCTTTGCGGGCCTGAAAATTCCCGACGGCGCGGTGCACATAGTGGGCGGAGACCAGGGCGACGCGTTCATTGGCTTCGCCACCGACGATGACGCCCGGCTGGCCATGCGCAGGGATGGGCAGCAGCTGAAGTCGGCACAGGTGCTTTTTGAAACTGGCGCGGCGTTTCGCGCGGCCGCGCGGCCCGATTTTGTGCCGCGCTGGCGGCATGGGTGCCCTGGAGGCAATCCCGCACCCTTTGAAATGTATAGTCAAGTGTCAAATGTCATGCAAAGTATCAATAAAATAATAAAAAGAATTTATAAATTGTTACGCAAAGTGCCGATTTTATTACTAAAATTCTGCAACTTGCATGGCAATTTACTAATTTGTATGACAACTGACAAATTTTAATGACATTTGAGGTTTGACTTTACACTTCGTATGGCCCGTTACTGGCACCTGGTTGGCGTTTTTGGCCCGGTTCCAAGTAGGGTTCGAATAAAATCAATTTTTTTAAACTCCCTGATTTTTAACAAAAATAAATTTTTTATATGAAATTGATTTTTTTAAAATTAAAATCAGATTTTTTTAAATTGTCCAAAAATATGTGTATGTAAGGTGTAAGACAAGTTATTATTATGTCTATTGTGGTCATATTATGACTGTGGAGTCATGGGATAGCATTATAATCGGTTATTTCTTTCAAAAATATCCATTTTTACATTATATTGTCTTTTGTCAAATGTTTGTGACCTCAAGTGAAGTTCAGCATGGAATAGTGCTTAAAAAAAGGTTGTAAGAGAAGGCATTGACAGTGATGTTAAACGCTAGTATGTGGGAGCACATTGGCTGGATATCATATACTACACTAGCACAGGGGTTTTGTAGATTTGGACCCCCGCGGGGGTTCATATAGATAGTAATCGCTCCACCGGTAGGGTTCAAACGGGATTGACTTTTCGGGATCGGGATCGGGATTCACTTTTTGAGATTTCGGGATCGGGATCGGGATTGGGGTTTCGGGATCGGGATTGGTTTTTTGAGATTTCGGGATCGGGATTGGCCGGGATTGGGGTCACGGGATCGAGATCGGGATTGGGATAGGCATTTTTCCGGGATCGGGATTGGGTTCTAGGGATAGAGATTTTGGCCATTTTTGTGGCATTCACAGTTGTTCATAAAGGTCTCAAAACACTGTTGGATGCCAGAAAAGTGGCATAAAATTTACGCTGGGGGTTTGCATCCACTTTTTTGCATGCAAAAACGTCATTATTTCACTTCTTATAATTTCCACTAATTTTTCCGGGATCGGGATCCCGGACTTGGGAGTTTCTCGGGATCGGGATCGGGATTTGAAAATTTTCGGGATCGGGATCGGGATTGGTATTTTTGAGATTTCGGGATCGGGATCGGGATTGGGGTTTCGGGATCGGGATCGGGACTGGTAAATCCCGGAATTTCACGGGATCCGGGATCGGGATCCCGTTTGAACCCTATCCTCCGGGGGAATATATAGCTGAAAAAAATGGGGGGGGGGTCACGGGGGTTCAATATATAGGCTTTTCTGGGGTAAAGAAGGAAGAAAAGGTAACAAAATCGCTAAAAGTAGGAGAAAAACAGCTAAAAATAGGTATATAAGTACATATCGTACAAAAAAAACAGATGAAAATAGGCAATACGGAACATGAATCAGAATTTTGAAGGTGAAAAGTATAAAAAGGTATGAAAATTAGTGACCTTGGGCGAAAATTGGGGCAAAATTTCAAAATCGCTCCAGAAAGATAGATAGCTGGCCGATTTCGGGGGGGGGGGGGGTTAGGGGATAGTAGCCCAAAATTTTGCCTCCGGGATAGATGACATGCAAAAAAATTGCAAAATACTTTTCAAGTCTACCAGAAATTTTGCCTTTTGATTTTTTTAATTAAAATCAGTTTCCGCCCTGTGATTAAAAATAATCAGATTTTTTTCAAAATCAAGTGCCAACCCTAGTTCCAAGTTTACTGTGTTGATCTGGTGATCTTGTACCTAGGGTTGAAGAAAGTTTTAACGTGACCTGTTTCAAAATTCACACCAAACATGGGTTTGGGTTTTCATGGATATATCCGATCTTGTTTTGAAATCTTAAAGGAAAACAATAGTTTCACAATGGGCAGTCACTAGTACACCACCTAAATTTGCAAAATTCATACCGTATTTCTCCTTATAGAATGGCACCTCTCCAATGGAACGGCACCTCCAATAGAACGGCATGTTTTGGCACTTTTTACACAAACGAAAAGAAATATAAGGGCGCCGTTCGGTAGATACAGAAGAAGAAATACGGTACATCTGTTTTAAGCACATTTGAGTTTACAATACAACTACAATCAACTACAGTTCATGACAATAAAAATTAATTCATTGTGGGAAACGCAAATGTTCTCAACACGTATTTATGAGTTTCCCAAATTTCGATGGTGTACTAGTCCGCTTAGCCACAATAATGAGCCATGTGTAAACCTGATCTTAACATCCAGTTTCCGTAGGTAGTCGACATAATTAGAAAAAATTGACCCAATTTTCAAATGTTCCCTCGTCGTGTTGGAATCGGGCCAAATTTCACCGGGTCACTGTAACTGTATTTTCATCGGGCGACTCGCTCAGTGGACAGTGGACCTTGCCGCGCTCAGGTGAAACTGTATCTGAGCAGTAGGAAAGAGATGGAAGACGTGGTCGCGGCGGCCCGGTGCCAATACGGGCCGGCCGCCGGTGGCGACGCGGACAGCGTGGCCAGCGGCCAGACGGCCGGCGGCGCGCAGTCGCACCAGCACGACCAGCCGCCGCGGCAGCTCCGCTCGCCTGACAAGGGCGCGGCGCCCAAGCCGCCCTTCAGCCATGACTCCCCCAGTCGACAGCAGCAGCACTTGCAGCGACAACAGCACCAGCAGCAGGTGAGCCAGCTGGCGCGCACGTGTGGCAGTTGAGGCCAAGATTGACTCTGGGCAATGTAGTTTGGGAGCCCGGTTCTTGTGTGATCCCACTACACATCTATGCCCTCTGCCCGCACATCTAGTGCTACCCACTACTCATCTGTACACCTACCCGCCTTGGGTGGCAGACGGTACGGCTTTGCGGTAAACCGTATGGTATGGTAAATTTTCTATTTTGCGGTAAACTGTACGGTACACGGTACGGTACAGTAAATCTTCAATTTTGTGGTAAATGGTACGGTACAGTAAATCTGAACAGTGTGGTATGCGGCAGTGGCGTAGCCAGGATTTTTGAGCGGGGGGGGCGGATTGTATACGGAGCCCGGCGAACGGGGGGGGCGGCGCCCCCCCCCCCTAAAATTTGGCCCTGTGATAGCGGAATAGAGTTATGGCGCTGGCGCCATTCGTAGGCGCCGCGCCATGGCGTGATTGGCGTCGGCGTTGGCGTCAATGGGTACAATATAAGAAAAAATTTATACGTAGATGTCTGAAAATTTGTACCGCATTTAGTAATTTGAAGCGGTATTTATACTAAAGCGACGTACATAACAACAACAGAGATTGTGAGGAAAGAAATGCGCGCTTGCGCGCAAAATTTTTGAAAACAACCTACAAAATCGGTATAGAATAGTGGCATTCTCGGCAATTTTTATGTCCGGCCCGGGAAGGGGGGGGGGGGGGGCGGCCGCCCCCCCCGCCCCCCCCCTGGCTACGCCACTGGTATGCGGTATGGTATGGTAAATTTTCAATTGTCAGAAATGTATCAATGCCAGACTACAGACAACTTTTACTTCATAAATTGACACCAAAGTCAATTACACAATTTGATTATGGATTTTAGAACACAATAACAGTATGTTGACATAAAATTACATTACCCACAATGCAGGGGCTCAATATATAGGCTTTTTCAAAGTACAGAAGGGAGAAGAACTGCTTAAAGTGAGCAAAAAATGCTAAAAGTAGGTTAAAATTAGTTAAAACTGAATACCTTGAGAGTGATGTTTTATGCTTTAAGAGCATGTGGAGGCACATTGGCTTGATTTTAATAACTGCATTACCTATACTAATGTAAATCATTACTTATCACAATATAGCATGCTGAAATGGAATGGCTGCAAATCAGTGAAAACAGTGTTTAGAAATCTGCATGCTTGCGCGCAGAAAAATTGCAGGAAGCTACATTAATTGTAATTAATAAATTGATAAATTTAAGGTCAATTTGAATGAAATTATTGTGGTAAATGAGTGTGGTACGTGGCAGTATGGTAAATTTTGGAAAATCAGTACATGGTACAGTACGGTAAAATTCTAATAGTGTGGTAAACAGTATGGTATGGTAAATTTTACAAAAATGTGGTATGGTACGGTAAATTATGCCACCCCATACCCGCATGCTACTCATCGATACCCCATCCAATTTATAGGGAGTGTAGATGAGTAGTGGATATCACTAGATGAGTGGCATGTCACGGGCCCTTGTTCACTAGAAGATTTGCACAAAAGCTCTGGGCTTGCTTGCAACTTGAGCAAACACAAATACATGTTCACAAACAACACTTTTATATTGCAAGTTCTTGTAAATGAATAAATATAAAGAAATTGTCATTTTTTCATTTGTGGATATGCATTTGCTTGTGTAGAGCTGCAACTGAGTGAGGGCAGTTCAACGCTTCCCCACTTTGGTGAATTTTATTAAAACATCTCAATCGCGCACCCTAGAGTTCAGGGAATATCGTTTCACTCCTGAAACTGCCACATTTGTGTGCACCAGCTATGAAACTCTTGAGTCGTTTGAAGGAAGGAGTTTTGTGGTGTTAATGCCACATGTGAGACATACATCAATCTGGTATTTAGAACTATTGACGTACACTCCGGGAAAAATGCCATTATGTTCCTGGCCAGGAACAAAAATATCAATGTCTCCCAGTGGCGTAGCCAGGGGGGGGGGCGGGGGGGCGGCCGCCCCCCCCCCTTCCGGGGTGAGACATGGAAATGTAAGGAAATGTGTTCTCCTGCAACGATTTCGGGGTCCATTTTCAAAAATTTTGCGCGCAAGCGCGCATTTTTGCTTCACATTACAGGCATTTTTACTTCACAGGTTGCGATTGCCTCAAGCTGGGTTAAAATGCACTCAATTGTGTCCATGTCGCTGTATATGTATGTAAATTACATACATTTACAGCGGTATGTGACGCCAATGGCGCCATATCGCGGCGCCTACGAATGGCGCCAACACCATGGCGTGGCGCCTACGAATGGCGCCAGCGCCATGGCGCCAATTCCCTATTATAGGGGTCAAATTTTAGGGGGGGGGGGGGGCGCCGCCCCCCCCCCGTTCGCCGGGCTCCGTAAACAATCCGCCCCCCCGCTCAAAAATCCTGGCTACACCACTGATGTCTCCCCAATTAATGTACGACCTTTGTTTGGATGTAAATGGCATGAATTCTCGTAGATAAGGGTGATTTTTTACTACCGGAAATTTGACTTTGGATGGCCGTCAAACGAGCAGAAAAGCACCTAGAAACCTAAAAATCAACATGTGGCATAAAGGCACCCTTATCAACGAGAATTCATCCCATGTATATCCCAACACAGGTCGCATCAGGGGTCTCCAGGATTTTGGCCCTCGCGGGGGCTGGATAGGTAGCAAATCGCTCCTCCGGAGGGATAGATAGCTGGAAAAATTTTCTGGGGGGGGGGGCTGGCGGGGGCACAATATATAGGCTTTTTCAAGGTTAAGAAGGCAGAAAGGGGAAAAATCGCTAATAATCAGTTAAAAGTAGCCAAAAGTAGGTATAAAATGGCTAAAAATAGGTATATAACCATGTATATAGGCGGAAAGCACGAATTTGAAGGTGAAAAACTATAAAAAAGGTGCGAACATTAGTGATTTTGAGCGAAAATTTGGGCAAAATTTCTCAAAAACCACTCCAGATAGATAGATAGCTGAGCGATTTGGGGGGGGTCTTTTGGGGTAGTAGCCAAAAATTTTGCCTCGGGATAGATAGATAGCTGAGCGGCCTCCGGGATAGATAGATAGCTGGCCGATTTGGGGGGGGGCAGCCCCCCCCCAGCCCCCCCCCCCCCTAGGAGACCCCTGGGTCGCATGTTAATTGGGGAGACATTGAGTTTTTTTGTTCCTGGCCAGCAACATTAAGACATTTTTCCCGGAGTGTATATGCAGAGCATACATCTGTGTGATTGGTGCTCAACGACAGTTAGCGAATTAGGAGTGAAACTTTAGAGTTTCACACATGGAATTCTTTCCTACGCCGCAACTGGCCAATTTGTGGAGATTAACGTGGACGCTAGGGTTGGGATTTTCGAAATTTTCGGTTCCGGTTCCCGGTCCCAAAATATTTCGGTTCGGGTAGTTCTCGGTTCCTCAAAATTTGCTGTTCGGGTATCGGTTCCGGTTCTCAGGTTGAAGGAATTGGGAGTTGCATTTTAAGAGGGATCTACCAGAAATTTTCCTCTGTGTTTGGTCATAAAAATTTGTGAAAATCCTGGATAGGTTCTTTCCATTATCGAGTTTGGTTCCGGTTATTACGTTCGGTTATTGGTTCCCGTTCAGATATTAGCTCTGGTTCTGGTTTGTGTTCCCAACCCCAGTGGATGCCGAAACAGTTTTAATTTAGATTTTGGACGTTAAGTGTCCCGTTAAAAACTACTACAAAAAATATATAAACAAATTTTTAAATTTGGTTGAAATAGAAAAAAGATAAGTTTTTACATATGGAGCCCCATATTTGGCTTGTTTCCATGCACTTAATCCTACAGTCGTTTATACTTAGACCCTGTTTACGTGGATTTTTTGTGACGACTCGACAACAATAAAACGTTCAATAAGTTGAGTAAAAAGGTTCCATATTCATTAGGCGGCGTTTACACGGATTTGCTGTGACGACAAAAAATGCAATTTTTATAACTGTTCTTGTGGAATCAACGTGAAATACACTACCGTGCAGAATAGTTGAGACTTTTCACACATAGAGAAACAGTGGGCTGGGGGTCCACTGCACTTTTTTTGCTTCTTAATTTCTTGTCCCTTGCCCAATTTTGATGTCGTTTGAGTATGTTGGGATTTAGTGCTGGGGCTACAACAAAAAAATTTTGTTTGCTCAAATAAACCCCCAGGCCTGAGATAAGGGGGGTCTATAAAAAGATGGTCAATAAATATACAAAAGATGGGCAATCTTGATGAGTGTCTTTGAAGCTTAATAACTCAACCATTTCTGGGCTGATTTGAATCATTCAACACTTCAAATGATCGGGACAACCTGCAGATTCTATTTTTGTTGTCGGTTTAGTGATGTCTAAATTCTGTATGTCAATTTGACCCAGTTTTTGAACGTGAAAAAATATTTTTTTGAACATGCTATCATATACTTTAGACAACGAGGATTCATTTAAAACAGAAATGAGTTCAATATCTCTTTCCAATCAAAAGTTATGGCACTTCAAATTTTCAATGGTGTCTAAATATTTTATGCTTATTTTACTGGGGTTTGCAGCATGAAAATGTTGTTATTGAATAGTCTATAACATACTTTAGACAGAGAGAATTAATATGACAAAAACGTTTTTTCAATATCTCTTTCCAATCAAAAGTTATAGCACTTACAAACTTCCATCTTCATTCCATCCAAAATAATTGCACATTACTCATTCACAGTTGGGCCAACTTATCTCCCTAATAGAGCAAGGCCAAAACCTCAAATTTACACACCAAATAGCCCCACCCAGTAGTATGCCTACCCCCATTTCAGAGTTGCTGGCAATGGATGCAAAACTGCAGCAAAAATTAATCAATGCCACATTTCCATATATGCATTGCCATATGCTGTTCATGCTTAGAATGTTTCTTGCTGCACACAGAGCTCAGTGATGAAGGCAAGCAGTTGCCATGGTGAAAATTTTGTTACAAAATGAACATAGGAGGTGGATATAGACTTTAAAGTGAGATACTGGGTGGCTACAGCCCAAAACAAGAAAAGTCTCAACTATTCTGAAACATGAACAAACTGAGTTAATATGTTTGTACACTAGGAATATACGCAGATTTGAACTTGAGGGGCAGTCATCCCAGGCATGTGTAGTCAACCCCCCAGGGTACCCATGCATAGTATCCAAATGTTTTGCATATCAACCATTTCGAAATTCTAGCAACATTAATCACGCAGTGCAAAAAGTCTCAACTATTCTGCACGGTAGTGTATATCACATGTGTGATACCTCAATTGATCGTGATTGTGCCAGCTTCACTGCCTGGGGCATACATCAAATTCCATAATTTCCCTAATCACGCACACTAGATCACACTTTTTTCATGTTGATGGAGGTTGTCGCCGCATTTGTTCTACGCCGCCTCGCCAGCGAGGCCGTGTAGAACAAACCCTCCGATAAACCTACGACAACAAAAAAAATACATTATCTGCTGTGCATTATTGCGTAATCTATAAAAATTAATTATTGTTCCATGCAATGGGGTCGATCAGGGGTATCTTGAATTTTGACCCTCCGAGTGGTTGGATAGATAGCAAATCGCTCCTCCGGAGGGATAGATAGCTGAAAAATTTTCTGGGGGGGTTTGGGGGGGGGTTGTGGTGGTTCGATATATAGGCTTTTTTGGGGCATAGAAGGAAGAAAAGGGAGAAAAATCACTAAAAGTAGGTGTAAAACAGCTCAAAATGGGTATACAAGAGCATATAGTACTGAAAATAGCTGAAAATAGGCAGTTAGACGCATGAACCAGTGATTTTGGAGGTGAAAATCTATATATAGGTATGAAAAATAGCGATTTTGAGCGAAAATTGGGGTATAGTTTCTGAAAAATCGCTCCAGATAGGTAGATAGCTGAGCGATTTGGGGGGGGGGGGGGGTTTAGGGGGTAGTAGACCAAAATTTTGCCTCTGGGATAGATAGATAGCTGAGCGGCCTCCGGGATAGATAGATAGCTGGGTGGTTTGGGGGGGGGGTAACCCCCCCCCCCAACCCCCCCCCCCATTCAAGACCCCTGGGGTCGATGAAATAAAGATCAATTGAGCCGTCCGATCTATCTACTTATTGGTTTTCACCCATAAACATGGTTGACAAAATCATAATTTTTGTCGTCACAAAGAATCCGTGTAAACACCGCCTTAGAAAAAGTGGTCAATTATACCTTCTACCTAAAGCTGCGTTTACACTGCAACTTGTGCCGACAATTTTAAAAAGTGAAAAAGTTCCATAATTTTGGGATAAAGGTCCATATATGCAAGAAAATGCAGTGAAGCATACTCACTAGTTAAGTGCACTCACATGCCAATTTGTAGATAAATCGTCCATGTCGTTCCAGAGTTATAAGCATTTCAAAAAATATTTCACTTGTCGGTTCGCATTTTTCGAAATATTTTTAAAATGCTTATAACTATGGAACGACCTGGACGATTTATCTGCAAATTGGCATGTGAGTGCAGTTAACTAGTGAGTATACTTAACTGCATTTTCTCGCAGATATGGAACTTTATTCCAAAATTATGGAACTTTTTCACTTTTCGAATTGTCGGCACAAGTCGCAGTGTAAACGCAGCTTAAGCAAAATGCAGGCCAAATTGCAGACTCGTGCTTGTAGCTCAAGATTTATAATGTTCAAAAAAAGTTTGCTATTGTTGCTGGCTGTCGGAGACAGTCGGACAACTGTCTGACAACTGCAAAAGTTTTCAAACGCCTTTAACTCATGAGCTACAAGCACGATTGTGCAATTTGACATGCATATTCGCCTAGGTAGTATGTATAATTGACCACTTTTTCTCATAAATATGGAACATTTTTACTCAACTTATTGAACGTTTGAGTTTTGTCAAGTCGTCGCAAAAAATCCGTCTAAAAACAAAAACGGGGTCTAATAGTTTTATATTATTTCCCAGATACATAGGCTGCAAGATATTTTATTTGTTCATCTGGTGTAAAATGTCATCCAGAGTGTCAAAAGTCATGAAAAATGGGTTGCGAAATGTCAAATATCATGCAAAGAAACAAAAGTCATGTATAATTTCATGAAAACTGTGAAACGTTCACTACAAAAATAAAATAACATTTTATATTTTACACAGGGGTTTTGTAGATTTGGACCCCCGCGGGGGTTCATATAGATAGCAAATCGCTCCTCCGGAGGGATAGATAGCTGACAAATTTTCTGGGGGGGTTCGCGGGGGTTCAATATATAGGGTTTTCCTAGGTATCGAAGGAAGAAAAGGGGGAAAAATCGCTAAAAGTAGGTGAAAAAATGGCTAAAAATAAGTATATAAGCACATATATAGCCAAAATAGGCGATAATGAACATGAACTAGCGATTTTGGAGGTGAAAAACTATAAAAAGGTATGAAAATTAGCGATTTTGAGCGAAAAAATTTCAAAAATCGCTCTAGATAGATAGATAGCTGGACGATTGGGTGGGGGGTTTAGGGGATAGTAGCCAAAAAATTTGCCTCAGGGATAGATAGATTGCTGAGCGGGCCTCCGGGATAGATAAATAGATAGCTGGCGGATTTGGGGAACCCCCCCCCCCCTACTAAACCCCTGATTTTACAGGATTCTACACTACTTTTAACAATTTGCATGATATTTGCATGACATTTTGCAGTGTCTGGGAGTGGCCCCTGAACTGAATTTTCATAAAATATGTTTGCTGGTATGCTATTGTAATGATATTTTCAAGCTGAAAGCAGTATGTATGCATTGTTTGAATTGCCAATTTTTGACAGGTTATTAAATACTTTTATCATCTTTGTGCTGTTTGCAAAAAAATTTGATTGCATCATTGTTGTTGTTCTGATCCTGACTCAGGTTGCAACTAAAAGTACCTAGTCATAGAAAAGTCGCCATTCCATTTTATATTCTTTATTTTAAAGTTCCCACCTGGACTTGGGTAGTTAATGTCCAGTACCTAGATCTAACCAGGATAAATTGAAACATTTTCATTTTGGCGATATTTCTTGGCCATCGTTTGGGCTGCATGAAAGCTTGTATTTGCTGCCAAGTCATGCAAAAATCTAGATATTTATCAGAAACATTGAAGAATACCCATCCATATGTGTGTTTCAGCTCAAATGTTTCATTTTCAACATTCAAACGCTATTAAGTCTTCAAAGAATTCAGAAATCTTATTGTTTTGTTGTTTCTAAACTTGAATTTCATCATCACTTCTCAATATCTCAAATGCTAAGAGTACAGCAAAGTTGCACCCCACTGGTGCTGGTGAACAGTACTAATATTTTGCATGGTGAAATATTTGAACAAATTCTCCATTTTGGTGCTCTGTGGCAACATAAATGCCACCTTTATTCAGTATTTTGGTGATTTTAATTTGTCTCGTTGCATTGGTTTTGGTTGTCATGACGTTTTTGTGTAGAAAGTGCGCCAAGTTGGCATTCCGCTGCCACTGGCATTAGTAATGGTCGTCAAAAGCACTCTGGATGCGTTATGGCAATGCGGCGACAATATTCGCAAAAGTGCGGGGGCTAAATAGAAGTTTAGCCTAGACAGTGTTGCCAAGAAGTACTTTTTCTGTGTGTTGGTGTTCACAGGTGAAAAATGAGTTTGCAGAAGTGGGTGAAATAAGCTGCAGTGACGTTATCATGAAATTGTTTTTATGTAAACTGGTGGAAAATTTAAATGAGAAAATTACTTAATTGTATTTTACAAATCCCACATGCAAGCTATAAAGCTTTCATCTTGTGTGTGGGTGCCCCCAAGTATTTACTATATATATATACCGTAGGGGGCACCCCCTCAGGCCACCCTTGGTGCAGAAAAATTTTTTCACATTTTTTATGGAAAATATAAATGAGAATTCTATCCAAGTTTTGTTCCCGATAAAATTTTAATTTTTAATACATTTTTCCTGGGCCATTGAGACTAAAAAGTTTTAACTAATTTTACATTTTCAGTTTTAAGTATATAATTTTTATTTTTAATGAAAAGGCACCAACACACGGTATTCATCCCTTGTGTTGGCAGCGCACAAAAAATTGGCTGCGCATTTTACTGCAACATTATTTTTTTTAATTCTCATTTAAGTATTCCGGGAAAATATTGGAACAAAACATTCACCAATCTGTAGCAGCAGAACAGGGGGGTGCCATGGGGTGCCACTTGGAATGTATGTAGGCAAATGTTGTGGGCACCCCCACAACAAATGACAGCCATATTGAGCTGCACGTTTCCAGTGAGATTGTTATGAAAAATGAGGTACCTGATTTCTCATTTAAATGTTCCACCTGTTTACACACATTTTTAGAAAGTTGCCAAAAGAGTCGACAAAATCTTCTGTTGACTATGATTATTAGATAAGAGAATAAAATGTGTCATCAGTGCATAATTATCTGCTGATAAATTTGCATAACGATCCAGAAAGATGAAATGTGCCAGTGCACTGTCAGTTAAGCTCGCAGCTTTTTCATCATGGTAATCATTAAACATCGATGTTGACAAAGTGACTTTTTGTTTGAAGTCCTGCAGACACTGCTTTTTTCTTACCCAACCGATCCAATGCTGTGGGGGTTTTGTTTTTCGCAAGTCTATTACACTCGAATATACATATTTTCTAAACATTCTCATGCGTTCACCTAGATTCACAACACTTCATCTAGCAGTTATTCAGTTTGGTGAAAAAATAATCCTTATTCGATTCTAACCGGCCTTGCAACCCCGCCCAGGTGCTAGTGAGCCAGCACAATGTGGCCGCAGCGCTGCGCGGCACACAGCCGCAGCACAATCCACAGCCGCTGCCGCCGCAGCAGCAACACCAAGTGCAGCCGCCGCAGCAGCCAGTGCAGCCGGGCGTCATGTACACGGCTGCCATGGCTGCCGGTCGTCCCGGCGGACCGCAGTTTGGCCAGGCGCCGCAGCCGATGCCCGCCGCTGAGCAAATGGCCCCTTTTGGCAGTGTGCCAAGGCAGGGACAGGTGCGTGTCCACGGGGATTCTTTAGTATATATGAGTTGGCCTGGTCGCCGCGTTTATGTCGGAAACGAAGATAGTAATAGATAGTCATTTTTACTTAATAGTGGCAAAAAATAATCGGGTTTTCGGAGGTTGGATGATATGAATTTAGACAATTCTCTAAATCAACTTTTTGGATGTATCGACTTTAAGAAGTAGATGCCTAATTTGCATGCGCATTTCCTTTATTCACCAATCATCGCAGATGGGCCCGCCTCCAAACATGTCGCAGCAGCAGCAACAGCAGCCGCCGATGCAACAGCCGCAGCCGTTCGGGCAGCCGAATCAATTTGACAACTTCCATCCGCAGCACGGCGGCCACCAGCAGCAGCAGCAGCCGCCGCAGCCACTCGCCCAGTTCAGAGCGCCGCTGGTTGGTACACTCCTGCAAAAATGTCTTTGTCCCTTTGTTTTTTTTGGTTCATTGGCGTGCCAAACAAAAAATATGTGTTTCTGAGGGGTGGAACTTATACATAGGGGGGTTCATTATGTCGACCCCCCACAGTAGAAATCTGGCCTCCATCTTGTGCAGGGCCGTATCCAGGGGGGGGGCGGGGGGGGCTGCAGCCCCCCCCCTTCCCGGGGTGAGACAAGAAAGTGACCGGAAATTGCGACTTTTTCAACGGCAGTGTAAAAAATTTTCCGCGCAAGCGCGCATTCTTCACCACACATAAGGTACTATCATCAGATTTGCTACATGTGGCCGTAAATCGTTATAAATGCACTCAATGTTGTGCTTTTTGCTGTTTTGTATATATTTTTACATACATATACAGCGTTCCATGGCGCTGGCGCCAACGCCATTGGCGCCATGGCGTGGCGCCTACTAATGGCGCAAGCGCCATGGCGCCATTCCGCCACTATGTAGCTAAAATTTTAGGGGGGGGGGCTGAGCCCCCCCCCCTCGCCGGCCTCCGTAAACAAGCAGCCCCCCCCGCTCAAAAATCCTGGATACGTCCCTGATCTTGTGTACATATCCAAGTTTTTGCTAACCGTGAACGCGGTGCCTTCCGCGAATTTTTTTTATTTTTTTACATTTCGCTAAATATGCGCAGCCATGAGCTGGCACTGTGCCAACATTTCATATTGTTCTTTAATTCAAAAATACACACCATCCCGGGTCGATATTTGCCTGCCGACTGACGGCAGACGCTTGTCAAAATCACAGTGAGTGTGACATTGAAGTGGTTGTCGGCTGTTTTCAACGATTTAGAGTTCAAATTTGTAAATAAGTGATAAAACTTTCAGCAGTACCGGTCTTATTCATTGTTTTAACATGTTTTTTCCCTTTGTTTTTACATTTTCACAAAAGGGACAGAGACATTTTTCCACCGGAAATTTGATTTTGGAAGGCTGCCAAATGAGCGGCAACGCACCCAGAAAGCTAAAAATCGGCGTGTGGCATAAAGGCACCTTAATCTACAAGAATTCATCCCATGTATATATCCACACGTTTCACTTGTTAGCACGGGAGACATTAATTTATTTTGTTCCCGATCAGGAGGACAAAGACATTTTTCCAGGAGTGTATATTGCGTTGTAAAAAGTAAAACTGACCGTGGGACTGACAGTCCCGCGCCCTGTAAATTGTAAAGTCGAGTGTCAAATGTCATGCAAAATGTCAATTAAGATGAGAAAATTATTGCCGGACTTTTGAGACCTTGCATAACAACTGACAAAATTGTAACATGCTAATACCGGCACCATGGTAATATTGTCACTGAAAAATACATTTATTTTTGCCCTCTGCTTATTGACAAATCATTCATGTGAAAATGTTTGATGCCCCCCTCGCCGCAGCAATCCGAGCAGTCGGGCACGCCCACTGCGCAAGCGGTCGCCGACGTGATGTCGCAGGCGCTCGGCCGGCAGCCGCAGCAGCACGTGCAGCAGCAGTTTCCCAGCGCGCCGCTGGACAACGACGGGCGGCCCGCCGCGCAACAGGCTTGGATGCAGCAGCAGCAGCTGCTGCAGCCGCCCTTTCAAGATGGCGTCCGATTTCAGCAGACGCAGCACGCTCACCAAGGTCTGTTTCGCTTGCTACATTTTTCCATTGAGCGCTCTCCTAAATTTTTTGTTTGTTAAAAAACTTGAGGGTGATTGGTGAAATCACATTCCCCTCGACTACAGATTGGCGGGCCTCGCGGCAGCCGCAGCGCGACGATAGCTACGCGTCACAACCGCCGCAGCGCGACAGCAGCTACGGGTCGCAGATGCCGCAGCGCGACAGCTACGGGACGCAGCCGCCGCAGCGCGACAGCTACGGGACGCAGCCGCCGCAGCGCGACGTCAAGTATGGGGCGCAGCCGCCGCAACGCGACGCCGGTTATGTGGCGCAGCAGCCGCAACGCGACGGCGGCTACGGATCGCAGCAGCCGCAACGCGACGGCGGCTACGAGTCGCAGCAACAGCAGCCGCCGCGCGACGTCAACTACTGCTCCCAGCAGCCGCAGCGCGACAGCAACTACCGGTCGCAACCGCCGCAGCGCGACGGCAACTATGGGTCTCGGCCGCTGCAGCGCGACAGTAGTTACGGGTCGCAGCCGCCGCAGCGCGACGTGGCTGCAGAGGCTGGCGGCTGGCGCCCGCGACCCGACGTGCACAACGTGGAGCAGCAAGGATATGAGAGTAAATACAACCAGAGGATGGGCAACGTGCAGCCCAGTAGGGGGTTGGTTACGCTCAGAGGGCTTCCAGTGGGACAAGGGCAGGGGGTTCCATATGAAGGGTGTGCTTCTAAAAGTGCCGGTCTACAAATTTTTCAAATTTGAGTTAGGACCATTTTTGGGGTCCCCATAAAAATGCGCTTCAAAAATATATATAATATGTGGGGGGGTGCGAAATTCAATTTTGAGATATGGGGGGTCGAAAAAAGCAAAAAAATCGCAAAACACAGTTTTTGAAATTTTAAAAGTACCGATCTACAAGCTTTTTCAGCTTTTGTGTCTTTAAAAGTACCGATCTACACACTTTTTTCAAAATTGTTCTTTTAAATGTACCGATCTGCACATTATTTTTTGTGCTTCTAAAAGTACCGATGTCAGATCGGTGTCCGGTTGCGCTAAAACTCATTTTGTGCTTTTTTATTATGGGTAAAAGTACCGATCTACAGCTGTCTGATTTTGTGCTTTAAAAAATACCGATCTACACGCTATTACCAATTTGTTCCTTTAAAATGTACTGTACTACAAAAATACAATTCCCTAAATTTTATATAGCTAGTGTTATGTGTATAATCAATGATTATACCCATGCATGTGGATACCCAACAATATGGCCGAAATACCCTTACCCAAAATTCCCATACCCAATACCCATGTATGGGTATTGCATGCTCCAAACTTTCAATCGCGATTATCTCAAAATCGCTTTTTTGTAGATCGGTACTTTTAGAAGCACACCCTTCATATATTTTGGACACATGAGTAGGGTTCAAACGGGATTGACTTTTCGGGATCGGGATCGGGATTCACTTTTTGAGATTTCGGGATCGGGATCGGGATTGGGGTTTCGGGATCGGGATCGGGATTGGTATTTTGAGATTTCGGGATCGGGATTGGCCGGGATTGGGGTCACGGGATCGGGATCGGGATTGGGATTGGCATTTTTTCGGGATCGGGATTGGGGTCTAGGGATAGAGATTTTCGTCACTGTTATGGCATTCACAGTTGTTTATAAAGGTCTCAAAACACTGCTGGATGCCAGAAAAGTGACATAAAATGGACGCTGGGGGTTTGCGTTCACATTTTTGCACGCAAAAATGTCATTTTTTTTCACTTTATATAATTTCCACTATTTTTTCCGGGATCGGGATCCCGGACTTGGGAGACTCTCGGGATCGGGATCGGGATTTGAAAGTTTTCGGGATCGGGATCGGGATTGGTATTTTTGGATTTCGGGATCGGGATTGGGATCGGGATTGGGGGATCGGGATCGGGACTGCTAAATCCCGGACTTTCACGGGATCCGGGATCGGGATCGGGATCCCGTTTGAACCCTACACATGAGAGGGACAGGTGACAGCGCGCCCCACTGTAGGTTTAGATAGCTCCAAAATGTGTGGCTGTTTTACCTTTCAATGCAAAAAGTTATGCGTCGATTGTTTTTGATTTATGGGAATTGAAAATGTTTTTAATTGTTTGGGTAAATTGCACAAAATTCGGTCGTTTTGGAGGTATTTTTATGCTGCTATATTTACGTTTTCATTGTTTCCTGCGCTCGACCTAGGGTTGGAAAAAAAAACGTTTTTTTTAACTCGATGTTTTTTTATATAAAAAAACGTTTTTTTAAAAGCTCCCAGATATGACCTAGTGTCAACATATATAGGTATATCAGACAGTGGCAATACTCTGTGATGTTATATATGACCATATAATGGCTGTGAAGCCATGGGATTAGGGTGTCAAAAAAAATTTTTATGGAAAACGGAAAGGTAAAATTTTTTCACTTTACGGAAAACGGAAAGGTAAAAAAAAAATTTCTGCCGGAAAACGGAAAGGTAAAAAAATTTCACTCAGCGGAAAACGGAAAACGGAAAGGTAAAAAAAAATTGTCGGCCAGAAAACGGAAAAATGAAATGCCGGAAAACGGAAAGCAAAATTTTCACGGAAACAGAAAAAATAAAGTGAAATTAGCACGGTAATAGACAAATTTGCAGAAGGAAAACCAGCATGCAGGTTTGCCTGTTTGGCTTTGATTGTGGTAGCTGTACATTCTGGAACTATGGATCATGCCTGTAACTTCACTTGTAGTTCAAGCTTAACTGAACCAACAAAAAATCATCAAAAAGTAGCCATAGTGGCCATAGGAAAAGATTCCTTACCTGCCACACCAGCCAGTAATCACGCCGGGCAAATCGACATCATGCAGAATTGTGTACGATGGGTCGGCAGGTAAGCCCAGTTTCAACGAGTGCCTTTTTAGAGGACCAATTACAACACCATTAGCACTGGGCTTACTCCTGAGGTTCAGGCAGGCAATCTAGCATTAATTGCCGATATTGAAAAGGCATTTTTGCAAATAGGATTGCATGACCAAGCTAGAGACTACACACAATTTTTCTGGCTGAAAGATGCCTCAAAACCAGTAACTGAAAATAACTTAATAGTACTTCATTTTAAACGTGTACTGTTTGGACTTGTCTGCAGCCCAGCAATTTTGGGAGCAGGCAAAAATACCATTTAAATGTGACAATAAACAACATGAATGAATATGAAGAAAATAAAGGGGAACAAAACCAGTTGGCGATGATAATAAACAACATTTACGTCGATAACTTCATCATGATTGTCACGAATAAAGTTGAAGCTTTAGAACTATATTACAAAGTCAAAGCTTTATTAAACCAATGTTCTATGAACATGAGGGAATGGCTGTCAAACTCCAGATCAGTCATGAATGAAATAGCAGAAAACGACAGGAGTCCAAAGGTGAATAAAATTGTCGCAGTAATGGGCATGAAATAAAGTCACCGAACGGACATGCTGGCAATATCAACACCAAAATTGCAAATTGACAGCATCACAACACCAACCAGACAAAACTTGAATAAATTATTGGTGTCAGCATATGACCCAATTGGGTTCACAGCACCTGTTTCACTGACCCTGAAATCCCAGTTGTCAATGCTGCTCCAAGAGACAAAAACAACACAATGGGATGAGCCAATTGAAGATAAATACAGATTGGAAAAACAATGGAAAAATGCCAGAAAACTGAAAATCGAGCCAGAAAATGGAAAAATGGCCTGGTAAAACGGAAACAGAAAGGTAAAAAAATTTTCAGCCGGAAAACGGAAAAATGGGCCGGAAAAATGGAAACGGAAAGGTAAAAAATTTTCAGCTGCCGGAAAACGGAAAGGTAAAAATTTTTTGGCTGCCGGAAAACGGAAAGGTAAAAAAATTTTCCTGCGGAAACGGAAAACGGAAACGGAAATTTGACACCCTACATGGGATAGCATTATAAGTGGTTATTTGTGTCAAAAATATCCATTTTTTTTGTCGACATGTTCGTATATCGCCTTATAGTCGAATGTTTGTGGCTTAAGGTGAAGTTTGGCACGGAATAGTGATCAAACAAGGTTATAAAAGTAGGTTGTTACTTTGGGAGTGAAGTTACACACTGTGGACGTACATTGGAAGCACATTACCTGAATATTATATACTACAGCAACATCTGACGGCTTTTTTACCCATGGTAGCACATAGAAATGGATGCTTTGATACTAAAAATGCCACAAAACCAATAAAAACAACCACCAATGTCAATTTGTGTGTGAAATTGCGCGCTTGCGCGCAAAAATTTTGCAAAATACCTAGTGCTTAGTACTAAAAATTTCGGCCGATGTTTTTAAAAAAAAAAAAACATTTCGGACGTCATGTTTGTTTGTTTTAAAAACGTTTTTTTATTTAAAAAACGTTTTTAAAAAACATCGGCCAACCCTAGCTCGACCCGATAATTTTCTTGTCCTAGAACATTTTCAATCACTTCTGTGTAACAGTAACGCATAATTTGAATCGACTTTGAATCTCACATCCACAGCGGCGGCATTGGCCGCGGCGGCGGCAGCGACTTCAATCCGCCGCCGCAGCGCGGCAGCCGCGCGAGTTTCCCCCCTGGTCCGGGCGCCGAACCGCCGTTCGGCCGCAACGTCGATCATAACGACTCGCCGTTTGCACGCGGCGGCGGCAGGGCGGCAAGTAGGGCGCGCGGCGCCGCCGAAAGTTTTACGCCGCGGTGCGTTTTTGGTTGAGTTACTTCGTGCAGAGAGTTCCAGAGGATTTTATAAAGCTGGGGGTATTCCCAGATCCTGCAAAATTTCAAATACCATGCAAATTGCCAAAAGTCGTAAAATGTTATGCAATTCGATATTCGATATTTTTTCAAAATTCTCGATATCGATATTCGATATTTTTTCAAAATTTTCGATATCGATATTCGATACGATATGGACCCTTGATATCGATATTCGATATTCGATACTGAAAAATGGTCGATATTCGATATCGATATTTTGATATTTTCGATATTCAATATTTAGCTTTTGGTATAGCAAGTCATATTTCAAGCAGCATATTGTATTGTCATATGGTTGCAAACATGGTTGATTATCTCTTTACTGAAAGTACAATTGATTTTTAGCAAGGTTTACAATGGTCAGAATGAGAAAATCAAAGAAAAAACATGACAAATCAAATTGTATCAGACAAACAAAAATTGGTAGATATTACAATTCATACTTATAACCCAATTGTTTAAAGGGCATGTTGCAAAAAAGCAGCATATCAGCATTTTCTGGCTTCAAATTTGAGGTAGGTAGTTCAGTAGGTATGTGGCCAAACCAAATACAAGAAATGTGGAGTAAGCACTCCAACAACTATGACATTAAATACTTTACTTTTACTCATCAACTTAGATACTATTTATAAGCAAATCAAATTAATCACAAATATCTCAAAACAAAAATAATAACTTAATTAAGGACATTATACAGGTTCGATATATCGAAAATATGGTCGATATTCGATGTCGATATTCGATATTTTTTCAAAATTTTCGATATCGATATTCGATATTTGATATTTTTTCAAAATTTTCGATATCGATATTCGATATCAAAAAATGGTCGATATCCGATATTCGATATTCGATACGATATATCGTTTGAACCCTAATGCAAATGAAGGCATTGTAGGATTGCCATCTAAAACAAATTCTGGGCTACTGGGATGGGAGCTAACAAAGTCCTAGCAACACAAATTAATACGCGCTTGCGCACTCCGCTCCAACACCCTGTCTTCTCCATACATCGTTCCACCAAAAATCAACTCCCCAATCCGCAGTGGGCGTGGCCTGTCGCGCGGCGGCGGCATGGAACGCGGCAGCGGCGGCAGCATGGAACGTGGCGGCGGCGGCAGCATGGAGCGCGGCGGCTTCATGGAACGTGGCGGCGGCAGCGTGGATCGCCGCGGCAGCGGGGGCAATCTTGAACGCGGCAGGTTCATGGATCGCGGCGGCGGCCCAGCGGAGCCGGTGGGCCAGTCGTGGCGCCCTGAGCCTGCAGCTGCAGTTGCCGCCGCGCCGCTGGCGGTCAAGTCTGAACCGAGGGATGTGAAGCCGGATGTTGGAATGTCGCAGGTGCAGAAGCAGTTTCAGGTGATATACTAATTTATGGTTCTCCATGGGTGTTTGTTTTGAGGCGGTCCGAATTGGAACTAATGTTTTCGAGGTTTTTCTGTTGTTCTTTTTCCTTGAAAAATTGTGCGATAGTGCAGCTTTCTAAGACATATTCTAGAAAAATATACAGGTGCATCGAAAATCATGACACTTAATTATTTGAATTCTCACGTGTCAATTTGAATTCTCCCATAACGCAGAAATCGCTGGAATCGGCTACAACGGCATACAAAGCTGAGCAGCAGATGATGATGCAGCAACAGCAGCAGCAGCTGCCGCCCACTCCGCCCAAACCCAATATGCCGCCGGTTTTCGGCGCGCAGCCGGGCTCGCTGCTGGACCGCGTCGCACCGCCGCACCAAGTGCCGCAGCAGCCCACTGCAGCCGAAGCCAACAGGAGGGGTCTGGGACTGCTGGCGCCGCCGCCGCCGCAACAGCGGCAAATGGACGCGCCGCCGCAGCAGCTGCTCACTGGGCAGCAAGTATTTGGCGCCGCTCAGCAACACGTTCGTTTTTGTGTTATTTGTTTTATTTATTTTGTATTAAAAAGGATGTTTGTCATTGGCGCTTAATTTGACTCAATTTCTACAGAATGCCGCCGGTGCGTCGCCCAGTCTGACGTCTGTTGTGTCGCTGGGGCAGACAAATCTGCCGCTGAATCTGGCACCCAGTCCTTTGGTTGCTTCAGCGCAGCAACAACAGCAGCTTCAGCAGCAACAACAACAACAGCAGCAGCAGCAGCTGCAGCAGCAACAACAGACGCAGCAGCATCCGCAGGCGCTGCTCGACATTAACTTCTCTCCGTTTGCTAGTAAACCCCCTGAGGATGTGGGCGGGGCCAACATTTTGGACCGGCGTCAAAGCGCCGCCAATATGTTGGATCGCGTGCCGCCGCCGCATGCTGCAGGTGGATAACTTTTTTCTTGGCATGAAAATTTGATTTTGATTTTTTTTTCTTATTTAGGATTGCATATTTGTGGTTGACTTCTCAGATACTTGACAGAGTTCAAAAAGTCGTAAATAAGAAACATTTGACATAAAATACTTTGGGCTTAAGAAACTTCACACGACAGTTTGTGTGGAGTTTCTTAGGTTTTCTCATTTTGACTGGTCGCGGTCGGTGCCCATTTACAAAAAAAATTTATTGCGTATTTACACCAAACTGCAGCAATGGGTGGCACACCCACGTTCGGCGCCGCGGTGGCCGCATTTGGCTGCGACGCGCAGCCGGGCAAGTTTGCCGCGCCGCTGCTCATCCAGCCGTCGCCGCTGCGCTACCAGAAGCCGCAGCAAGTGCAGCTGCAGCAGCCGCCCGCCGCTGTGCCGCCTAGCGACGCCTTCGGCGGCATTTTGGATCGATTGTGAGTCGGGAAATGGGACGAACGTTTCGACGGTTGCGATAGTGTTCGGATGTTATCGCGTCGCGGCTCTGAGAATGCTTTATTTACATGTCCATGACAGGCGCAAATCAATGAGTAAAATAGATTTTTCTTTTACTGAAAAGGAGTTTTGACAAGAAATGATTACCGTATTTCCTCGAAATACCCCCCGGGGGGTGATTGTTTCATAGTGCTCCCGAGAGGGGGGGGGGTATTTCGAAGGGGGGGGGGGTTATTATTTCACAGGAAATTTTTTGAAATCCTAGTACAAAATCGTGGTTTGTGATGTGCGCTAGTGTAGAAAAATGCATCAATAACTGACATATATCAACTCCTGTATACTAATATTAGTACGTAGATGGTATAAACACTGTTCTAACGTGATTCCAACATTGTTTTAACGTGTGTTCTGCACCACGCAGAACACAAACTGCAGTATTTGTCATGTACGTTTTCTTTACACTCAATTTGGGGGGGTATTCCGAGGGGGGTGATTGTTTCATAGTGGTCTCGAGAGGGGGGGGGGGGTATTTCGAGGAAATACGGTGTGCTGAAAAGAAAACATCCGATTTGTGTGAAAATATCTTGCTCCCGTACATCGTGCGGCCTTGCCAATGTGTTCTGCTCATTCACACCTGTAGCTTTTCAGTATACTTATTTGTGTACTTGCATAAATAAGAAATACGTTTGAAAAGGAAAAAGCCGGAGTCGAGTACAATCAACGTATGTTTCGTGTCTGAAACCATTTTTTTATAATTTAGACTTTTTGAACGATGACATCACGATGGAGAGTTTGATTCAGAACCATGCATAGCACGCGGTCGCTGAGTATACAAGTGAACACTTTTCTCCCGCCGCAGCTACGTGCGCGTGAGCAACATTCCGCGGGAACTTCTGTCGCGCGGCCCTCCCGCCGTGGAATTGGGCAGGTTTTTCGGCCGCGACTTGACGCTGCGAGAAGCGGATCTGCACGTGGACAAACACAGGCGGGTGGCTGTGGTCAGGGTGAATAGCCAGCGAGATGTGGAGTCAGTTTGGTGGGGTTATGCCATTTGGAATGGTGCCAAATGAAGGGGGCAATGGCTGTTTTCTCGGGTAAAGGTCCCCCACACTTCAAAAATATATTGAAGTCAACATATTCGAGTTTAATTACTTTTTCAATTTAATTATCGCCCTCCATTTACGTCGCGATTAAAAATCCATTTTTTAATGTTTTTAAAAATCGTATTCACCCTTATTTAAAATCGTCAAGTTCTACCCCGAAAAAAGTGTCACCCTGGTCGTAGAACGATCCGCACGAAGAACGGCATCATGAATGTGGTCGTGGGCGACTCCGCTGTGGACGAGTTCGACTCGGTCGGCCGCGCCGCCGCACAGGTTACTCAATTGCAGTACACGCTAGTTGACACTTGACATTTGAATGTCAATTCCGATTTTAATTGACACGTCGCACGACGAGCTTCAAATGCACGTGCAGCTGTATGTATTGTTCCACGTTGCAGCATGTGCGGTTATAAATACTGCTACTGTGAACTTAGACATGATATCAACCGGTTGACATTCGAATGTTAACTAGTCCCAGACCCTGTAAAATGTCAAATGTCATGCAAAGTGTCTAAAGTCACGTACAAGGACGTATCCAGGGGGGGGGCGGGGGGGGCTGCAGCCCCCCCCGTTCCCGGGTGAGACCGGAAAAAATTGAGGAAAATGCCGTTTTCGGTACTAATTTCCAAGGTGCTATGTAAAAATTTTGCGCGCTAGCGCGCATTTTTCCACCGTCCACGGAAATCATTGGAAAATCGGCACCTGTACCTTCAAATATCTGTAATATACGTTGAATTTCGTGCCCATCTCTCCATATGTATGTATATTTACATACATATCAGCGGTTCATGGCGCCAGCGCAAACGCCAATGGCGCCATGGCGTGGCGTCTACGAATGGCGCCAGCGCCATGGCGCCATTCCGCCACTATACAGGTACAATTTTAGGGGGGGGGGGGCTGAGCCCCCCCCGTTCGCCGGGCTCCGTAAACAAACAGCCCCCCCCGCTCAAAAATCCTGGATACGTCCCTGGTCACGTAGAATGCTCGGTAAAATGGCAAACTGGTAAAATGGTTCTAGACCCGTTCCAAACAAATTTTCGATAAAGGATTTATGTTGGCGCATCAGGGAATCGTTCTATTATGAGGAATATTTGAACGGATGAATATTTTTCAATTTTTTATTGTATTTATGACCTTTTTAAAAAAATACCTCGTAAAATGTGAAATTTGCTGAAATTTGACGATACGAAAATATACAAATTTAAAGGTCACAAATCGCCAAATCGCTTACATGGTGGGTGCTTTATCGAGGACACATTTTGTACCACACTTGCCTCACGCCAACCCCCAGGGCTCTAGCGGCACGACTGCAAATGCGAGCGTGGGCGCGGCGGCAGCGCAGCAGCAGCAGCAACAACCGACTGCAGCCGCAGCGGCGCCCAGTCTGTGGGTGTCGCTGAGCAACGTGCCCTACAGGAGCACCAAGGCGGACATCGACGACTGGCTGACGCAGCACAAGATGCCCATGCCGCTGACCATTGAGAATGTGTGTAGCATTGGTTTTTGATGTTTGTTTTGTTTGAGGGTCATAAACCAAATTTTCCGCATTTTTCCATCACACTGATATTTTCTAAGTAAATGAGTCGTCATACTGTCAATTCTCTACAAAGACACATGACCCGTCAGGGGTCTCCAGGATTTTGGCCCTCGCGGGGGCTGGATAGATAGCAAATCGCTCCTCCCGAGGGATAGATAGCTGAAAAAATTTTCTGGGGGGGGCTGGCGGGGGCACAATATATAGGCTTTTTCAAGGTTAAGAAGGCAGAAAGGGCAAAAAATCGCTAAGAATCAGTTAAAAGTAGCCAAAAGTAAAATGGCTAAAAATAGGTATATAACCATGTATATAGCCGGAAAGCACGATTTTGAAGGTGAAAAACTATAAAAAGGTGCGAAAATTGGGGCAAAATTTCTCAAAAACCACTCCAGATAGATAGATAGCTGAGCGATTTGGGGGTGTCTTTGGGGGTAGTAGCCAAAAATTTTGCCTCGGGATAGATAGATAGCTGAGCGGCCTCCGGGATAGATAGATAGCTGGCCGATTTGGGGGGGGGCAGCCCCCCCCCTAGGAGACCCCTGTGACCCGTGCACATCCGCTAAGCCGTTTGAACTACTGAAATACACTACCGTGCAGAATAGTTGAGACTTTTCACACATAGAGAAACAGTAGGCTGGGGGTCCACCACACTTTTTTGCTTCCCAATTTCTTGTCCCTTGCCCAATTTTGATGCCATTTGAGTATGTCGGGGTTTGATGCTGGGGCTCCTACGAAAAAAATTTGTTTGCTCGAATAATCCCCCAGGCCCGAGATAAGGGGGGTCTATAAAATGATGGTCATTAAATATACAGAAAATGGGCAATCTGGATGAGTGTGTTTGAAGCTTAATAACTCTGGGCTGATTTGAATTATTCATCACTTAAAATGATCGGCATTACCTGCAGATTCTATTTTTGTGGTCGGTTGAGTCATGTCTAAACTCCGTATGTCAATTTGACCCAGTTTTTGAACATAAAAAATTATTTTTTTGAGCATGCTATCATATACGTTAGATAACAAGGATTCATTTAAAACAAAAATGAGTTCAATATCTCTTTCCAATCAAAAGTTATGGCACTTCAAAGTTTTCAATGGTGTCTAAATATTTTATGCTTTTTACTGGGGTTTGCAGCATGAAAATTTTGTTATTGAACAGTCTATAACATACTTATGACAGAGAGAATTAATATGACAAAAACGTTTTTTCAATAGCTCCTTCCAATCAAAAGTTACAAACTTCATCTTCATTCCATCCAAAATAATTGCACATTACTCATTCACAGTTGGGCCAACTCTTCTCCCTAAAAGAGCAAAGCCAAAACCGCAAATTTACACACCAAATAGCCCCACCCAGTAGTATGCCTGCCCCCATTTCTGAGTTGCTGGCAATGGATGCAAAACTGCAGCAAAAATAAATAAATGCCACATTTCCATATATGCATTGCCATATGCTGTTCATGCTTAGTATGTTTCTTGCTGCACACAGAGCTCAGTGATGCAGGCAAGCAGTTGCCATGGTGAAAATTTTGTTAAAAAATGAACGTAGGAATTGGATATAAACTTTAAAGTGAGATGCTGGGTGGCTACTGCCCAAAAGAAGAAAAGTCTCAACTATTCTGAAACATGAACAAACTGAGTTAATATGTTTGTACACTAGGAATATACGCAGATTTGAACTCGGGGGACTGTCATCCCGGGCATGTGTAGTCAACCCCCCAGGGTACCCATGTAAAGTATCCAAATGTTTTGCATATCGACCATTTCGAAATTCTGGCAACATTAATCACGCAGGACAAAAAGTCTCAACTATTCTGCACGGTAGTGTAATATATACCACCTGGAAAAATTAAATTGTGAACAAAAATTCGCGTCACATTACATTGCTGAACTGTCGCTGAGTTTGGCACGAAATTTTCATGTGACTTCATCGTCAAATGACGGTAGAACTTTTTGTATACTTCAGTGGCTTCACACCGTGCACGCGTTGTTCAAGCTGGAAGCGTGCCAACTATATTTAACGCAAGCGATTTAAATAAAAAGAGGAAAACTTCATTGCTGCTGTACGTTAAGGAATTACGACAGTAAATTTTTTACATCTTTTCACAAAATCGCACGCTTTAATTATCATTGGCACGCTTCCAGCGTGAGGCGTAAATAATTGCGCGTGCAGGGTGTCACGTGACTGTTCATTCTATATAAATAAAACCAGTTTCGCCCACTTCAACCGTCACAATTTATTTCCATCCTGCCCGCAGAAACTGGCCCCCAATGGTCGCGCCTCGGACGTGTGGCTGCTAGAGTTCAGCAAGCTGGGCGAGTCTGCCAGCGTGCTCGCGTTGAACGATCGCCGCCCCAGTCCCGTGATCGCTGAGAAGGGCACCGGCAGGACTAGGATCGTCGGTTTCGAGTTTCGGTGGTCATTAGGGTTCAGACGGGACCAGTTTTTCGGACCGGGACCACCTCAGTCCCGACTTTTTGCCGAACCATGTACCGGGACGGCGGTCCCGTTTGAACCCTAGTGGTCATACTGAGTTTTTTGTTGAGGATGTGTAAATGCAATTTGTAATGAAGAAAGCATTAACATTATTTTGTAAAAATTGAAAAAAGAAGTGAAAATGTGTCATTAATCTGCGGAAATCAGCAAAACAATATTATTTGTTGCGCCGTTGTTAATTTGACTATAAATTTGTCAATTAATCTGTTAACTGAACCTCTGAGCTGAACACTGAGAAGTTTGTAGTAAAAAAACTGAAGTTTGTAGTAAGTGCGAGCGGTAACATTAATTCATTCTAAAAAAATCTAAAAATTCTAAATCTACATCCTCAACCCACGATGAACAAAACTACAACGATCAACATGCCCAGGTGCGCATATCTTACACGGCCGACCGGCCGACCACATTGGGGAAACGTGGCACGCGCAGCCGCTCGCCGCAGCACAAATTCGCGCCCAAGCCCAACAGAGACAGGTCGCCCGCGGTGAAGAAACACCGCAGGTTTGAGGCCGCTTTTTTCGGGTTTTCTGATTCTGATGTCCTGGGGTAGATTTTTTTTGGCGCCGTTGAGAAGTTTATTGTCCAGTGCTATTCGTGATCGGTCTCGATTTTTTATGCTTATCAAACACACGAAGCTGACGGGTCGAGCCTATTACGCATGTAAACCCATTATACAGTGCGCGCACACACAGGGTGCGGCAATTTACACGCCCCTCTAGATTTCACTTCTCACTTCTCATTTTGCGGAACAGCCATAGAGCTCAGAGTATCGAGTTGCCCGACAACACATTACTTTTATACTTATGCTTGCCCAAAATTTGGGATGATATAAATATTTTGTACAGTTCAAACAGTATTGACTTTTCGGATCGAAATTAGTTTTTCGAATTTCCGTGATCACGCGATTGGGGCCTCGGTGGAAATTAGGGTGTCAACTTTCCGTTTTCCGTTTCCGCTTTCCGCGGGCAAAATTTTTTCCGTAAAAAAATTGTTGACACCCTAGTAGAAATTATGGGTATTTGGGATCTGGATCTTCTTCGAACTCTACTACAAAAAATGTAGTAATCAGTATTGCGGAAAAAGGACACATAGATAGATACCCCCTATCCAGGGGTCTCCTAGGGGGGGGCCGCCCCCCCCCAAATCCCCCAGCTATCTATCTATCCCGGAGGCCGCTCAGCTATCTATCTATCCCGAATGCAAATTTTTTGGCTATATATCCCCCAAATCGGCCAGCTATCTACCTATATGTGTAGCGATTTTTGACTAATTTCGACCCAATTTTCGCTCAAAATCGCTAATTTTCGTACCTTTTTATAGTTTTTCACCTTTAAAATCGCGGTTTCGTCTATACACATGTTTATATACCTATTTTTAGACATTTTTTCCTTTCTGCCTCCTATGCATTGAAAAAGCCTATATATTTTGCCCCCACGAGCCCCCCCCCCACAGGGCCGTATCCAGGGGGGGGCGGGGGGGGCTGCAGCCCCCCCCTCCCGGGGCGAGACCAGAAAGTGACCGGAAAATGCGACTTTTTCAACGTCAGCGTAAAAAATTTTGCGCGCAAGCGCGCATTCTTCACCATACATAAATGTATTATCATCTGATTTGCTCCATGTGGCCGCAAATCGTTGTAAATACACTCAATCTTGTGCTTTTTGCTGTTTTGTATGTATATTTACATACATATACAGCGTTCCATGGCGCTGACGCCAACGCCAATAGCGCCATGACGTGGCGCCGACTAATGGCGCCAGCGCCATAGCGCCATTCCGCCACTATTTAGCTAAAATTTTAGGGGGGGGGCTGAGCCCCCCCCCCTCGCCGGCCTCCGTAAACAAGCAGCCCCCCCCCGCTCAAAAATCCTGGATACGTCCCTGCCCCCCAGGAAAATTTTCAGCTTTCTATCCCTCCGCAAGAACTATTTGCTATCTATCCAGCCCCCGCGAAGGCCAAAATCTTGGAGACCCCCGCCCCAATCATATGCGTACTTCCCAGCGCAACATAAAACCCCCTCAATGGCTGCCCAGATCGCCCGAGCACCAGCGCAACGGGGATGCGCACAGACCTGCGGCGGCCGGCCGCGGCGCCCCGGCGGACAAGCGGGAACCCGTCAAACTGGGCCACGGGTCTGGCGCCGGCGCCAAGCGACGCACGCCCACGCCGCCCAAGAAAGGTGCTCACTGCTTTTTGGCGGCCCCTGTGCCGGTGCACAAGTTTACCCGGTGCACAAGTAACTAAAGTAGTAAAAGGGCGTCATGGAGCGACGTACTTTGGCGCTCTCAATTGGTGCCATTCCATCACTAATCATGTGTATACTTGTTGTTTTGGAGGGGGGTTCGCAGGGGTTCAATATATAAGGAGAAGCTTTTCAAGCTTTAGAAGGAAAAAAAGGAGAAAAAATCGATAGATATGTAGATAGCTGTAGTTTTTTGGGGGTAACCCCCCCTCCAACACCCGATACTGAACCCCTGCAGTGCCCATGGAGACCCAGTGCTCAAATACGGGGGCCTCAACCAAGCACCGGGTCTACATTGGCACCTACTTGTGCACTGGGTTCTATCCGTTTGGCACACCATTGGGGAAAGCTAGAACACAGGGGTCTCCAGGATTTTTACCCTTGACAGATACCAAATCGCTCCTCCTTATATAGGTTAATGTTGTTGGGGGGGGGGTTTGCGGTGGTGCAATATTTTGGATTGTCTATATATTTAGGAGTGAAAATTGTGGAAAAATCGCTTTGTGTGAGGGGGGGATTCAGGGGTACTAGTAAAAATATAATTAGCTGAGCGGCCCCATGTATAAGATAGCTGGGCGATTAGGGGGGTAACCCCGATTGCATAATACACACCTAATGAACAAACCCCAATATCTCAACCACCCTGACTTCTCGCAGCGCCGACGCCCGAAACGGAGTTCTGGGTGTGCGCCAGCTCGCTGCCGTCGGACATGTCGGCGGCGGCCGTGCGCGCCCAGTTCATCAAAGCCACCGACTGCGACGTGCTCGACGTGCGGCACCGCATCGACCAGGGCAAGGCGTTCGTGAGGCTGCCCAGTGCGGACGATAAGACCAGAGCGTTGAGGTTGGTCGCTGGCCGCACTACCGGACCCTGGAGAATGTCAAATGTAGTGTAAAATGCACTGGACAAGTTCTTTAACTATTTTGCGTGACTTTTGACACTTTGCATGACATTTTACATTTTACAGGGCATTTTTCAAAGTCTGGGACTTGTACCTGGTCGATGTTTTTTTTGGGCGCCATTTTTAGCTGGGTGTACTTTTTACCGGCGGCTGAGGACATTGCTTTCAAAATGACTTTTTGTAGTTGTCGTGTGATTCAAATTGTTGCATTGTTTTTAAGTCATCCGATTT
>OZ038458.1:152248-177668 GCA_964036195.1 Sphaerolaimus hirsutus
TACGATCCTTACGAAAATTTCTGACGAAATAATAAACCCCCCCCCCCCCCCTCGAATAAACCCCCCCCCCCTCGAATTAACCCCCCCCCCCCTTAAATTTTGCTGGCGAAATAATAAACCCCCATGGGGGTATTTCGAGGTAATACGGTAACCCATTATTAAAAGAAAAATAAATGTAGCTGATTAAATAACTTTCTCGCAGGTCACATTTTGTACGTGCCGCCGGGCGCGGCGCCTCCAGAAGCGGCAAAAGTGCCTAAGAAGCCTAATCGTGCTCTCATGGATGATCTGAGGAAAAAGTTTCCTGGCGGCGGAGTTTTGAGTACCTCTGGATTGCCTGTGAGGCGTTTTTTCCTTTCTTTGATCGAACGTAGTGTTTAAAAAAAAGTCCACAAATGAGCATCAAAAAGACGACCTATAACTGGCAAGTAATTAACAAGAGCCAATTATAAAATCAAGAAAGAAGTCGCTTTATGAGTGTCAACTGAAACGACAAATAAGCAGCCAAAAGATATCAAAACATGTCAATATAAGTGGCAAGTGAAGAGGCAGTGAAAAAATCAAAATACAAGTGAGATGTAAGGAGACGAATGGCGAGTAAAAAAACATAAATGGAAACAAGTTTTTCACGCTTTCTCGTCACTTGTCACTTGTCTTTTAACTTGCCATTTATTGTCACTTGCCACTTAGAAATTGACTTCTCATCTAATTTTTTACATGCCTTTTCGCTTGCCACTTCTCAAATTACTTGCAACTTACAACTTATCGTCATACTTCTCCACTTGCATAATAGACTCCGTATATATTTATCTATATATCTATTTCTTTCCCCCCCCCACAGCACGACACCAAAATGGAGGACCTACTGTCGCTGTTCTCCGCTTACGGGCTGCAACGTCTCTCTGTACGCATGTACCACGTGGCAAATACGCAAACCACCGGCGATTGCGTGTTGCTGTGCCGCGACTCTAAAGCGGCCGCCCAGGCCGCCAGACAACTAGATGGATGTCCAGTCAGGGGTAATACTCGATTGGGCGTTGTCTGTTATGGAGACTTGCATTTGGATGTCTAGAGGGCTTGGTTTGGGGTTTAGGTGATATTTAGAGTCTCGTTTTGGAGTTTGCAGTTTGTTTTTGTTTTTGAGGATGCTTAGTGGATATTGGCCCCACCCACACTAGTTTACCAACATGAAATGCTCGACCATTTTGGTAAACTGTTTTGACAAAACGGTACGAAACACCGTACAAATCTGTGCAGTGTTTCGTGCTGTTCTATCAAAACAGTTTACCAAAATGGTCGAGCATTTCATGTTGGTTAACTAGTGTGTGTTTTGGCATTATCTAAGTAGCTGCGTTGTTCGGATTCGCGTTTTTTCGTTAATTGAATTTTTGGTCATCTTTGTGTTGACCCGAATCGAAAAACATGGCATCCGGTCACTGAAAATCAAAGGTATTTTAGATAAAACGTAGAAATCTTCTGAAATCTAAGGTTGAATTTCAACTACCGAAATCTTGAGTAAAAATACCCTGGGCTTTTGGCATGAATTCGTCAAGGCCAATCTGTTGGATCATTTTTGTTTCATGGTCAAACATTTTTTGTTCGTTTTTTTGCGATCTTGCTTTTTCATATGTTACGAATGAGTCGATGTCGATAGAATGAATTTAGTCTGATTATGAGAAATGATACAGTTTTCATTTTGTTACTCTTGATTTGTCTGTTGTATTGTCACTCATTTACAAGGTTCTCGCTTTTCTGTCTGATCATTTTTTTCACCCGATTATGTTCATTTATTAAGTGTATCTGTGGGCAAGTTTTTATTCAATAATTTTCATTTGCATATGTAGATGTTGATTATGAGCTTGCAACGCGTCAGTTCAAGTAACGTGAATACACGAATTTCATGGAACATTACATTGCGCTGTATTTACCGTCCGTATCTCATCGTAAACACCTTCCCGGTCAGGTCCGGCACCCTATTTTTGATTTCGGTTATGTTACCTTTACTCCCGCTGCGCGGGTGGTAGAACGTTGAATATGCGCGGTTATATAGTTGTAACCCCCCTCTACGCCACATCAATGGGGGAGGCTACGGCGACTCACTACAGGGTGGGTCGCCATATATGCAAAGTTTTTTCCCAGCTTTTCCAGTGTCCCTCAAAGTTCAGGCACCCATCGGATTTCGTTACACAGTGGGTGCCGTATCTTCAGCTAGGTGGGGAGTGGAGAGCTGAAATTTGGGGGAAGTTCAGCCAACACCTTCCCCTACTATACACTTGTGGGGAGTCCGCCAGCTGCTCACTATAGGGTCACTGCATTTCAATTTCGTTTAAAAAATCCCTACAGATCCCACCAACATCCTTAGTGTCTGACAAAAAATTGACTTTAGGCAACTTTTTTATTAGACACTTGAAATGTTGATTTACAGTGACTCACAGGGGAGTGTTTAAGGTTCAAGGTTGCGTAAAGAACATGGCCTTTAAAATGCATCCTTTACAAAATTTACTCGGGGTACATTTAAAAGTTGTTTTTGTCAAATTTTGTTCCTGCAATGATCTCATTATGACATCAAAAAAATTACCCCAAGTAGATTTTGTAAAGGATACATTTTAAAGGTCATGTTCTTTACGCAACCTGAACCCTTGAACCCTCCCCTGTAAATCACCATAAATCAACATTTCAAGTGACTAGTTCGATGGTAAGTTTTCTGGTTTGGGATTAGGGTCAGTATAGCGGCCACCAGATTGGGGTTGTTTTTTAAATAAATTGAAATGTTTTGAAAAAATGAGGTTTTGCATGTGGTTCGCTCAAGTGTTCTATTGCAAAATTTCATGCATGGGTGCTATTGCGACCTCATAAAAACACAGACGGTTGCCGGACCGAAATGGGACACTTTGATTTTTTTAAACTAAAACGCGGAAAACGGCGCTATAGTAAGTCGCGGACAGTCGCCCCACTGGTGTACAGTAGAGAGGAGGTGTTGGTTAAACTCACCCCAAATTTCAGCCTTCTATCCCCCACACAGCTGGAGGTACAGCACCCGTAGTGTAACGAAATCAGTGGGTGCCGGTGCCGGACCTGTGTGGGACACTGAAAACGCCCCCAAAAATGTTGCATATATGGCGTCCAACCCTGTAGTGAGTCGCCGTGGCGCCCCCCATTGATGCGGTGTAGAGGGTGCCGGACCTGACCGGGAAGGTGTTTATATTCGCACCGAGTTGTTGTTTTTTTCATTTATTGTTCAACCTCGTAGCGTAGTGTATTTTACAGTCGAAATTGAATACAAATAAAATGGGAAATTTTGCGCATGCTTCTTTGTGATGAATCGGAACATTTTTCGGCACTTGAAAATTGTCCTACTATCCGTCAACAGAAATAGTAGTTGACATGGGAATAGGGTCCAAACGGGATTGACTTTTCGGGATCGGGATCGGGATTCACTTTTTGAGATTTCGGGATCGGGATTGGTGTTTCGGGATCGGGATCGGGATTGGTTTTTTGAGATTTCGGGATCGGGATCGGGATTGGCCGGGATTGGGTTCACGGGATCGGGATCGGGATTGGGATAGGCGTTTTGCCGGGATCGGGATTGGGTTCTAGGGATAGAGATTTTGACCATTTTTCTGGCATTCACAGTTGTTCATAAAGGTCTCAAAACACTGTTGGATGTCAGAAAAGTGGCATAAAATTGATGCTGGGGGTTTCCGTCCACATTTTTGCATGCAAAAACGTCATTTTTTTACTTTTTATAATTTCCACTAATTTTTCCGGGATCGGGATCCCGGACTTGGGAGTTTCTCGGGATCGGGATCGGGATTTGAAAATTTTCGGGATCGGGATCGGGATTGGTATTTTTGGATTTCGGGATCGGGATTGGGGTTCCGGGATCGGGATCGGGACTGGTAAATCCCGGAATTTCACGGGATCCGGGATCGGGATCGGGATCCCGTTTGAACCCTACATGGGAACCAGTTGACAGTCGAGTGTGCAGCCCTTGATCCCTTCGGTTTCGCTCCATGTATCATAATTGAGCCATTCATTTCCCCAATGTGCTTTCGACCGCTTTGGTGGCGGAAAGGACGCTTGCTTTTTGATTTTCGACGCTTGTTATCGACTTTACGCTTACACTTTTCTTTTCACTTGTCCGTCTGCGGAATACTAAGTTTTTATAGTGCCATGCGTAGATGTAGGAATGCTTCCTACCCCCTGACGCCCCTGAAAATGTTGCTAGGTATGTTTTCCTCTTGAATGCAATGGAAATAAAATCAGCAGACTAGCATTTGTTTGCGCGGAATGCAATGCTTAAGGAAAATGTGTACAAAAAAATTGCATTTGCATTTCGTGCCCATTCTCTGTGATTCAGGCGTCGCGGTTTTCCACCTTTGTCGCTTCAAAATGTGCTCGAAATATTTCTGTAGACAGTTTGAAGAAAAAAAACTGTATTATACTCGGCGGACCGCAAAGTATGCTCAAAATCCTACCATAATTTGACGAATAAAATCTTGCGATAAATTTCGTAATTAATGATTCCATAGTGAAAACAAAATATTATGATGAAAAAACTGTAAAATTTTGGTTCATTATTCAGATGGGGTATGGTAGGTTTCCATACTAAGTGTGATGTCCATCGAGTATACTATTTTTACATCAACAAAATTCTTCTTTACTGTGAAAGAATTAGCGTAAATGATTCAGTAGTATTCTAGTTTTCGCGTAAATATAATGACTGCAAACAGAAGGTATCGTATATACTCGACTACCGTATTACCTCGAAATACCCCCATGGGGGTTTATTATTTCGCCAGCAAAATTTGAGGGGGGGGGGGTAATTCGAGGGGGGGGGTATTCGAGGCGGGGTTTTATTATTTCGTCAGAAATTTTCGTAAGGATAGTAGGCATTTGCGTACCCAAAATAGGTAATAAATGTGTCCAAACAGGATATATTTGGACATAAAAACGTAGATAGCTACACAAACTAGTCTATGTGTAGCTGCAATGCAAATTAACAGTAATATACATCATGTACATTGCGTACATGACGTATTTATTATGTACATGACGACGTACATCATTCCGAAGGGGGGGGGGGGGTATTTCGAGGGGGGGAGGGGTTTATTCTTCCCCAGCCCATTTTGAGGGGGGGTTAATTCAAGGGGATGATAATTCGAGGTAATACGGTAATTCCCCCGCCTTGAAAAATATACACTCGAATAATTCCCCCCTCTTAGACGAGTGAGAAAAAATAATTCCCCCTCAAATAATCCCCTTTAGGCATATGATAAAGTTTTTGCACACAATTTGAACAAATATTGTACGTTATTTAGTAAATAAAGCATATTTTATGATATTAGTCAATAGAAACATGCTTTACATTTTTGATGAAATAATAATCCCCCTTGAATAATTCTCCCCTCATAAAGGTCTGACGAAAAAAATTCCCCGGGGGGATTATTCGAGTACATTCGGTAGTTTCACTTTTTTTCCTATTTCGGTGACGTAATTCCATGGATAACATGGCTGACAATTATAATTTTAATCTGCATATGCAACTCAATTGACACAGTGAACTCGCGAGCGAACTCATTCCTGTAGCTGCTGCTATCAATGGACGAGAGTTTGCAATTGCAAATCCAAGTCCGAGTGTGTGCACTGTGATTTTGCAGTGGACGACTCGCTGCACTGGACATCCAACGCAGCGCCACGGCCATGGCGTCAGCGCCAGCCAAGGTCAGTGGTCGTAATTAGTGTGTCCAATATCCGTTTTGGTACATTTTTTGCCTTCTATGTTCGGGCCGCTGAAATTTTTTCCGTTTTCTGGCCACGAAATTTTCCCTTTTCCGTTTTCTGGCTAAATTTTTAGTTTTCCAGCTTTTTTCTATTTTCCAGCTAAATTTTCTGTTTTGCCACCTCATATTCCCTTTGTCCGGCTCAACTGTCTGTTTTCTGTTTCGGCCAAACCGGTAGACATGCATGCATAATTTCAATTATGTTAATAATTTATCAAAATTCCAGCAATTTTTACCATTTCCAGCAACTTGCATTTCTGATGCTAAGCTAATAAAAACTGGTGGCTTTTTTAAAATTTATACTGGTCTGTCGCAAAAGTTTTTTCCGTTTTCGAATCGCGTCGTATTGTATCGCCATTGGCGATCCTAGTGGCTTCCAGCCGGGGTATATAAGCTGGAGTTAATTGGTGTATAATTTCCCGCGAAATTGAATGGGTACATAAAAGTGGACTCTGTACTAATTCATCTCTATCGAGTTCAAAACTCAACATGCACTGTCCACCGTTTCCGAGATTTCCGAGGTGCATTTTTCAATGAATATCTATGTAAAATCATTTATCCACTTTTGTAATCAATTTCGCGGTAATTTTTATTCTTGAATGTTTCAGCTATCTGTAATACCAGCTAATACACCTCAACTGAAACCTTACGATTCACGACGAACCAATGGTAGACGATGCGGAAACGGCTAGTACAAATAGCTAATGCATCAACAAAAACCGAATCCTTAAGCGGTGTTTACACTGCATTTGGTGCCGACAAAAAAAAAGAAGACAGAAAGTTTTATAATTCCACAATAAAGTTCCATATCTGCAAGACAAAGCAGTGAAGTATACTCACTAGTTGAGTGTACACACATGCCAATTTGCAGATAATTTGGGCATGTCGTTCACAAGTTAAAAACAAATTACACTTGTCGGTTCGGTTTTCGTTTTGAAGAAACCGAACCGACAACTTTAATTTGCTTTCAAGTCTTGAACGACAGGCGCAAATTATCTGCAAATTGGCATGTGTGTACACTTAACTAGTGAGTATACTTCAGTGCCTTTCCTTGCAGATATGGAACTTTATTCCCGAATTATGGAACTTTTTCACTCGTTTTTTTTTTGTCGGCACACGAAACCGTGTAAACGCCGCTTTACTTTTTTCTGATCATTTTAAGTTTTGCTGTCCGAATCCATTCAGAAATGACGTAGATATGGTGCCCACACACGCTAGTTGACATAGCAAATTTGTGTGAACTCAATGTCAACTAAATAACACAAAAAATTAAGGCATCACACTTTCCATGAAGTATGAAAGGTAACGCATGCATTCTCAGCGTTTCCAGTGCAAGTGGTGCAACAAGTGCTGCACGTGGAAATCCGGATTGGAACAGCACATGCGCGTGCACACGGGAGAGAAGCCGTTCGCATGCAAACAGTGTGATGCAAAGTTCACCACAAGCTCCAGCCTGATAAGACACTCGTCACGGCACGACAGCAGCCTGCCGCACGCGTGCTCCCTGTGCCAATGCCACTTCTCCACACCAAAGGGCCTCAGCCATCACTGCAACAGAGCACATGGAATAAAGCTGAACGTCAGTAGTTATACAGGGTGCGGCAATTTATACACCCCCCTAAAGTTTCCCAATAGTCGGATTGATGTCAAATTTTAGGTCAACATTAACAACCAAAAAGGGAAGGATGCCTGTAAATATGGCTGCGATAGCTCCACTCGTTCCCAAGTTTTTCATGCAAATGCGTAATTGTCACTTTTCCACCACCTCGCTCTACGACCAATTACGCAAGCGCCCGACGATTTCCTCATGGGCATAGCGAATTGGTGGCGGGCGTGCACGCATTTAGGCATGCCGCTGCGAAAAGAAAATCAGAAAAAAAACTGAACAACCATCCGGTCCCGAAAAGTCAATCACGTTTGAACGATATCACAAGGTGGTGGAAAAGAGACGATTACGCGTTTGCATGAATAACTTGTGAACGAGGGGAGCTACCGCAGCCATATTTTTAGGGATCCTTTCCTATTCAGTTGTTAATGTTGACCTAAAAATTGACGTCAATCCGACCACCCAGTGACAAGTTATTTGAAAACTTAGGAGGGGGCGTCTAAATTGCCGCACCCTGCACTACAAGTCGACCTTCTCATTTGTATTGCATTTTTGCACAAATCTTTCATCAACCAACACTCATAATTTTCTGAAAATTTGTCCTCAACATGTGCACCGTTTGCAGCGTTTCCAATGCAAGTGGTGCGGCAAGTGCTTTCCCCAGGATGCCACCTTGGAGAGGCACCTGCGCGTGCACACGGGGGAGAAGCCATTCCAGTGCAAGCAGTGTGATGCAAGGTTCACAAGAGACAGGTGCCTGATGGCGCACTTGGCGCGACACGACAGCAGCCTGCCGCACGTGTGCTCCCTGTGCAAGTGCCACTTCTCCAGTGTGCAGGCGGTCAGCTTACACAGCACCACTATACATGGAGTAAAACTCGACAAAGTGAGTAAACCCCCCCCCCTCCAAATTGTCCAGCTATCTATTTATCTGGAGCGATTTTTGAGAAATTGTACCCCGATATTCGCTCAAAATCGCCAATTTTCATACCTTTTTATAGTTTTTCACCTTCAAAATCGCTAGTTCAGGTGTTTATTGCCTATTTTCAGCTATTTTGTGCACTATATATGTTTATATAACTATTTTGACCTGTTTTTCACCTACTTTTAGCGATTTTTCCCCTTTTCTTCCTTCTATACCTTGGAAAAGCCTATATATTGAACCCCTGCGAACCCCCCCCCCCCAAATAAAACCCCAACCCCCCGCCCCAACATTTTTTTTTGCTATCTATCAAGGGTTCAAACGATATCACTTTTCGATATCGATACTCGATATTCGATATTTTTTTCTGAAACTCGATATTCGATATCGATACGATATGGAACCTCGATATCGATATTCGATATTTGATATTAAAAAATGGTCGATATTCTATATTTTCGATATTCGATATTGCGATTTGCTTTTGGTATAGCAAGGCATATTTAAAGTGGCATATTGTATTTTCATGTGGTTGCACATCTGGTTAATCATTTCTTTACTGGAATGTGAATCGTACAACGTAGGGTTGGCAAGCGATTTTTTTTGAGCGATTTTTTTTAAAAATTCCGATTTAAAAAAAAAATCGCAACCCCTGTTATCTCATTCATTCATTAATCTCAAAAAGATTCATCTCAAAAATCAATGCAAAGCCATTCATGTTCACTTCCAAAATGATTTAGGCAGTGTTCTCAGTAAGAACCATGCATTTTCTACCAAGAAATTTGCAAATGGTCAATGAAATCTAAATCACACTGCAAATATAACAAATTATCTACCTCTAGAATCGAAAATAATTTTTTCCAGCTTTTCCAAAGCTCTACAGGAGTTATACTTACACATAGAACATAACAGTACACAGAATATGATTTTATATAGCTTTTTAAGTTCATTTTTAGCCCCCTCAGGTTATTTAGACGAAAAATAGGGCTTATTTGACTCCAGCGATTTAAAAAAAATCGATTTTTATTTGAAAAAAATCAGGGTCGTTAAAAAATCGATTTTTTCCCAACCCTAGGTACAAGTGATTTTGACAAGGTTTACAACACTCAAAAGTAGAAAATGGAAGAAAAACATGATGAATAAATGTGTATCAGACAAATAACAATTGGTAGATATTTATTACTGTTCATACTTATAACCTAATTACTTAAGGGCATGCTGCAAAAAATAGCATATCAGCATCTTCTGGCTTCAAATTTAGCACTCCAACAAAAATGACATGATAAATACTGTACTTTTACTCATCAAATACAATACTGTAAGCACATCAGATCGATCATAAATAAATATCTCAAAATGAAAATAATAACTTAATTTAGGGACACAATACAGGTTTGATATATCAAACAAATGGTCGATATTTGATATCGATATTCGAGATTTTTTCAAAATTTGCGATATTTTTTCAAAATTTTTGATATCAATATTCAATATTCCATATGAAAAAATGGTCGATATCCAATATTCGATATTCTATAAGATATATTGTTTGAACCCTATATCTATCCCTCTGGAGGATCGATTTACTATCTATCTGAACCTCCAGAGGGGTCCAAATCCACTAAACCCCTGCCCTAGGGGGCACCCCCTCAGGCCACCCTTGGTGCAGAAAAATTTTTCAAAAATTTTGATGGAAAATTTCAAATGAGACTTCTATACAAATTTTTGTTCCTGGTGAAATTTAAATTTTAAATACATTTTTTTCTGGACATTTTAGACCAAAAAGTTGTTTTAACTCTGGTAGATTTTAAGTATGTGCAACTTTTCTACCCCATCAGAACCACCAGAAGCCCCACACAATGATGGTGTTGTTGATTAAACTGTAAAATTTTTTTTGAGAAAAACATAGGTTTGAAAATGTGGACAATCCAATATCCCAAGCTATTCATGGAACACATGGGCACCAGAATTGGGCCACACATGGGTACCAGGGTGTCAGGAGCAACATATGGCTGCTTCTGGGCCCCGTTTTTTTACTTAAATATTTTTATAGCTAAATATAAAAAAATGATGCCATGTAAAGAGGGCACTTGCATGACAGCATGTCCAACACCTGCAATGTCACAATTCAAATTTCGAAATGCTTGTGTCCATTCAATGTGGGCACTAATTATCTGTTAAAAATCTATGGAGGCCAGTGAAAAATCTGCCAAGTATCTAGTGTGAATGGGCAAGATAAAAAACTAGGTCATATCCAGAAAGTTGAAAAACATGGTTTTTCAATTACAATCACAATTTGGATAATCACAAAGTTTAAAATCATTGTTTACATGGCTTCGTGGCACATGCCTGCATATTGGGGGCTATGTGTGGGGGTAGTGGACTGTGGGTCAAAATAAAGCCCCGACTTATAGACCAGTGGGTCAAAAGATGGCTTTGGGCAAGCAAGCCACAAGGAATTTTTATTTTTTGAAAAAGCACTAACACAAGTGTATTCATCTCTTGTGTTGTCAGCACACCAAAAAAATAGCTGCACACTTAATCGCAGCTGTTATTTGTGCAGCAATTTGAAAATTCTCATTTTTATTTTCCAGAAAAAAATTGAGAAAAAGTATGTCACTTTGTAGTGGCATAACGGGGGGGGGGGGGGTGTCAGGGGCGTCACTTGGTATAAAAAAAAATATATATATATTTATATGTAGACAAATGTTGCAGACACCCCACAACAAACGGCAGCCAAATTGAGCTGCACGCTGCCTTACGTGATTGTTATGATAAATGAGGTAGGAAATTTCTCATTCAAACGTTCCACCAGTTTAGTAATGGTGGGAAAAGTACCATGCGCATCATCACAGAGCATCCCTTTTTACTCCAAGTACATCTCATACTTGTTAAAACGTATTTACATATATATTTAAAAGCCATTCGAGTGCGAACAGTGCGACACCAGGTTCAAGACTGGGCGCTGCCTGGAGAAGCACTTGCCGCGGCACAACAGCAACCTGCCGCACATGTGCTCCCTGTGCAAGTGGCACTTCGCCACGCTACAGGGGCTTGGCAAACATTGTAAAGCTGTACATGAAACAACTGGGGTAAAGGTGAGCAATTTTTATCATCCTGTAAATGTACCGTAATGAGGCGTTTACACGGATTTCATGGCTACGACAAATCTTTTTTTTAAAGTTCCATAACTCCGGAATAAAGTTCCATATTCACGAGCAAAAATGGTTGAGTATATATCATACTTAGGTGTATATGTGTGTGTAATTTCAGTTCAATTGGCTCAGTCATAAAATAGTTATGGACCGTTTAATTTTTTTTATCCGCCGGGCCTTCCGACAGCTTTCCGACAAATCTGAAAAAACTCGATTTTCACGCTGCGACAGTGCGACGATCACAGATTGTCGTCGCACGCAGAATCTGACAGGACGACAAAGTGGTTGATAACAAGGCCGATTTGTTGTCACACACGTAAAATTTGCAATTTTCATAAAAAAATGTCTGTGACGACACACATTTTTTGTCGTCACACGAAATCCGTGTAAACACGGCCTAAAGAGTGGTTCAAGTGCTTGAATTTGACACAACACCATTCCCTTCGTGCATGCATCCATTTACAGAGTTTCCAGTGCAAGTGGTGCAACAAGTGCTGGCCAAAGAAATCTGGATTGGAACAGCACATGCGCGTGCATTCGGGAGAGAAGCCATTCGAGTGCCAACAGTGCGGCGCCAAGTTCGCCGTACGCCGCAACATGGAGCAGCACGCTGCGCAGCGGCACGACGGCAGCAATCGGTTCGTGTGCCCCGTCTGCCAGTGGCGCTACTCCACGCGCAGCGGCCGCACCAAACACATCCACCAAGTGCATACAGGAAAAAGGGACAAAATCGATATGGTAAGCTATCGCGTAGAGTTGTCGAAATTAATTTTTTTTTCTCCTAAATTCCTAAAAATCCTTAAAAAACCTCAACTTCCTAAAAAAATTCGAAGTAAACTCATGGACATCATGGAGTCAATGGTCTAAATTATATAGGAACGAGTGTCGCTATTAACTATAGATCGGGTAACATGTGAACTTGGCCCACGTCCAGTTGCGTGTTATACTAACAAGGGTGAAAAACGCGTCACTGATTATGTTTGTTTGTCAACCAATTTGTTTTCACGTCACTCATTTTGGCCGCCGAACACAATTATGCGACCGCAAATGATCGACAATTGCGGCCCACACACTAGTTGACACATTAGCGACCACTTGACGTCGCTTAATTGCATTCCGCGGCCATAATCAGTGACGCGATCATAAATCATGCATTTCTCACCCTCTATAACACGCAACTGGACGTAGGCCAAGTTTCACATATAGGTAGGTATCTATCACATTCGTATTTATGTCTTCCAGAGGAATTTGTCAGCACTGTTTGAGCGAGATATCAAGCTTTCCGACAGTGTATATTTATATCCTCGTCAAATTCATTTCTTTTTCGCATTTGAAAGTTAAATACCGTATTTCCTCGAAATACCCCACAACCCTTGAATTAACCCCCCTCGAAATACCCCCAGGTGTTTTCGAGCTAGGGGAAAAAATAACCCACCCTCGAAATACCCCCCCCCCCGTCTGGAAAAAGGTACATCATGTATATACCGTATTTCCTCGAAATACCCCAGGGGGTTTATTTTTCAGAGTGGAAATTTTGAGGGGGTATCTCGAGGGGGGGCTTATTCGAGGGGGGTTTTATTATTTCGTCAGAAATTTACATGAATATCATAGTAAAGAGTGCGCGTTTTCATACCCAAAACCGGTAATAAACGCGAGAATATAGGATATATTCGGACATATCGGGTATATGAACGTACATCTGTATACATATTAGCGTGTATGTGCATCTGCGATGAAAATTGGCGTCAATAAATACATCATGTACAGTGCATACATGATGTACATCATGCCAGACGGGGGGTATTTCGAGGGGGGGGGTATTTTTTCCTCAGCCCGAAAAGACATTTCGAGGGGGAATAATTCAAGGGGGGGGGGGTAATTCGAGAAAAAACGGTACGTTGATATTTGTCGAAATATCCTGTGAGGTCACCTTTATCACTGTTTTGTGTATTTACGTCAAACCCCATTCATTACTACCACCTCTTACAAAAATTTTCTGGCGAAATAATAAACACCCCCCCCCCTCGAATAAGCCCCCCTCGAAATACCCCCTCAAAATTTCCACTCTGAAAAAATAAACCCCCTTGAGGTTTCTATTTCTAATAAACCCCCTTTTCTATGTCCAAATATATATCCTGTTTCGTCACATTTATTACCTGTTTTGCGTACGCAAATGCCTACTATTTACTACGATCCTTACGAAAATTTCTGACGAAATAATAACCCCCCCCCCTCGAATGCCCCCCCTCGGATTTCTCCCCCCTCAAATTTTGCTGGCGAAATAATAAAACCCCATGGGGATATTTCGAGGTAATACGGCATTTCTTAATTGATTTACCGTTTTTGCTTGAATAGTTCCCCCCTTGAATATTTCCCCCCTCGAATAATCCCCCCCCCCTGTTAGACAGGTGAGGAAAAAATAACTCCCCCCCCCTTGAATAATCCCCCTACATATGGACTAAAAACGGAATGTAGGTAAATTCATGCGTGTATACTAGGCATACATGATACTATACAAGTTTGGTTTACTTATGTTTCGCTTCGCTGAGCGTCAATGAAATTCAACGCCTTACTGAACAGCGAAGTGCGATACATCTTAAATACAGTAGAAAAATGGTGCACAGTGGGTCGTAAATGTGTGAATATGTATAGTCAACAGACATATCATTCTACAAAATCGGAAAGTTATATTTTGTTCTTGTAGAGCGAACGAAGAAGGAAATTAGTAAAAAAGAAAATATAAAGATAGTAAGAAGGAAAATAAAAATGTGCTGTTCTTTACGCACTTGTTTACTCCAATTTTTGTGCCGATAGGTGCTGCAAATTTTTGATTATACGTTTACCTACGTTTAATCTAATTCATATTTAGAAAAGTTACAGGCTATCGATTCATTTTGAAGAAAACTGTTACATTCGAAATTTTAAATTCGGAAAACGTTCCCGCTTTGTATTTATTCAGATGCTGTCCATCCAGACGACGCTTGGATGACATCATGCCAAATAACTCAATTACACTTTGATCGAGTGTTTGAATTGCGCAGGCACAACTGAATGGTTTCATTCCGTATATGCATAAGCACGAGTCACCAAAACAGAGTTCTACGGGTTGGATACAGCGTGCATGATATGACATCATGCGACTCATTGTATAGTATCATGTCTGCCGAGTTTACACATTGTACACATGAATATGCGCCGACGCTGATGCATTTGAATATTAATTTAAGGCATTTGATAAATGTTTTGTGTTTGTGTGACATTTGAACAAAAATGTCATGTTGTCTTGTTAATAAGGCATTTTTTTGCAAAATGAATTAATAGAAACATGCTTGAAAACATTGACGAAATAATAATCCCCCCCCTTGAATAATCCCCCCTCCAATAATCCATCCTCAAAAATGTCTGACGAAATAATAATCCCCCAGGGGGATTATTCAAGCAAATACGGAATTATTGTTTTTTATTTGAATTTTTTTAAATATAAATATATTTTTTTAAATTTATGTAAATCCCGCTGAGATATACTATTGGCGTGTACGATAAACAAAGATTATATACTGATTGAAAAATACAATGTCACACATTAAAATAAATTACTGTTTCGTGATATATTTTATTAGGATACAAATGAGGGAAAATCGTTGTTTACATTTGCAGAGGCCGCAACCCAAACGCTACGAACACAAGAATAATAGCCGAGACGCTAAGGTGCTGCTAACCGCACAAAAATCGTTTAGGTCTCTATTTGAAAATGTTGTGATATTTTCATAAATTTTTTTATATTGAAAATTCTCTTTGATAAATGTTAAATGGATCTGACACGGATTAGGATTTTGGATGTTTGTTTGATTTTCGTATTCCTGTCACGTTTTACTGCCTCGATAGAAATAATACACATTTGCCATTGACTTAGAGCATTCACGTGGTATGAAAATCACAACCTGTGCTGTGCCAAATATAAAATTGAGGCGTCTAATTCTAAAAGTCGACAAGTCCACAAAATGTGATTTTGAGTAAATTTGGCACTATGCCATATGGGCATGTGAGGTCAAAAAATTTATGGAAAATTATGAAAAATGTGCAGATGTAACCCCAGATGATGTTTCCGGGCCTAACTCGAAAATTTCATATTTTGGACTTTTAGAATTTGACGCCTCAATTAGGTATATACGAAGACAAAAACCAACAAAACAACAAAAAGTTTTTAAAAAATCAAACTTTCTATCCGAGAAGCATGCACAAAAAACAACAACAAAAAAATATTTGAGCCTACATGCGGCATGTCAGTCGTTCTCAGAGGCAGCAAAGCACCCTCAGAGTATTACCGTATTTCCTCGAAATATCCCCAGGGGGGTTACTTTTTCAGAGTGGAAATTTTGAGGGGAGTATTTCGAGGGGGGCTTATTCGAGGGGAGGGGGTTATTATTTCGTCAGAAATTTTCGGGAAAATCATACTAAAGAATACCCTTTTACATAAATACCCCAAACCGGTAATAAACGTGACTAAATAGGGTATATAAGGACATACAGGGACGTAAACGTACATCGATACACAAACTCGTATACGTATAACTGCAATGCAAAATGGTCGCAATAAATACATCATGTTCCTTGCATACATGATGTACCTTATTCCAGAGGGGGCTATATCTAGGGGGGTGTAAATTTTTCCTCAGCTCGAAAACACCTATGGGTATTTCGAGGGGGGGTTAATTCAAGGGTGGGGGGGGGTATTTCGAGGAAATACGGTAGATAAAATTTGTTAAATAGACCTGGCGAATAGCCGTTAAATTTTTTAAATGTTTCACGGCCCTTGAAAAAAAATTTTCTGACGTTTTTAATTTTGCTTAACCTTTGACAAATTTTTCTGACATTTTACACAGAAACAGACATCAATCGACGCCACGTCAACTAGTGTGTGCAGGGCCCATCGACTAAACACCTACAATACCACTCCCCATCCCAAAATCACCCAACCCTATCCAGCACCCCCTTCAACAACCCCTGACACCCCATAACATCCCCCAAATCGCACTCTTCCCATTCGTCCACGTCGTCAATGTCCCCTCTGGCTTGGCGTTGTGCCAATTGGTCACAGGTGAGCATGGCCACCCCAATTGTTCACTTAGCGCCATGGGCTTCGCCATGCATCTTTGGGTGGTCCCAGAGCTCGTAACATGCCACTGAAAATGTCTAATGTCATGCAAAGTGTCTAGAGTGATGGAAAATGCTCTGCAACGTACGTTTGCCATTTTGCAGGGCATTTTCTGTGACTTGAGACACTTCGCATCGCATTTGCAAAAAAGATCGGTTTTCAAATTGACGAAATCAATAGACGGGCGGTCTCCAATAGAAGGGTAGGTAAAAAGTTAACGAAAAAAATATAAGGGCGCCTTTCTATTAGAAGAAATACGGTAGTTTTTATGGAGAAGTCTTTTATTTAATGATTTTGATTAGCATATGTACCGTATTTCCTCGAAATACCCCCCTCGAAATACCCCCTCCTGATCGGGAAAAAAATATTCAATGTCTCCCCTAACGATGGCAAACAGTCGAAAAAAAAGTATTTAAATTTTAAAGTGTTTTTTCTGAAGTGAATTTTCGAATTTTCGAATTTTTCCTAAAAATAATTTTCGAATTTCGAATTTAATTTTCGAATTTCGAATTTTCGAATCTTTTTTGGCAATTTTCGAATTTTTTTGGCTACTTTTCGAATTTTTTCAAATAATTTTCGAATCTTTTTGGAAAAATATTGAATCTTAAGCTTTAAACACAGAATTTGGACTGTCTTCATGTTCTGCCCAGTTGTTATGACCTTATTTTAACCATAAATTAGCATAAAAAATGGTGGAATGAGTTATGCAAACCAGTGTGCTGCTTCTTCATTTAATTAACACATTGATACATTTAATTCATTAACAGAGCGAAGGCAATAAAAACAACAATTTAAAAATTGACGTCAAATAAAATATCAGCATAACATACAAAATTGGCTTTAAATACCGTATCATTTTTTCAGAGTGGAAACTTGGGGGGGTAAACGAGGATGGGTATTTCGAGGGGGGTGTATTGCTTTGCCAGCAATTTTTCAAAATCCCAGTACTAAATTGTTGTTTGTAGGTAACACAAATGTCAAAAAATGCAACAAAAACTGCCTTTTATAAGACTCTATATACTTATATAAGTACGTAGATGGTACAAACCCTGTTCTACACAACACAGTCATTGTTTTTAACGTGTGTTCTGTGTTTCCCAGATCACAAACTGCATTACGTTCTCTATACACCAAATTGGGGGGGGGGGTGGTATTTCGAGGGGGGTTTATAAATTAATAGTGTAAATTTTGAGGTGGGTATTTCGAGGGGGGGGATATTTCGAGTAAATACAGTATAAAAAACGGATGTGTCGAAGTCCGCCTCTTCCGCCATGGCGACATTTCAACGTTTTTTTGTTACGTTTCACTTTTCCATACGCGCCGCGTATCAATTGTTGATTTATTTAGCACGTTGAACTTAACAGTGTGTTTTGTTGCCTTGAATTCCTTAAAAAATTCGAAAACTATTTTTCGTAAAAAAGCAAGAAAGAATCGCGGAAGGCACTGCGTTCACGGTTAACGATTTATTGACTATATACGCAGGAGCTAGCGTCACTTCACATCCTGGACAGTTCACATTCTCTGTATTTGGACACTTTACATTCCAGAGTAAACTCGGGTTACTTAATGCCATACAATTCTGCTGACCGTACCCGTGCATGACGTCATTTTTGGAATTCGGCCAAAAATGAAAAATGGGTTAAATACAATGCATAACGAAAATGATGAAATTGCGCTCTACTCGCGTGCTGAGGGCACGCCGATCCGACGGGCTGCACACTAGCTGACACAAGGTCTGTGTCAACTCAGATTTCGGCTTAACGTGAAAAAAATATAGAAAATATATATAAAAATATATATATAGAATATATATATATATATATATATATATATATATATAGAAAAAATATAAAATGTCAGGGGGCTATAATTGATTGTCAAGGGTTGGGAACCCGGCACGATCTGAAACTGATACCCACACATTGTTGGAATAAAAACCAAATACCCAAATTCAACTACTACCTGAACCCAAACCTGACACATGAACCCAAAAATCGAAATTCCGAGCCCTAGAGTCAACGCGTACAAAAAGTAAACTTCCCCCAAATTGCCCAGCTATCTACCTATCCAGTAGGGATGGCCAGCATTTTATTTCAAACGTTTTTTTTAAAGAAAACGTTGTTTTTTTAAATGCAAGCATCAAAACCATTTTATTTAAATGTCAGCCAAAAATTTTAGTACTAAGCACTGGGTATTTTGCAATTTTTCTTCCACAGCCATTCTTTGGCTACATATAACATCACAAAGTACTGCCAGTTGTCTAATGTACCTGTATATGGGGACCCATAACCATATCTGGGACTTTAAAAAAACAACGTTTTTTAAAAAATATGGGGTCATTGAAAAAAACGTTTTTTTCCATATCTACTATCCAGAGCGATATTTGAGAACTTTAATTTTTGCCCAAAATCGCTAATTTTCATAACTTTATATACATTTTCACCTCCAAAATCGCTAGTTCATGTGCCTAACAGCTATTTTTAGTACTATATGCTCTGGTATACTCATTTTGAGCTACTTAACACCTACTTTTAGCATTTTTCTCCTTTTCTTCCTTCTACATCCCGAAAATGCCTATACATTGAACCCCCGTGAACCCTCCCCAGAAAAATTTTCAGCTATCTATCCCTCCGGAAGAGCGATTTGCTATCTATCCAACCCCCCGGAGGGTCAAAATCTAGAAACCCCTGCCTGCAGGGGTCCAAATATACAAAATCCCTACCACGCGGTTCTTTTGCTGCAGCGTTTGAACGTTTTTGCATGCTGAACTACTTTATTTTCAGCGTTTGTAGTTCAGTGTGCAAAAACGTTCATTTGAACACAAAATTTCAAAGCGAATGCACATTTGGGGATTTTGGCACAAATCCAAAACATCATATCAATGAATTGTGACAGTCACACACAGCAAAACGTACATCTGGCAAAGTGCTAACCGCCAAGAAGATGCATTTCGTGTGATGCGGCCTCATCGGTCAAAATTTTATGTCACATGTAAATTTGTAAAAAAATTATCGCCTAAGAAAATCAAAACAAAAATTTGTACTCACCTATCATTTTTCTTGTTCCATTCCATCAGAATGTGCATTTTTGATGTAGTTTTATTCATTATAATCGGTAATGTTACTCCTAAAAAAGCAAAAATGAGACAGTAAAAATTACTTGATGTCACATTTGAGCGTTTTTAGGATTTTAAAACACTTTTCACCCGATAAAAGTATGGTTTACAATGAATGTAACAAATTGTAAGTAAATATAATAATTTTCAGTTGTTAGCGCAATTCCATTTTTGTTATTTTCGGAAATGTCTTTCTTCCGATTGACTAGCAAAAAATATTTTTTTATTATATTTCTTTTATTCTATTTTAATCGGCAGTCGGAACTTATGTTCCGCCTCAGTCGACGCTCAGCGAAGGGAAACATAAGTCAAACAAAACTGATTCGTTTCATGTATGTCGAGTTTTCCGCGCCTGCTAACATCATGTAAAAAATGTATCATCCCGAACTTTTAGCACACTTTACATTCAAGGGTCATGCAAAATCATGAAAAATTTATGAAAAGTCCATGGCTCCACAAAATCAGCATGGGTATTGGCACAAAGCTATTGGCATGCACCGGAATTTGATTTGTGTGGCAAGTGGGAAATGAATTGAACCCGAGATGAAAATCTTCAAGTACACACAACAGACAACACACTTTCCTACAGAATGCGCCATAGGATGTAAACTGTCGCTTTGTGGAAGAATGTAAACTGTCCAGGATGTAAAGTGGCCAGGCCTCTATACGCAGTAGGGGGCCATATTTCTACTGTGGGGGGTCGACATAATTACCCCACCTATGTATGAGTTTCACCTCTCAGTGACCCATATTTAATGTTTGGTTCACCATTGAACCAAAAAAACCAAAGGGATAAAGACATTTTTCCAGGAGTGTAAATGACAGAAGCTGCGGTTTGTCATCCCGGCAATGCAGAACTCTGTTATGTGAGAACAGTGTTTTTACCGTCTACACACTTTTACAAGTCTATAGAGTCTTATAAATGGCGATTTTTGTTGCATTTTTCAACGTCTGCGTACGTTTCAAACGACAATTTATTTACTGGGATTTCAAAAAATTTCTGGCGAAATAATAACACCCCCCTCGATTAACCAAGTATTAGGGTTCATATTTACGCACGGGATCGAGTTTTCAGGATGGGGGTTGGTTTTTGAATTTTCTGGATTAGGGTTGTGGTATCGGGAGTTTGGGTTAAGATCAGATACTCAGGGTTATTCTCTTATCTGTAAATTTTAAATAAAAGGTTTAAATACGCTTTGGTGGCGAAAAGGGCACTCTGTATGTTTCTTTTCACATTTCTCTGTGCAAAAAGTCATCGGCAAATTTTTCCGGGATCGCGATTTATTTAAATATTTTTATCGTGGTCGGGTTTGGAATTTGAAAACTTTTGGATCGGAATTATTGGCTTTCAAATTTTCGCAATCGGAACCGCAGGATCCTGAGAATGATCAGCATTCGAGATCGGGACCCCGTTTGAACCCTACTACGTATTTATGTTATCCACATCATTGGCGCTAATTCTAACGAGGGCAACTGAAATCTCGTGTATTTTGCAGAGTTGTGAAAGCACTGGTATTTCTGGAAAGCGTAAGTGTAAATACACTTTCCAAATGTTGAGTATTTTGACTAATGTTTATGGTATTTTTAAAATACCGAGGAAAGCGTAAAAAAGCGTAAGCCTAAAAAAATTTGTTCGAAAGTGCTTTCACTGTCGAGTATTGAAAAACACCTTTGTTTTCACTTTTAGTTGAGTTTATAAATCATTTCCATGTATTATTTCACATTTGTATCATCAACAAGAATATCATGTAAAACAATGCTTACACACACATGTACAAATACACATTCAAATCACTAATTAAGTATGTCTCTCACTGTACACATTGACAAATTGCATATTAAAATACTGAATTTCCTCATAATACCCCCAAGAGAGTTTATTATTTCGCCAAATACCCGGGTACTTTGGGTAATTAAGCGTAAATACACTTTCCCAACCCTGGCATTTTGTTTCTGTTACTGCATTTTGATAAAGCCGACTAACTCAATTGGCTTAATTTACGGTGCAAAATTGCCACCGTCTGCGCAATGGAATTAATTAACACATTTTGATTGTGTTATTTTAACTCGCTTGATTATAAGGCGGGTTTGTAAGCAAAAATGTGCGCAGTGTCTGTGAAGTGTGTGCTAATACTAATGTAGTCTCCTCTGATTATGATTAAACCATAGTTTTCGTTTATGTAGTCTTTGATAGAAAATGTGATGGTTTTTGAATAGGACCCCCCTCCCTGTTGGCTGGGTGAGCAAAAAACATCCCCCCTCGAATAAATTACCTCTCTGATGTGTGGAAAGACAACATGTAATATAAAATACTTATGTATCAACATGTGACCTTTGTGTTCTTTTGCAACTGACTTTCCCTTGTAGCATTGATTTCATTGATTAATAATAACTCCTTCCCATGAATAACTCCCCCTTAAAAACTTCTACGAAGAAGTAACTTCTATCCCTGGTTATATATTATTTGTGCTACCATTCTTGGCTATTGTGGCCTACTTTTATTTGTTTTTATCCCATTTTTATATGCCCTGAAAAACCCTCATATAAAAGCCTATCTGAGTCTATCGAGTACTTTCAAACTGCATATGTGAAAGCGAGTACACGTGCTTTTTTCAGACGAAACGTAAATATATTTACCGTATTCCCTCGAAATACCCCCCGGGAGGTGATTGTTTCATAGTGGTCCCGAGAGGGGGGGGGGGCGGGGTTAAACGAGGGGGGGTATTTCGAGGGGGGGGGTTGTTATTTCACAAGAAAAATTTTCAAATCCCAGTACGAAATTGTCGTCTGAAACGTACGCAGACGTCAAAAAATACAACAAAAACCGCCATTTATAAGGTTATGTAGAGTAATATTAGTATGTATTTAGATGGTATAAACACTGTTCTAACGTGATTACGACATTGTTTTAACCTGTGTTCTGCACTACGCAGAACACAAACTGCAGTATTTGTCATGTACGTTCTCTTTACACTCAATCTGGGGGGGGGGGTATTTCGAGGGGGGGTGATTGTTTCATAGTGGTCTCGAGAGGGGGGGGGGGTCAAACGAGGGGGGGGTATTTCGAGGGGGGGTATTTCGAGAGGGGGGAGTATTTCGAGGAAATACGGTAGGTACTCAGTATCCGAGAACCTGTTTTACCTACACTTTTTTCGGTTCGGTAAATAGTTTACCGAACCAAAGTTGGTTTTAGTAAAAATTTTTTTACTAAAATTGTATTCAAATTGTAAAAAAAAAGTCGGCAGACGTATCGCCCTACAAACATTTGCGTCAATCTCTCCAGTGGAGAGTGCATGACGGCATTAGGTATTGTGACGCAATATTTTAACCATTGGAATAGATCGGGTCACGTATGAAAACTTGGCCCTTATCCCAGTTACCAGTTGCGTATTATACAAATGAGAGTGAAAACTGAAAGTTAGCTAAAAATCGTTAAAATTTGCTGTGCTTTGCCAATTTCCACCTTCATAATTGCAAATTGTTTATATACATGGTTATATAGCTATTGTGAGCCTATTTTATTCATATTAATAGCGGATTTCGAAATTTTGGCCGGCTGCCAAGTTCTCTTCTGTTGGAATGGAGCCAACAAATGAAAAATAAAATAAAAACAAAAACGGTAGTTTGAACTGTAAAACGGTAGTTTGAACTGTAAAACGGTAGTTTGAACGGTCAACGTTCTTTACGAGCAATGTTGAAAATGTAGATAACTAGGGCGTGGCACGCACGGACGCAGCGAAACGTCCATTTTTCTTTTAATATGATTTTCTTTTTCAATTTCTAGCGTCCGCGTGGGACACAAGTTTCGTTGTTCGCTCTATTCACGAGCGAATTCTAACTCTCCGATTTTGTAGGGTGAAATGTCCGCCGACTTTACTTTATTTTTTTTTCAAATGCAAATGTGTCAAATGCAAAGTCAAATGTAAAGTCAAATGTCAATTGTAAAAACGTAAAATCGTAAAATATTGAAGAAAAAAGAAAAATATTAAAAAGAAATTCACGAAATCTGAGTGAAATGTATTCCGACATGGAAAGTGTATGTCGACGGTATCGTGACATTTGACTTTACATTTGACACTTTACTTTACACTTTACTTTACATTTGACACTTTACTTTGCATTTGACTTTACTTTTGACATTTGACTTTGCATTTGACTTTACATTTGACACTTTACTTTACACTTTACAGGGCTTGGGACTGCCCCAGGGTTGGTTATAGTGAAAAAATTTGGTAAAATTGTACTTTATTCTTATTTTATTCATGTTTTATTTTATTGTTTAGTTTTCCATTTTATTTTTATTTTTTTCTGAGATTTTGCCAACCCTGTTCATGACAGTCCATTTCTGACTGTGATGACAAGTGGCGTTGCGATGCACTTCGAATATCTCCGTCTATCTCAGTTGACAAAAGTAACTTCTCCACTAATTTCTCTGGCTTTTTTAACTATTAAAAACGTTAAAAAACAAGCTCCTTTTCTGGTAAATAGAAATGTATATTTTACTTGGAGTATATAATACATATTTACATGCATGCGTTTCATACAAGGAAAGTCTGATTGAGCGGGCTTAATTCAATGAAACCTTCGGATTTGACTTGATTCAATTCTTTCAATTTATGCACCCACTTTATTTCCCTTCTAAAATAAAATATCTGTGACGATAATAGAATTTACTTGTATTATATTTGCAAAGACTTGACACCGTTAAAACTTATAAAAAATACTTATTTCTTTTTTCATTGTGCTATTTTACGAAGATGGTCGAACATAGGAACAGGCGATTTGGAGTGTACCTAAATACGTTAGAAAAGCATTTCTCGACAATGCAGAATACTAAAAAAAAATGTCCAGCTCACGACGGGTCCTCCAAAAAGCCCCCACTTGTATTGTGATTTGTGAAATGACCGCAGCGGGCGAAAGTGCACACTGAGATAAATTGATACCGTATATTTTCGAATAAATCCCCATGGCAGTTATTAGAGTGTGGGTTTTTTTGTGGGGGGGGGGAGTTATTCAAGCGGGGGGGGGGGGTATTTTATCCTCAGAAGTTGCACTTTACTCATTGTATGAATACATTCTATAAACTAATGTAATTCAAGTATTTAAACGTTCAACAATAGCAAAAACATGGTATCCATGCTGAAATTCATGTTCATTGGCATCCAAATCATTCAAATACATATTGTGGATACACATATAAAATATCTAGAGGGGTAGTTATTCAGGAGGGGTAGTTATTCAGGAGGGGTAGTTATTCAGGAGGGGGAGTTATTCAAGGGGGCACCTTTTTCCTCACCTAGCCAGCAGGGATGACTTTTCAAGTGTGGGGACTTATTCAAGGATATATGGTATTTCCAAAGGAAATTGTCCACGTCTATTTTAAGATTTCCTACATCACATGTGCAACAATATCTCATTCTTGCCCCAGAGCATGATATCCACTTGATATATAAAAACTTAATAAGTGCATTCCTGTCACATGCGTATATTAAATTACAGTTTCATTAAATTCAATGATTTCCGTCATTCATCATACCATGGGGATCTTGGCCGACTCGTGTCTGCTACCGTATTTCACTGAAAAGCCCCCCCGCTAAAAATTTGCTTTTACTATACCGTATTTCCTCGAAATACCCCCCCCCCTCGAAATACCCCCCCCCCTCGTTTGACCCCCCCCTCTCGAG
>OZ038458.1:177868-305217 GCA_964036195.1 Sphaerolaimus hirsutus
CAAACAGGACATTTTTCCTAAGAATCATTTATCAGCAGAGAACAACACATCTTTGAATTTTTTCAGGGTCAAAATTGCAACAAAAAAAACGATTTTTATGTTACGTTTGTGAGAAAAATACCTACTTTTACGTTTTCTGTACACACGTTTATACACGGAAAGGATGTCTATACACATGTTTATGTACCTATTTTAGCCATTTTCCCCCTTTCTGCCTTCTATGCATTGAACAAGCCTTTATATTTTGCCCCCACGCCCCCAGCCCCCCCAGAAAAATTTTCAGCTATCTATCCCTCCAGAGGAGCGATTTGCTATCTATCCAGCCCCCGCGAAGGCCAAAATCTTGGAGACCCCGCCCCAATCGTACCCCTACTTCCCAGCGCAACATAAAACCCCTCAATCGCTGCCCAGATCGCCCGAGCACCAGCGCAACGGGGATGCGCACAGACCTACGGCGGCCGGCCGCGGCGCCCCGCGGACAAGCGGGAACCCGTCAAAATGGGCCACGGGTCTGGCGCCGGCGCCAAGCGACGCACGCCCACGCCGCCCAAGAAAGGTGATCACTGGTTTTCGTGGCCCCTGTGCCGATGCACAAGTTTACCCGGTGCACAAGTAACTTAAGTAGTAACAAGGGCGCCATGGTGCGCGTACTTTGGCGCTCTCAAATGGTGCCATTCCATCACTAATCATGTGTATACTTGTTGTTTTGGAGGGGGGTTCGCAGGGGTTCAATATATAAGGAGAAGCTTTTCAAGTTTAGTAGGAAAAAAAGGAGAAAAAATCGCTAGATATGTAGATAGCTGTACTGTTTGGGGGGTAACCCCCCTCCAACCCCCCATACTGAACCCCTGCAGGGCTCATGAAGACCAGTGCTCAAATGCGGGGGCCTCAACTAAGCACCGGGTCATTGCTACTTGTGCACTTGGTTCTATCCGTATGGCACACCATTGGGGAAAGCTAGAACACAGGATTTTTACCCTTGACAGATACCAAATCGCTCCTCCTGATATAGGTTAATGTTGTTGTGGGGTTTTGCGGGGGTGCAATATCTTGGATTGTCCTATATAGGAGTGAAAATTGTGGAAAAATCGCTTTGTGTGAGGGGGGCTTCAGGGGATACTAGTAAAAAAATAGACAGCTGAGCGGTTCCCCGTATAGATAGCTGGGCGATTCGGGGGGTCACCCCAATTGCATAATACACGCCTAATCAACAAACCCCAATATCTCAACCCCCCACCCTGACTTCTCGCAGCGCCGACGCCCGAAACGGAGTTCTGGGTGTGCGCCAGCTCGCTGCCGTCGGACATGTCGGCGGCGGCCGTGCGCGCCCAGTTCATCAAAGCCACCGACTGCGACGTACTCGACGTGCGGCACCGCATCGACCAGGGCAAGGCGTTCGTGAGGCTGCCCAGTGCGGAGGATAAGACGAGAGCGTTGAGGTTGGTCGCTGGGGGCACTCCCGGACCCTGGAAAATGTCAAATTAGAGTAAATGCACTGGACAAGTGATTGAACTATTTTGCGTGACTTTTGACACTTTGCATGATATTTTACATTTTACAGGGCATTTTTCAAAGTCTGGGACTTGTACCTGGTCGATGTTATTTTTGGGCGCCCTTTTTAGCTGGGTGCACTTTTTACCGGCGGCTGAGGACGTTGCTATCAAAATGACTTTTTGTAGTTGTTGTGTGATTTAAATTGTTGCATTGTTTTTTAAGTCGACCGATTTTATTCGGTCGATTCCTAGACGTCGTGCTGTAGCGGCTTTATAGAGAATTTTTCGAATTATTCCCCCCGAAATCGCAAAAAATCTGTCAAAGAAGTGTCAAATGCCAGTATGATATTACAGTGTACGTACACCAATACAAGTGCCCAATCCCCTCAAAATACCCCCCCCCCCCCCCCTTGCAGACTGACGGCAAGTACGTGGGTCTGCAACGCATCGTGGTGCGGTCGTGCAGCATGCGGGACGCGCACACCGTCGCTCGACCCCGAGCCCCTGCCGCCGCGCCCAATGCCGAGTGCAACAGTGGGGAGGATAACTTGCCCCATGCTCATCCGCCGGGTAAGTGGTGAGAGTTGTTAGAACTTGGGTGAGGGTGATATGACTTTTGGATGTGGATGTCGGATTTGTTTTCGCTGGAAGTCGATTCAGTAGAAAATGTGGTCGATATGTGATATTATAAATGTGTGAAAAAGTCGATAAAAAAGTTCGATTTTTTTATTCTTGAAATCTAAATTCTATATGATATAATACTCGATATCGGGCCCCCACACACTGGATGTCAACTGAATTCGTGTCAACTCAATGTCAACTGAATTTAAATGATACTGTGATTTCAACTTATCTATCTGATAGAGCATAGTTAAATTTACATCATGACACTTCATTTTCATTGTTCCTGTTAAGTGTGATGCTTTATCAAACTTCTTGTTTTATTCGATTGACACTGAGTTGACGCGAATTTGGGATGTCAACTAGTGTGTGTGGGCCCATAGTTACGATAGCTCTTGCAGCCGTACTGTCTGATACCTTTCTATCAAATTTGAATGCATTGGCTCTACACACGAGCTTTTTCAGCCGAAACTTTGAAAACTCACAAATGACCTGTCAACTACTTGAGTCTTGTGGAATGTTGTGTCCGTCAACTACAGTTAAAAACGTCAATTAAAAACAACTCATAAATATTATTCAATTAATCAATTAACCCATTATTCAAAATATAAAAAATTGTAGCTGAATCAATAACTTTCTCGCAAGGTCACATTTTGTACGTGCCGCCGGGCGCGGCGCCTCCAGAAGCGACAAAAGTGCCTAAGAAGCCTAATCGTGCTCTCATGGATGATCTGAGGAAAAAGTTTCCCGGCGGCGGAGTTTTGAGTATCTCTGGATTGCCTGTGAGTCGTTTTTTCGTCATTTTTTTTCCTTTTTTCGATCGGATGTAGTCTTGAAAAAATTCTGCAATGAGAATCAAAAAGACAACCTATAAGTGGCAAGTAATTTAATAAGAGAAGTAAAAATCAAGAAAGAAGTCACTTTAGGAGTGTCAAGTGAAGGGACAAATTACAAGCCAAAAGACAGGTCAATATAAGTAGCAAGTGACGAGGCAGGTAAAAAGTCAAAATACAAGTAACGAGACCAGGGTCTCCTAGGGGTCCAGGGGCTGCCCCCCCCAAATCGGCCAGCTATCTATCTATCCCGGAGGCCGCTCAGCTATCTATCTATCCTGAGGCAAAATTTTTGGCTACTACCCCCAAAGACCCCCCCCCCCCCAATCGCTCAGCTATCTATCTATCTGGAGTGGTTTTTGAGAAATTTTGCCCCAATTTTCGCTCAAAATCACCAATTTTCGCACCTTTTTATAGTTTTTCACCTTCAAAATCGTGCTTTCCGGCTATATGCATGGTTATATACCTATTTTTAGCCATTTTATACCCTACTTTTGGCTACTTTTAACTGATTATTAGCGATTTTTTCTCCTTTCTGCGTCATAACCTTGAAAAAGCCTATATATTGTGCCCCCGCCAGCCCCCCCCCAAGCCCCCCCCCCAGCCTCCCCCCCAACCCCCCCCCAGAAAAATTTTCCAGCTATCTATCCCTCCGGAGGAGCGATTTGCTATCGATCCAGCCCCCGCGAGGGCCAAAATCCTGGAGACCCCTGAACGAGACAAATGACAAGTAAAAAAGATAAATGGAAAAAAGTATTTCACGCTTTCTCGTCACTTGTCATTTGTCTTTTAACTTGCCATTTATTGTCACTTGCCACTTAGAAATTGACTTCTCATCTAATTTTTTACATGCATTTTCGCTTGCCACTTCTCAAATCACTTGCCACTTACAACTTATCGTTATACTTCTCCACTTGCATAATAGACCCCTGTATCTATTTCTACCTCCCCCCCCCACAGCACGACACCAAAATGGAGGACCTACTGTCCCTGTTCTCCGCTTACGGGCTGCAACGTCTCTCTGTACGCATGTACCACGTGGCAAATACGCAAACCACCGGCGATTGCGTATTGCTGTGCCGCGATTCTAAAGCGGCCGCGCAGGCCGCTCGACAACTCGATGGATGTCCAGTGAGGGGTAATAATCGATTGGGCGTGGTCTGTTATGGAGACTTGCATTTGGATGTCTAGAGGGCTTGGTTTGGGGTTTAGAGTGTCGTTTTGGAATTTGGAGTTTGCTTTTGAGGATGCTTAGTGGATATTGGGCCCACACACTCTAGTTTACCAACATGAAATGCCCGACCATTTAGGTAAACTGTTTTGACAAAACGGTACGAAACACTGTACAAATCTGTGCAGTGTTTCGTACTGTTCTATCAAAACAGTTTACCAAAATGGTCGAGCATTTCATGTTGGTAAACTAGTGTGGGTGTTGGCATTATCTAAGTAGCTGCGTTGTTTCGGATTCGCGTTTTTTCGTTAATTGAATTTTTGGTCATCTTTGTGTTGACCCGAATCGAAAAACTTGGCCTCCGGTCACTGAAAATCAAAGATATTTGAGATAAATTTAGAAATCTTCTGAAATCTAACGTTGAATTTCAACTACCGAAATCTTGAGTAAAAATACCCTGGGCTTTTGGCATGAATTCGCCAAGGCCAATCTGTTGGATCATTTTTGTTTCATGGTCAAACATTTTTTGTTCGTTTTTTTGCGATCTTGCTTTTTCATATGTTACGAATGAGTCGATGTCGATAGAATGAATTTAGTCTGATTATGAGAAATGATACAGTTTTCATTTTGTTACTCTTGATTTTTCATGTGTCTGTATTGTCACTCATTTACAAGGTTCTCGCTTTTCTGTCTGATCATTTTTTTCACCCGATTATGTTCATTTATTGAGTGTATCTGTGGGCAAGTTTTTATTCAATAATTTTGATTTGCATATGTAGATGTTAATTATGAGCTTGCAACGCGTCAGTTCAAGTAACGTGAATACACGAATTTCATGGAACATTTCATTGCGCTGTATTTACCGTCCGTATCTCATCGTATATTCGCACCGAGTTGTTGTTTTTTTCATTTATTGTTCAACCTCGTAGCGTAGTGTATTTTACAGTCGAAATTGAATACACATAAAATGGAAAATTTTGCGCATGCTTTTTTGTATCAGATGAATCGGAACATTTTTCGGCACTCGAAAATTGTCCTACTATCCGTCAACTGAAATAGTAGTTGACATGGGAACCAGTTGACAGTCGAGTGTGCAGCCCTTGATCTCTTCGGTTTCGCTCCATGTATCATAATTGAGCCATTCATTTCCCGAATGTGATTTTGACCGCTTTGGTGGCGGAAAGGACACTTGCTTTTTGATTTTTGACGCTTGTCATTCGACTTTACGCTTACACTTTTCTTTTCACTTGTCCGCCTGCGGAATACTAAGTTTTTATAGTGCCATGCGTAGACGTAGGAATGGCGCTACACACTGGATGTCAACTGTTTCGGTGTCAACTCGATTTTGGTTGAATTTAGGTAGCAAGACAATTTTGAAGGACACCTGCGGCAATGTCGAAGAGGAATTTATATTGTCATGTGCATTTGAACACGGTTTCGCAGCCCATAAACTAAAAATTTACGAAAAACTGTCGGCCCAGTTGACATCTGGATGTCAACTGGGCCGACAGTTTTTCATAAATTTTAAGTTTATGGGCCGCGAAACCGTGTTCAATTGTACATGGCAATATAAATTCCTCTCCAACATTGCCGCATGTGCCCTTAAAAACTGTCCTGCAAGCTACAGTGTCATAAAATCGAGTTGACACTAGGGTTCAAACGGGACCAGTTTTTCGGACCGGGACCGGGACCGGGACCAGAAATTTTTCTTATCGGGACCGGGACCGGGACCGGGACTAGGTGGTCGGGACCGGGACCGGGACCGGGACTGGCATTTTTCAATTGTCGGGACCGGGACCGGGACCGGGACTGGGGCATCCGGACCGGGACCAGGATTTGCCGAACCAGGTACCAGGACCACAGCCCCCCCTTTGAGCCCTATCGGGACTGATAACCATTTGAATGTATATTTTCAGAAGTTTCATACGATTTTTACACTTCATTCAATCAAAATTGTCATCAAAAATATAATAAAAGTCACAAAATTCAATTGAGTGACAAAAAAGGACATAACGCACGAAAATTATGACAGTGAGTATTGATACATAAGCTGGCACAGTGCTTTCTGAAGGAAAATAAATTTTTCAGCCTTCTCTGATGTCGAACATGAATGAGAATGTTTGGAACTCTCCAAAAAAACGTCAAAAATTCGTCAACGGAATGAGAATGCGCCAACTGGCGCATATTTTTTCGAATTTTACAAGTATTTTAAACGCAAAATTTGGATAAAGTCCGGTCAATCTTTCTTATCGGGACCGCTGAAAAATTCCGGGACCGGGACCGGGACCGGGACTGGGTGGTCGGGACCGGGACCGGGACCGGGACTGGCCTTTTTCAATTGTCGGGACCGGGACCGGGACCGGGACTGGGGTGTCGGGACCGGGACCGGGACCGGGACCGCCCCAGTCCCGACTTTTTGCCGAACCATGTACCGGGACCGCGGTCCCGTTTGAACCCTAGTTGACACCGAAACAGTTGACATCCAGTGTGTGTGGCACCAATGCTTCCTACCCCCTGACGCCCCTAAAAATGTTGCTAGGTATCTTTTTTCTCTTGAATTCAATGGAAATAAAATCAGCAGACTAGCATTTGTTTGCGCGGAATGCAATGCTTAAGGAAAATGTGTACAAAAAAAATTGCATTTGCATTTCGTGCCCATTTTCTGTTTGTGATTAAGGTGCCGCGGTTTTCCACCTTTGTCGCTTCAAAATGTGCTCGAAATATTCCTGTAGACAGTTTGAAGAAAAAAACTGTATTATACTCGGCGGACCGCAAAGTATGCTCAAAATCCTACCATAATTTGACGAAAAAAATCTTGCGTTAAATTTCGTTATTAATCATTCCATAGTGAAAACAAAATATTATGATGAAAAAACTGTAAAATTTTGGTTCATTATTCGGATTGGGTATGGTAGGTTTCCATACTAAGTGTGATGTCCATCGAGTATACTATTTACATCAACAAAATTGATCTTAACTGTGGAAGAATTAGCGTAAATATTCAGTAGTATTCTAGTTTTCACGTAAATATAATGACTGCAAACAGGAGGTACCGTATATACTCGACTAATTCCCCCGCCTTGAAAAATTCCCCCTCGAATAATTCCTCCCTCAAATAATCCCCTTTAGGCATATGATAGTTTTTGCACCCAATTTGAACAAATATTGCACGTTATTTAGTAAATAAAGCATATTTTATGATATTAGTTAATAGAAACATGTAGTGATAGAAAAGCGCCAGAAAAAAGGGCGCCATGGCGCCATTCGGAATGTGGGCGCCAAACGCCAAGGGCGCCACAGAAAAAGGGCGCCAAGCGCCATTCGGAAAGTGGTCGCCAGGGGCTCCACGGGAAGAGGGCGCCATGGCGCCATTTGGAAAATAGGGCGCAGGATAAAGAAGTGCGTACAACACCCTAGAAGTGCTAAAAATGTTTCTTCAGCGCCATTCAGTGCTACACGCATTCACTTCTTTATTGGCATTTTCCAGGATGTAATGCACAAAAACAATAGTAGCAACAAAAAAATTTGTAATAAAATCCATATGACGAATACAAACAAAATGGAAATTGTCATTTGACAACAATCCATTCACTTCAAATAGACTTTTCCAACCAATGTTTCCATGAAATGGACAAAAACGGAATTGCAACAATTTGAATCCGTTCATTTATGATTTTGCAAGTTCAACGGTTCATCGTTCTTATCTTCTGATCCATCAGACACATCTGATGAACCGCTGGATGAAAGATTTCCACCCGTTCACACCACTTCGTCCATTTTTCCGGCGAATTTAGATTATCCACGCATGCGTTTTTTTTCATTTACCCCATTTCCATTTATCCCTTTTAAAGCAGGGCGCCAAGCGCCAAGGGCGCCATGGCGCCTTTCAGAATGTGGGCGCCAGGCGCCACAGAAAAAGGTCGCCAAGCACCAATGGCGCCATGGCGCGGCGCCCTTTGGCGCCAGTTCCATGGCGCCAATCCATCACTAGAAACATGCTTTACATTTTTGATGAAATAATAATCCCCCCTTGAATGATTCTCCCCTCATAAAGGTCTGACGATAAAAATTCCCCGGGAGGATTATTCGAGTATATACGGTAGTTTCACTTTTTTTCCTTTTTCGGTTACGTAATTCCATGGATAACATGGCTGACAATTATAATTTTAATCTGCATATGCAAATTAATTGACACAGTGAACTCGCCAGCGAACTCATTCCCATAGCAGTCGCTAACAATGGACGAGAGTTTGCAATTCCAAATCCAAGTCCGAGTGTCTGCACTGTGATTTCGCAGTGGACAATAGCTGCAGCTGGACATCCACAGCGCCAACGCAGCGCCACGGCCATGGCGTCAGCGCCAGCCAAGGTCAGTGGTCGTAATTAGTGTGTCAAATTTCCGTTTTGGCAGTTTTCTGGCCACGAAATTTTTTTCCCGTTTCCATTTTCTGTCTCATTTTCCGTTTTCTGGCTAAATTTTTAGTTTTTCCAGCTTTCTATTTTCCAGCTAAATTTTCTGTTTTTCCACCCTGTTCATTTTCCGGCTAAATTTTCTGTTTTGCCACCTCGTATTCCCTTTTTCCGGCTCAATTTTCTGTTTCAGCCAAACTGGTAAACGTGCATGCATGATTTCAATTACCTATGTTAAATTTTTATCAAAATTTCAGCAATTTTTACCATTTCCAGCAACTTGCATTTATAATGCTAAGCTAACAAAAACTGGTGGATTTTTTTAATTTATACTGGTCTGTCGCAAAAGGTTTTGCCGTTTTCGAATCGCGTCGTATTGTATCGCCATGGACGATCCTAGTGGCTTCCAGAGTTGTTAAAATACTGGTATTTTTGGAAAGTGTAAGCGTAAATACACTTTCCAAATTTTGAGTATGGATACCAAAAGTGTAAGGTATTTTTAAAATACCCAGGAAAGTGTAAAAAAAGTGTAAGTGTAAATTTTTTTTAGAAAGCGCTCTCACTGTTGAGCATCAGAAAACACCACTGTTTTCACCTTTAGATTAATTTATTTATCATTTTCATTCATTATTTCACATTTTACTGCCAATTATGAAACGTTTCAGACTGTAACAAATTTAGTGGTTTGAAGTTGCCTAATAATGACACTTTTTCAGTGTTGATATTTTACTGATTAAGCAATGTTATACACACTGTTTAAATTCAAAGAATGTACATGCAGCAAATATCAATGCAAAAGCCAGTCGACTTTGTGTCCAGCTGGTGAATTTCAATTGATCTTGTCCTTTTTACAAAAGTATGATGAAACTGTAGAATACCATGAGTACTGTTCAAAAATCAGAGATAGTGCTAGTTTGCGCATTTGCCATATTTTCTACATTCTGCATAACTGCATATGTGCACTGTGCAGTTATTTTTTGTACATGAACCTGTTTTATGCTTTCTCAAAAGCATAAAACAGGGCCATGTGAAAGGAAAAAAATACACTTTCTGTACCCGGGTATTTTACCCAGGAAAGTGTAAAAAAAGTGTATGGGTATTTTATGAAAGTGTAAGTGTAAATATAAATACCCATTTACCCGGGTATTTTGGGTAAGTGTAAATACACTTTCGCAACTCTGGTGGCTTCCAGCCGGGGTATAATGGAAAGGAAAATGGAAAGGTAAAAAATTTTCCTGTGGAAAGGCGGAAACGGAAATTTGACACCCTAGTACTGATTCATCTCTATCGTGTCCAAAACTCGACATGCACTGTCCACCGTTTCCGAGGTTACTGATTTTTCAATGAAATTCTATGTAAAATCATTTGGTATAAAATAAAACCATAAACTTGGATACGTGTAGTATCATCCACTTTTGCAATCAATTTCGCGGTAATTTTTCTTCTTGAATGTTTCATCTATTTATCTGTAATACCAGCTAATACACCTCAATTGAAACCGTACGATTCACGACGAACCAATGGTAGACGATGCGGAAACGGCTAGTAGAAATGGGTCAGGCCTATTACGCATCTAAACCCATCACGCATGTATATCCATTATAGACACATTATAAAGGTGGTGGGTAACCCCCCCCCCCCCAACTGCCCAGCTATCTATCTATACCAGGTGCCAGTTCCGCAACTGGAAAAGTTAAGAGTTAAAAGTTAAGAGTTGAGTAAAATGACAAATGGTAAGTTAAGAGTAAAGTTAAATGATAAATGATGAGTTAAGAGACAAGAGTAAAGTTAAATGACAAATGATTAGTTAAGAGATAAGAGTAAAGTTAAGAATTAAGCAAGGGTATCCAAATCTTATTTTTTCTTATCCAGATCTTATGTTTTTGTGTAAGTGAGAGAACACAAGATTTGGATACAAAAACATAAGATCTGGGTACGAACAATATAAGATTTGGATACACTTGCTTGACTCTTAACTTTAATTTTATCTCTTAACTAACCATTTGTCGTTTAACTTTACTCTTGTCTCTTAACTCATCATTTATCATTTAACTTTACTCTTAACTTGCCATTTGTCATTTTACTCAACTCTTAACTTTTAACTCTTAACTTTTCCACTTGCGGAACTGGCCCCAGAGGTAATTTTTTTGTTATTTCCGCTGGGACAATCCCCCCCCCCCCCCAACCAAATTGTCTAGCTATCAAGCTATCTGCAGCGCTTTTGAGCAATTTTACTCTTATTTTCACCCATTCACGGATTTTCATACTTTTTATAGATTTTCACCTTTAAAATCACTAGGTTTTATTGCATATTTTCAGCATGCCTGGTATACTTAAATGTGTTCTGGGTCTACATGCATAATGGGTTTACATGCGTAATGGCACAGGCCCAGTAGAAATTGCTAATGCATCAACAAAAACCGAATCCTTACTTTTTTCTGATCATTTTGAGTTTTGCTGTCCGAATCCATTCAGAAATGACGTAGATACGGTGCCCACACACGCTAGTTGACATAGCAAATTTGTGTGAACTCAATGTCAACTAAATAACACAAAAAAATTTTAAGGCATCACACTTTCCATGAAGTATGAAAGGTAACGCATGCATTCTCAGCGTTTCCAGTGCAAGTGGTGCAACAAGTGCTGCACGTGGAAATCCGAATTGAGACAGCACATGCGCGTGCACACGGGAGAGAAGCCATTCGCATGCAAACAGTGTGATGCAAAGTTCACCACAAGCTCCAGCCTGATAAGACACTCGTCGCGGCATGACAGCAGCCTGCCGCACATGTGCTCCCTGTGCAAGTGGCACTTCGCCAACGTGCCCATGCTCAGCAAACACTGCAGCACTGTGCATGGAATAAAACTAAATGTGAGTACTTTCATTTTATTGCCTTTTTGCTGAAATCTTTCATAAACCAACATTCACAATTTTCTAAGATTTTTCCTCAATATGTGCACTGTTTGCAGTATTTCCAGTGCCAGTGGTGCAGCAAGAGATTTCCTTTTAGCAGACACTTGGAGGAGCACGTGCGCGTGCACACGGGGGAGAAGCCGTTCCAGTGCAAACTGTGCGATGCAAAGTTTGCCACGAACACCTGCCTGAAGCGGCACTTGTCGCAGCATGACAGCAACCTGCCGCACGTGTGCTCCCTGTGCAAGTGCCACTTCTCCACACCAAAGGGGCTCAGCCATCACTGCAACAGAGCACATGGAATAAAGCTGAACGTGAGTAGTTATACAGGGTGCGGCAATTTAGACACCCCCCTAAAGTTTCCAAATAGTCGGATTGGTGTCAAATTTTAGGTCAACATTAACAACCAAAAAGGGAAGGATGCCTGTAAATGTGGCTGCGATAGCTTCACTCGTTCACAAGTTATTCATGCAAATGCGTAATCGTCACTTTTCCACCACCTAGCTTTACGACCAATTACGCAAGCGCCCGCCGATTTCCTTATGGGCATAGCGAATTGGTGGCGGGCGTGCACGCATTTAGGCATGCCGCTGCGAAAAGAAAATCAGGAAAAAAAAACTGAAAAACAATCCGGTCCCGAAAAGTCAATCCCGTTTGAACGATATCACAAGGTGGTGGAAAAGTGACAATTATGCGTTTGCATGAATAACTTGTGAACGAGTGAAGCTATCGCAGCCATATTTTAGGGATATTTTCCTATTTAGTTGTTAATGTTGACCTAAAATTTGACGTCAATCCGACCACCCAGTGACAAGTTATTCGAAAACTTATGCGGGCGTCTAAATTGCCGCACCCTGTACTACAAGTAGGGTTCAAACAATATATCGTATCGAATATCGGATATCGACCATTTTTTTTATATTGAATATCGATATCGAAAATTTTGAAAAAATATCGAATATCGATATCGAAAATTTTGAAAAAATATCAAATATCGACCATTTTTTCGATATATCGAACCTGTATTGTGTCCCCAAATTTACTTTTCATTTTCATTTTGAGATGTTTATGGTTGATCTGATGTGCTTATAGTATTGTATTTGATGAGTAAAAGTACAGTATTTATAATGTCATTGTTGTTTGGAGTGCTAAATTTGAAGCCAGAAAACGCTGATATACTTTTTTTTTGCAACATGCCCTTAAGCAATTAGGTTAGGATGAACTGTAATAACTACCAATTGTTATTTGTCTGATACACTTTGATTCATCATGTTTTTCTTCTATTTTCTACCATTGAGTGATGTAAAGCTTGTTAAAATAACTTGCACCTTTCAAATTTCAGTAAAGAGATGATTAAACATGTGTGCAACCACTAGTGATGTTAAAGGCACCGGGAAAAATGGCACCGCACCGCACCGGCACCTTTGCCAACACATGAAAAGGGCACCTGGCACCCTGGGGCACCGGCCAGAAAATGGCACCGCACCGCACCAGCACCGGTGCCTTTTGGAAAAAATGGCACCGGCACCGAAGGGCACCGGCGGGTTGCCGGTGCTAGCACCGAAAGGCACCGCACCGGGCTGGAATTTCTGAAGTGAATATCGGGCAGTTTCTCAGTGGTCTCACTTTTGGAAGCGCATATTTCCATGAATTTTCAACCGATTTTGATGGTTGAGCACTTAAAATGATAAGAATGATGTGGCAATCACTTTTATGAAGCAATTACAATGATTACAAATGAAAGATAAAATATTTAATTCACTGCAATGTCCATAGCCACTATTGTCTACTGATCGGAATCGTTGCTGTACAGAGAATGGAACTATCTCTGTCATAAACTGACAACAAATTTTGAACAAACAAGTAAGATAAATATAAAATATAAAAATGATTTAAAATTCAACAAAATTTTAGATTCGTTCATCAGATCACGTATCGGGTGTAATGGATTTCACAGTAGGTATATTTATTTGATGGGAGGTTTACAAAAAAGGCAAAAACGGTTGGGTAAATATATCGCTGTTTTTTGAAATATGAATACGCACATACTATGGACAAAATTGCACAGCACATGAAGCCTTGGCCGGTGCCTTTCCCGGTGCCTTTTACTTTGGCCCGGTGCTAGCACCTTTGGCACCGGCAAAAAAATGGCACCGCACCGCACCGGCACCGGTGCTATTCTGAAAAAAATGGCACCGGCACCGGCATGGCACCCCTGATGATTGCAATGGCACCGCACCAGCACCGGTGCTGGTGCCCTTCGGTGCCCAGCACCGGGGCACCGGTGCCCCGGTGCCTTTACATCACTAGCAACCACATGAAAATACAATATTCCACTTGAAATATGCTTTGCTATACCAAAAGCATATCGCAATATCGAATATCGAAAATATCAAAATATCGAATATCAAATATCGACCATTTTTCAATATCGAATATTGAATATCGATATCGAGGTTCCATATCGTATCGATATCGAATATCGAGTTTCAGAAAAAAATATCGAATATCGAATATCGATATCGAAAAGTCATATCGTTTGAACCCTAACTACAAGTCGACCTTCTCATTTGTATTGCATTTTTGCACAAATCTTTCACCAACCAACACTCATAATTTTCTGAAAATTTGTCCTCAACACGTGCACCGTTTGCAGCGTTTCCAGTGCCAGTGGTGCGGCAAGTGCTTTCCCCAGGATGCCACCTTGGAGAGGCACCTGCGCGTGCACACGGGCGAGAAGCCATTCCAGTGCAACCAGTGTGATGCAAAGTTCACCAGAGACAGGTGCCTGATGGCGCACTTAGCGCGACACGACAGCAGCCTGCCGCACGTGTGCTCCCTGTGCAAGTGCCACTTCTCCAGTGTGCAGGCGGTCAGCTTACACAGCACCACTATACATGGAGTAAAACTCGACAAAGTGAGTAAACTGGTGGACATTTAACTGTAATGTAAAGTGAGAACCCTACTTAATGAGAAAATCACTTAATTGTATTTTACAAATCCAACATGCAATATGTTAGGCTTTCATCTTGTGTGAGGGTGCTCCCACGTATTTACTATATATACCCTAGGGCAGGGGTTCAGTATGGGGGGTTGGGGGGGGGGATCACCCCCCCCAATGCGCCAGCTATCTATCTATCCCAGAGGCAAATTTTTTGGCTAATATCCCTAACCCCCCCCCCCCAATTGTCCAGCTATCTATTTATCTGGAGTGATTTTTGAGAAATTGTACCCTGATATTTGCTCAAAATCGCTTTTTATAGTTTTTCACCTTCAAAATCGCTAGTTCAGGTGTTTCTTGCCTATTTTCAGCTATTTTGTGCACTATATATGTTTATATACCTATTTTGACCTGTTTTTCACCTACTTTTAGCGATTTTCCCCTTTTCTTCCTTCTATACCTTGGAAAAGCCTATATATTTAACCCATGCGAACCCCCCCCCCCCCCCAACAAAAAACCCCAACCCCCAAAAACAACCGCGCAAAAAAGTTTTTTTAACTCTGGTAGATTTTACGTATGTGCTACTTTTCTACCCCATCAGAACCACCAGAAGCCCCACACAATGGTGTTGTTGATTAAACCATAAAATTTTTTTGAGAAAAACATAGGTTTGAAAATGTGGACAATCCAATATCCCAAGCTATTCATGGAACACATGGGCACCAGAATTAGCTTGCTCGGTGTCAGGAGCAACATATGGCTGCTTCTGGGCCCCGTTTTTATTCTTAAATATTTTTATAGCTAAATATAAAAAATGATGCCATGTAAAGAGGCCACTTGCATGACAGCATGTCCAACACCTGCAATGTCTCAATGCAAATTTCAAAATGCTTGTGTCCATTCAATGTGGGCACTAATAATCTGTAAAAAATCTATGGAGGCCAGTGAAAGATCTGCCAAGTATCTAGTGTGGATGGGCCAGCAGATCAAAAACTAGGTCATATCCAGAAAGTTGAAACACATGGTTTTTCAATTACAATCACAATTTGGATAATCACAAAGTTCAAAATCACTGTTTACATGGCTTTGTGGCACATGCCTGCGTATTGGGGGCCGTGTGTGGGGGTAGTGGACTGTGGGTCAAAATATACCCCCAACTTACCAGTGGGTCAAAACATGGCTTTGGGCAAGGAAGCCACCAGGAATTTTTATTTTTTGAAAAAGCACCAACACAAGTGTATTCACCACTTGTGTTGTCAGCACACCAAAAAATAGGTGCTCACTTAAGCGCAGCTGTTATTTGTGCAGAAATTTGAAAAATCTCATTTTTATTTTTCAGAAAAAAATGAGAAAAAATATGTATCACTTTGTAGTGAAAGTATAATACTATGCGCATCATCACAGAGCCTATCTCTTTTTACTCCAAGTACATCTCATACTTGTTAAAACGTATTTACATATACATTTAAAAGCCATTCGAGTGCGAACAGTGCGCCACCAGGTTCAAGACTGGGCGCTGCCTGGAGAAGCACTTGCCGCGGCACAACAGCAACCTGCCGCACATGTGCTCCCTGTGCAAGTGGCACTTCGCCACGCTACAGGGGCTCGGCAAGCACTGTAAAGCTGTACATGAAACAACTTGGGTAAAGGTGAGCACTTTTGATCATCCTGTAAATTTACAGTAAATAGTAAACGAAAACATGAGCATTTGACATTTAGTGTGCATCCCTCTAATTGTAGGAGCAGCGAAAAATCCTTCAATTGGAGAGGGAATTGGAATTGACCCCAGCATGGCAAACGGTCAAAAAGTTGACGGGCTTCTCACTATACAATTCTAAATGTAACTAGCCGGAACATGCGTTTTTACAAATTTCTGCACCGAAATCCATAGAATTTGTGTGAAATCATTCAAGGTACCGTATTTCTTCTAATAGAACGGCGCCGTTCTATTTTTTTCGTCAACTTTTTTACCTGCCGTTCTATTGGAGGTGCCGTTCTATTGGAGGCTGCCGTTCTATTTAATTCATCAAAGTTTTTTCACACAATTTTTACTTGAACGTAGTATTTTTAGTGAAACTTAAGCGACATTTTAATATCAGATAATCAATTCAAACAAAACCAGATGTGAAAACAACCCCCTTAGTCATAGTTCTGAACAGCCTGGATGATCTAAGTACTAATTTCTCATATATTTTTGTGTTTCGGCACTCTTACAACGTAATTTCTACCTGCCGTTCTATTGGAGGCTGCCGTTCTATTCTTTTCGTGGGTGTAAAAAAGTGCCAAAACCTGCCATTCTATTGGAGGTGCCGTTCTATTGGAGGTATGCCGTTCTATTAGAAGAAATACGGTATTCATACATTTTATTTTGTCAGGCATGTAGGGCAAATTACTCTAGAATTAAATCTGGCCCAGGTAGGGTTCAGACGATATTTGTATCGAATTTAATATCGAATATCGACTATTTTTTCATGTCGAATATCGATATCAAGTTTCAGAAAAAAAACCGAATGTCAATATCAAAAAGTCATATCGTCAAAACCCTAAACCCAGGTAGTAAATGGGGTCCTGTTCTGGGGTTTCAGTACCAAACTGCATGTGCAGCCTAGTGCATGCATGGGCTTCTGCTCATAGCCATAAATTCTCTAGTAATTTGACTGTTTTTAGGGGTCACGCTATTGGATGGGTGGTGCCGGTGCGGTGCTCTCCGGTGCCCTTAAGTCATTTAACACGACACTGGGTGCGAAGGGCACCACAGACAGCAGTAGCCCTGATTGGTGCCCCCAATATGCCATGGACCATGGTTCAAGTGCTTGAATTTGACACAACACCATTCCCTTCGTGCACGCATCCATTCACAGAGTTTCCAGTGCAAGTGGTGCAACAAGTGCTGGCCAAAGAAATCCGGCTTGGAACAGCACCTGCGCGTGCATTCGGGAGCGAAGCCGTTCGAGTGCGATCAGTGCGGCGCCAAGTTCGCCGTCCGCCGCAACATGGAGCGGCACGCGGAGGAGCGGCACGACTGCGGCAATCGGTTCGTGTGCCCCGTCTGCCAGTGGCGCTACTCCACGCGCAGCGGCCGCACCAAACACATCCACCAAGTGCATCAGGGAAAGAGGGACAAAAGCGATGTGGTAAGCTATTGCGCACAGTTGTTGAAATTGATTTTTTAATCCTAAATATATAGTAAATAGATTTATTATTGTTTTTTATTTGATTTTTTTAAATATAAATATTTTTTTAAATTTATGTAAATATCGCTTAGGTATACTATTGGCGTGTACGAGAAACAAAGATTACCGTATTACCTCGAATTAACCCCCCCCCCTTGAATTAACCCCCCCCCCCTCGAAATACCCCCCCTTAATTTCGGCTGAGGAAATAATAAACCCCCCCCCCTCGAAATACCCCCCTAAGATTGAGTGTAACGTAAACGTACATGACAAATACCGCAGTTTGATATCTGTACAATGCAGAACACACGTTACAACTGATGATTAAGTGACGTTAGGGAAGGGTTTTTGTGTAGGTATATACAGTTATATATGCGTATAAACACATATACATCAATGTAATTGTTCGATTTTTCTACGTCAGCGTATGGGGAATTTCCGAAAATTTCTGGCGAAATAATAGACCCCCCCCTCGAATAAACCCCCCCCCCTCGAATTATCCCCCCCCTCAAATTTTGCTGGCGAAATAATAAACCCCCTGGGGGTATTTCGAGGTAATACGGTATATAATGATTGAAAAAAATACAATGTCACACATTAAAATAAATTACTGTTTAGTGATAATTTCAGTGGGATTCAAATGAGAGAAAATCGTTGTTTACATTCGCAGAGGCCGCAACCCAAACGCTACGAACACAAGAATAATAGCCGAGACGCTAAGGTGCTGCTAACCGCACAAAAATCGTTCAGATGCCTTTTTGAAAATGTGGTGATATTTTCATAGATTTTTTTTATATTGAAAATTCTCTTTGAAAATTTCATTGTTAAATTGATCTAACATGGATTAGGATTTTGGATGTTTGTTTTATTTTCTTATTCCTGTCACTTTTTACTTTTCACTTTTTACTGCCATGATAGAAGTGATCCCCACAGGAAAAAAATTCATGAAACAATGAAAATATCAATGATACACATTTGCCATTGACATCAGTGCATCAGGGTATGAAAATCACAACCTGTGCTGTGCCAAATATAAAATTATATACGACGACAAAAACCAACAAAACAAAAAAAATTGAAAAAATCAAATTTTATATCCGAGAAGCATGCACAAAACAAAAAAATATATATTTGTGCCTACATGCGGCATGTCCTCGCAGCAAAGCACCCTCAGATTATCAGATAAAGTTTGTCAAATATACCTGGTGAATTGCCGTCAAATTTTTTATCGTTTCACGGCCGTTGAGAAAATATTCTGACGTTTTTATTTTGCTTAACCTACGACAAACTTTTCTGACATTTTACACAGCATCTGACAATTCACAGACATCAATTGACGCCACGTCAACTAGTGTGTGCAGGGCCCATCGACTAAAAACATGCAATATACTCGGATGACATAACGCCGTACATTTTTCCGGGGAAACACTCCATCATGACGTCATCACTTTCATCGCCATCATCATCTCTCGCCACCACGTCATCTTCATGACGTCATCACTTCGTCGTCATCACGTCTTCCATAAGTTCTCGGCTGGCCGTCTGCCAGCCGAAGACATAACTCATATCTGTTTGTAGAGTATCGTTACCATTCCCCATCACAAATCCAACCCTATCCAGCACCCCTTCAACACCCCCCTGACCCCCCATAATATCCCCCAAATCGCACTCTTCCCATTCGTCCACGTTTTCAATGTCCCCTCTGGTCTGGCGCTGTGCCAATTGGTAACAGGTGAGCATGGCAACCCCCAATTGGTCACTTAAGCCGGAATTACAGCTCAGCGGCGTTTGACAATTGATTGATGAAAATTGATTACATAATAAATAGACATACCGTATTACCTCGAATTATCCCCCCCCCCTTGAATAAACCCCCCCCTCGAAATACCCCCCCTAAAATTCGGCTGAGGAAATAATAAACCCCCCCCCTCGAAATACCCCCCCTAACATTGAGTGTAAAGAGAACGTACATGACAAATACCGCAGTTTGTGGTCTGTACAATGCAGAACACACGTTAAAACTGATGATTGAGTGACGTTAGGGAAAGGTTGATGTGTATATACAGTTATATATACCTATATATAAATAAATATATAAAGACATATACATCTATGTAATTGTTCGATTTTTCTACGTCCGAGTATGGGGAATTTCCGAAAATTTCTGGCGAAATAATAGACCCCCCCCTCGAATAAACCCCCCCCCTCAAATTATCCCCCCCTCAAATTTTGCTGGCGAAATAATAAACCCCCTGGGGGTATTTCGAGGTAATACGGTAGGCACAGCGTTGAAATTTCAGAATTTGATAGTTCTAGTAATTGTGTGTAATGTCCTAAAAAAATTAAGAAAATAATTATTATTCAATAAGTTATTTATTTTACGTCAACATTTACACATTCTTCGTCAACATTTCACATCAAACATTTTACGTCAACAAAAAGTTTTGATGTTAAATTAATAACTACCGTATTACCTTGAATTATCCCCCCCTTGAATTAACCGCCCCCCTCGAATTAACCCCCCCTCAAAATGGGCTGGGGAAATAATACCCCCCCCCCTCTAAATACCTGTACGCAATGTACATGATGTATATTACTGTTAATTTGCATTGCAGCTACACATAGAGTAGTTTGTGTAGCTATCTGCGTTTTTATGTCTAAATATATCCTGTTTGGACACATTTATTACCTATTTTGGGTACGCAAATGCCTACTATTTACTACAATCCTTACAAAAATTTCTGACGAAATAATAACCCCCCCCCCCCTCGAATAAACCCCCCTCGAATTAACCCCCCCTCAAATTTTGCTGGCAAAATAATAAACCCCCATGGGGGTATTTCGAGGTAATACGGTACTTATATAATGATTATTTGATAAAAAAATTTTGAGACATTACACACAATTACTAGAACTATCTAATTCTGAAATTTCAATGCTGTACCTATGTCTATTTTGATGTTATCAATTTTACGACATCATCATTTCACGTCAAACGCCGCTGAGCTGTAATTCCGGCTTAAGCGCCATGGACTTGGCCGTGCATCTTTGGGCGGTCCCAGAGCTTGTAACATGCCACTGAAAATGTCTAATGTCATGCAACGTGTCTAGAGCGATGCAAAATGCTCTGCGACGTACGTCTGCCATTTTCCAGGCATTTTCTGTGACTTTAGACACTTCGCATGGCATTTGAAAGAAAAAATCGGCTTTCAAGTTTACGAAATCAATAGAAAGGCGGTCGCCAATAGAAGGGCAGGTAAAAAGTTGACGAAAAAAATATAAGGGCGCATTTCTATTAGAAGAAATACGGTAGTTTTTATGGAGAAGTCTTTTATTAAATAATTTTGATTTGCAAATGTACCGTATTTCCTCAAAATACCCCCCTCGAAATACCCCCCCCCCCCAATTTAGTGTATAGAGAACGTAAATGACAGAAGCTGCGGTTTGTCATCCGGGCAATGCAGAACTCTGTTATGTGAGAACAGTGTTTTTACCGTCTACACACCTTTACAAGTCTATAGCAGGGTTGGTTTTATAAAAATCATTTGTATACAAATTGTATAAAAATTGTATAAAAATGTATTTTATTTTTATTTTATTTTTGTTTCATTTTATTTTATTTTATTCCTAAATAATAATAAAATAATAAAATGGGACCATTTTACAAAAATTTTACAGAAATTTTACAAAAAATCAGAATCTTGCATGCAAGGCCAGAAAAATGTGATAATTAGACCTAAACATGAAAAACGCGTGACAAATTTTTCCATTACTCTGCAAAAGTTGCATGCAATAGGTATTGTTAGCTAGCTGCAAGTGTAAAGTTACAATTATCAATAAGAATGGTTTGCATTTTCAGTAGAAGGATTACTGGAGTGTGCTGGATTTGTAAAACGTCATGCAAAGTGTAATTGTCATGACAAATGTAAAGTAAAGAGTCAATTGACATCTGAAATGTCAAGCAAAGTATGATTGTCATGACAAATGTCATCCAGAGTGTAAATTGTGTATCTGAATTTTGTGTTTTGGTATCCAAACCTTATGTTTTGGTATCCAAATCTTATGTTTTTGTATCCAAATGTTCACATAAGATTTGGCTACAAAAATGACAACAAGATTTGGATACAAAAGAAAAGATTTGGATACAATTTGCTTTACAGTTTCCACTTTAATTTATATTTGTCATGACAATTGACATTTTACTTAACATTTGTCATGACAATTGACACTTTCCATTTCATTTCATGACATTTTGACACTTTATATGGCTTGGGACTGCCCCAGCTCCGCGAAAAAACAGGTTGAACAATAAACAACAGAAAAAAAAATTTTTACAAAAATTATGAATATTTATACAATTTTTACAAAAATATGAATTTGTATACAATTTTACAAAAATTCGAATTTTTATACAATTTTTATTTTTATTTTGAAATTTTCCATTTTATTTTATTTTATTCTTCAATTTTCCATTTTATTTTTATTTTTTTAAATTCTTTTCTGAGATTTTGCCAACCCTGGTCTATAGAGTCTTATAAATGGCGATTTTTGTTGCATTTTTCGACGTCTGCGTACGTTTCAAACGACAATTGATTTACTGGGATTTCAAAAAATTTCTGGCGAAATAATACCCCCCCCCCCCTCGATTAACCAAGTATAAAGGGTTCATATTTACGAACGGGATCGACTTTTCAGGATGGGTTTTTTAATTTTCTGGATTAGAGGGTTGTGACTTGTGGTATCGGGATTTCGGTTAAGATCAGATACTCAGGGTTATTCTCTTATCTGTAAAATTTAAATAAAAGGTTTAAAAACGCTTTGGTGGCGGAAAGGGCACTCTGTATGTTTTCTTTCACATTTCTCTGTTCAAAAAGTCATTGGCAAATTTTTCCGGTATCGCGATTTATTTAAATATTTTTATCGTGGTCGGGTTTGGAATTTGAAAATTTTTGGATTGGAATTATTGGCTTTCAAATTTTCGCGATCGGGACCGCAGGATCCTGAGAATGATCAGCATTCTAGATCGGTACCCCGTTTGAACCCTACTAAACTCGGCAGACATGAAAGGAATCAGTGATTCGGCCCTTACGTACCAATTTTAAATTTCGTTAAAATTGTTAAGTTAATTTTGAATTTGAATGAATGCATTCGAATCGATTCATGGTAAATCTTATTCAATCCGGACGTTTTATGCGAGAACAGGATAAACTGGACACGCATATTGTCATATGAAAGCAGATAACAAGGTATTTTATTGTAACAGCCCGGACAAATTCCAACAAAAAAGTACGTATGTGTGCGTGCGATAGAACAAGGGAAGAACGACCCTGTACACTGGACACCACTAGCGAAATCTGGATCCTTTTGAAAATCTAAAAATTGCTCTGAATAACATAAAATGCTCACTATGTTCGTAATAATAAGAAATTATCGTATATTTATCAAGTGTAGATCTTAAATTCAAATTTCGACGGTGACGTTCACTTATCTAATTGAAAAATTTGTTGATGGTCATCCCTACGCATGAAATACGAGTGTCAATAACAATAAAATTGGGTTAGAATGGCACTTGTACAAAAATTCGTTAGACCATTGACTCGCATAATGTCTGCCGAGTTTACGTATTTATTTTATCCAATTCATTGGCGCTAATTCTAACGAGGGCAACTGAAATCTCGTGTATTTTGCAGAGTTGTGAAAGCACTGGTATTTCTGCAAAGCATAAGTGTAAATAGACTTTCCAAATTTTGAGTATTTTTACTAAAGTTTAAGGTATTTTTAAAATACCGAGGAAAGCCTAAAAAATGTGTTTGAAAGTGCTCTCACTGTCGAGTATTGGAAACAACGATGGGTTGTTCTCCAAAAAAACACTTTCTGTGTTTTGAGTTTTTCAAAAATGAACCTGTGTTTTGAGTTTTTCTCGAAAAAAAACCTTGAGTAGGTAACTCTGTTTTTATTTCTGTGTTTTGTTGTAGAAACTCGAGTTTTTTGTTCAGATTGATTGATTTGATTGAGTTTTCCCAAAAAATTCTGATTTACGGCATTTCGATGTGAAAACAGCAGTTTTCTTATAAAATATTGGTTTTGCAGATGTTTAACCACACATAACATCTGTGTACTCATTCAAGTGTCAAAAAAGTCCATAAAAATGTCCACTATGAGGACATCCAGATCACAACAACAGCATCAACAAAATGACCAGAAATGACAATTTACTCAGTCCAAAATTCTTCAATGGATGTGACTGTATGGAAGAATACAGAATTGATTTGAACTGCAACTATACTTAAACATGTGAAACTTAAATTGTCAAATCCACCAGGAGATGTGCATGCCATCTTTAATTTCTTTTTTGTTCCATCATAAAATATGAATACATTATGTAAATATTTACATACCATACATGCATATCTTATCTTGTTTAGTTTAACTGAATTCATTCAAATCACTTCGCTGAAAAAAAACACAAACTCAAAAAACTTTTCTGTGTTTCCGTGTTTCTGTGTTTCTGTGTTCTCCACAAAAAAACTCATTTGAGTTTTGAGTTTTTTAAATTTGTCAGTTTCCGTGTTTCTGTGTAAAACAAAAACACAGAAACTCAATGAGTTTCTGTGTTCAATTTCTGTGTTTTTCCATCGTTGATTGGAAAACACCTTTGTTTTCACTTTTAGTTGAGTTTATAAATCATTTCCATGTATTATTTCACATTTGTATCATCAACAAGATCATCATGTAAAACAATGCTAACACACACATGTACAAATAACATTCAAATCACTAATTAACAGAGTTGCGAAAGTGTATTTACACTTACCCGAAATACCCGGGTAAATGGGTATTTATATTTACACTTACACTTACACGTTCATAAAATACCCATACACTTTTTTACACTTTCCTGGGCAAAATACCCGGGTACAGAAAGTGTATTTTTTTCTTTCAGACTGCCCTGTTTTATGCTTTTGAGAAAGCATAAAATAGGGTCATGTACAAAAAATGCATTGAATGTAGAAAGTATGGCAAATGTACATACTAGCCTTTGATCTCCAACCTTTGATCAGTACTCATGGTATTCTACAGTTTCATCATACTTTTGTAAAAAGGACAAGATCAATGGAAATTCACCAGCTGGACACAAAGTCAACTTTTGCATTGACATTTGCTGCATGTCCATTCTTGCATTTAAACAGTGTGTATCGCATTGCTTAATCAGTAAAATATCGACACTGAAAACCTGCCATTATTAGGGAACTTCATACCACTACACTATTTGTTACAGTCTGAAATGTTTCATAAAAGGCTGTAAAATGTGAAATAATGCATGAAAATGATAAATAAATTGATCTAAAGGTGAGAACAGCGGTGTTTTCTAATGCTCAACAGTGAGAGCTCTTTCTAAAAATGTTTTTACACTTACACTTTTTTTACACTTTCCTAGGTATTTTTAAAATACCTTACACTTTGGTATCCATTCTTAAAATTTGGAAAGTGTATTTACACTTACACTTACACTTTCCAAAATTAGGTATTTTAACAACTCTGCTAATTAAGTATGTCTCTCACTGTACACATCGACAAATTGCATATTAAAATACTCAGTTCCTCATAATACCCCCAGCAGAGTTTATTATTTCGCCAAATACCCGGGTACTTTGGGTAATTAAGCGTAAATACACTTTCACTACCCTGGCATTTTGTTCCTGCTCCAAATCATTAAGCTTGAATTGATCAGATAAAGCCGACTAACTCAATTGGCTTAATTTACGGTGCAAAATTGCCATGGGCGAGCCGTCTGCGCAATGGAATTAATTAACACATTTTGATTGTGTTATTTTAACTCGCTTGATTATAAGGCGGGTTTGTAAGCAAAAATGTGCGCAGTGTCTGTGAAGTGTGTGCTAATACTAACGTAGTCTCCTCTGATTATGATTAAGCCACAGTTTTCGTTTAGTCTTTGATAGAAAATGTGATGGTTTTTGAATAGGACCCCATCGAACCCCTCCCCCTCCCTGTTGGCTGGGTGAGCAAAAAACATCCCCCTTCGAATATATTTCCTCTCTGATGGGTGTAAAGACAACATGTAATATAAAATACTTACCTTATTTCCTCGAAATACTCCCCCTCGAAATACCCCCCCTCGTTTGACCCCCCCCCCTCGAGACCACTATGAAACAATCACCCCCCCTCGAAATACCCCCCCAGATTGAGTGTAAAGAGAACGTACATGACAAATACTGCAGAACACACGTTAAAACAATGTCGTAATCACGTTAGAACGTTACCATCTACGTACTACTATAAGTCTACAGGAGTCTATACATGTCAGCTTTGATGCATTTTTCTACCCCAGTGTACATCACAAACGACGATTTTGTACTAGGATTTGAAAAAATTTCTGGCGAAATAATACACCCCCCCCCCTCGTTTAACACCCCCCCCCCCCTCTCGGGACCACTATGAAAGAATCACCAATCGAGGAAATACGGTATGTATCAACATGTGACATGTGATGTGTTCTTTTGCAACTGACTTTCCCTTGTGTAGTATTTGATTCAATTACTACAATTAATATTGTAGTAATTCAATCAAATACTACACTTGTAGCATTGATTTCATTGATTAATAATAACTCCTTCCCATGAATAACTCCCCCTAAAAACTTCTACGAAGAAGTAACTTCTATCCCTGGTTATATATTTTTGCTACCATTCTTGGCTATTGTGGCCTACTTTTATTTGTTTTTCTCCCATTTTTATATGCCCTGAAAAACCCTCATATAAAAGCCTATCTGAAATACGTCGTGTCTATCGAGTACTTTCAAACTGCATATGTGAAAGCGAGTACACGTGCTTTTTTCAGAGGAAACGTAAATGTATTTAGGTACTCAGTATCCGAGAACCTATTTTACCTACACCTTTTTCGGTTCGGTAAACGTGAATAGTTTACCGAACCAAAGTTGGTTTTAGTAAAATTCTTTGTACTACAATTGTATCAAAATTGTACCTCACGTTTTTATTCTTCAATTTTTTATTTTATTGTTGCTGTTTTAAATTCAATTCGTGACCAGGTGCCAGTCCCAAGCATTGTAAAATATAAAATGTAACGTAAAGTGTAAAGTAAAGTGTCAAATGTAAAGTAAAATGTAAAGTAAAATGTCAATTGTGATGAAAAGCGTAAAATATTGAAGAAAAAAGAAAAATATTAAAAAGAAATTCACGAAATCCGTGTGAAATGTATACCGACATGGATAGTGTATGTCGACGGTATCGTGACATTTGACTTTACATTTGACACTTTACTTTGCACTTTACAGGGCTTGGGACTGCCCCAGGGTTGGTTATAGTAATTTTTTTATAGTAAAATTGTACTTTATCGGGTGGGCGCGCCAGCGCCATCCCTCGCTGCCGAGGGAGGGCGCAAGCGACCCACCCATAATATGGTCAGACACACCTAAATGCGGAAATCGCAAGTTTAAAATCGCAATAACTTCGGAACGCAATGCGCTAGTGCAGAACCGACTGCACCATTAAAAAGCCCGTGTCGAAAAGTACCACCATGCAAATTTTCAGATCCAACGGTTGAGTTCGAAGGAAGTTATTACGGATTTTCGTTTTCAAGTGGTGTTGTTGTCGTTGTCGTTGTTATTCTTGTTCTCCCGACAATCTTCAAACTGCAATAACTTCCTTGAAACACGACCTATTTTCATGGTTGATGGCTCATATGAAAGAGCATATGATGCCATTTCTTATTTTCGGGAATTTTTTTCACAGGCTCCGCCCACTTTGGAACGGTATCTGTTTGAAATTTTCAAACCTCAATAAATTTAAAATTTGAATACAAATGCAGCAATAAAAAAAATTTGTTGATGTGCGCCATGACTAGAGCTTTCAAATGAGCCAATTTTTGGCGATTTTGGTTGAGATTTACAAAAGTTATTCAAGTTTGCTTGTTTTGTGTAAAATGCGCAAACATGCCTGAACTACTGCTTGATGTGATACTGAGCATGTGACCTTGCATGGTGATTACTATCAGGTCATAAATATCTAGTGGTTAATGTCAAGTCAAATGTCAAGTTATAAATGTCAAGTCAAATGTCAAGTGATAATGTCAGGCCAAATGTCAAGTGATAAATGTCAAGTGATAGATGTCAAGTGATAAAATATTAAGTGATAAAATATCAAGTCAAATATCAAGTGATAAATGTCAAGTGGTAGATATCAAGTGAAATGTCAAGTGAAAAATGTCAAGTGATAGATGTCAAGTGATAAATGTCAAGTGATAAATTTCAAGTGAAATGTCAACTTAAATGTCAAGTGATGAATGTCAAGACAAATGTCAATTGATAAATGTCAAGCAATAAATGTCAGGCCAAATGTCAAGTGATAAATGTCAAGTGATAGATGTCAAGTGATAAAATATTAAGTGATAAAATATCAAGTCAAATATCATGTGATAAATGTCAAGTGGTAGATATCAAGTGAAATGTCAAGTGAAAAATGTCAAGTGATAGATGTCAAGTGAAATGTCAAGTGAAAAATGTCAAGTGATAAATGTCAAGTGATAAATTTCAAGTGAAATGTCAAGTGAAATGTCAAGTGAAATGTCAAGTGATGAATGTCATGTCAAATGTCAAGTGACAAATTTCATGTCAAGTCAAATAACAAGTCATATGTCAAGTCAAATTTCAAGTGGTAAATGTCAAGTCAAATGTAAAGTTAAATGTCAAGTCTCAAGTCAAGTCAAATGGCAAGTAAAAAGAGAAGTGAGAAGTGAATTACAAAGAAAATCAGCAAAAGTCAAATGAGAAGTGAAATGGCAAGTAAAAAATTAAATTGAAAAACTTTGATCAATGGATACTGAACTGTGATCCATATTTCTAGTTAATTTTTTTGTAAACAATCGCATAACGCTATTGTCACAAATATGAGTTGTACATAGAATTATGATACACTCCTAACCTCTTAATGGCGGACCATATTGGTTTAAGAGACATTTCTCAATGAGTTTTGGATATGTCATTTAACACATAGCATATGCAAATATTGTTGGCACGCGCTGGCACCATGCCAGCCAATATTTGTAGGATGAAATTCACCCAGTCACATATAAACTTGGCCCTCATCCAAGTTATGGGTTGCATATTTTTGATCAAAATATAGCGCTGTTTGATGTGATACTGCCACTATATGGGTCTTCAAGGGTTATGATTTCAAATTGTGCAATTTTATGGAGTGGTGCCATCTACTCCAAAACGGTGCCATTTTCATGGAGTGGTGCCAACTACTCCAAAATGGCATCATTTTCATGGACTGGCGCCTTCTACTCCAAAACGGCAGTGCCATCTACTCCAAAATGGCACCATTTTTGTGGAGTGGCACCATCTACTCGCCAGCATATATATTGTTCAGCAAGACACCTACTGGGTGTCATTCGGGGAAGCCTGGGCCACACAAAAGAAGTATATCAGTAAAAAAATGGCTAGCCAAACAAAAAGTGGACGCTGCCTCCACAGCAAATAGACATGAAGTGTGTCTCTCAAATGGACATGAAGTGTGTCTCTCAAATGGACATTCATATATATATTCATATACATTCATGTTCTACATCAATGTGTACGTCTAACACTGTAATCTGCCTTGAAAACAATTGAATAAATAAAAGTCTGGGTTCAATGTGAGACATTTCTCACAATGCAGATGTAATGATATATTGCTTTTGTGCATTTAACAGTCAATACATGTAACTCTTGCGATGTAATACAAATAGTCTCTTTATTCAGGTGGGATATGTAACCACAGTAAAGTGTGTTATCACTGAAGTGTATGCCATTTTCTAAGAAATGATACATTTCTTTTGTGCATCCAATATATATGAATGTCCATTTGAGGGATGCACTTCATGTCCATTTGAGAGACACACTTCATGTCTATTTGCTGTGGAGGCAGCGTCCACTTTTTGTTTGGCTTTAGCCATTTTTTTTTACTGATTCTTATTTTATTCATGTTTTATTTTATTGTTTAGTTTTCCATTTAAAAAATTTTTTTTTGAGATTTTGCCAACCCTGTTCATGACAGTCCATTTCTGATTGTGATGACAAGTGGCGTTGCGATGCACTTCGAATATCTCCGTCTATCTCAGTTGACAAAAGTAACTTCTCCACTAATTTCTCTGGCTTTTTAACTATTAAAAACGTTAAAAAACAAGCTCCTTTTCTGGTAAATAGAAATGTATATTTTACTTGGAGTATACATATTTACATGCATGCGTTTCATACAAGGAAAGTCTGATTGAACGAGCTTAATTCAATGAAACCTTCGGATTTGACTTGATTCAATTCTTTCAATTTATGCACCCACTTTATTTCCCTTCTAAAATAAAATATCTGTGACGATAATAGAATTTACTTGTATTATATTTGCAAGGACTTGACCCCGTTAAAACTTATAAAAAATACTTCGTTCTTTTTTCATTGTGCTATATTACGAAGATGGTAGAACATAGGAACAGGCGATTTGGAAGGTACCTAAATACGTTAGAAAAGCATTTCACGACAATGCAGAATACTAAAAAATAAATGTCCACCTCACGAGGGGTCCTCCAATAAGCCCCCACTTGTATTGTGATTTGTGAAATGACCGCAGCGGGCGAAAGTGCACACTGAGATAAATATTGAGATACTGTATATTTTCGAATAAATCCCCAGGGCAGTTATTTGAGTGTGTGTTTTTTTGGGAGGGGGAGTTATTCAAGCGGGGGGGGGGTATTTTATCCTCAGAAGTTGCACTTTACTCATTGTATGAATACATTCTATAAACTAATGTAATTCAGGTATTTAAACGTTTAACAACAGCAAAAACATGTTATCCATGCTGTAATTCATGTTCATTGGCATCCAAATCATTCAAATACATATTGTGGATACACATATCAAATATTTAGAGGGGTTGTTATTCAGGGGGCAGTCCCAAGCCCTGTAAAGTGTAAAGTAAAGTGTCAAATGTAAAGTCAAATGCAAAGTAAAGTGTCAATCAAAACAATGGAAAAGATTTTATTACTGAAATTTGCATGAAACTTGACAGTTTTCTTTGCATTTGACTTTACATTTGACACTTTACTTTGCATTTGACTTTACATTTGACACTTTACTTTACACTTTACAGGGCTTGGGATTGCCACCAGGAGGGGGAGTTATTCAAGGGGGGGGGGGGCTTTTTCCTCACCTAGGGGGGACTTTTCAAGTGTGAGGACTTATTCAAGGATACATGGTATTTCCAAAGGAAATTGTCCACGTCTATTTTAAGATTTCCTACATCACATGTGCAACAATATCTCATTCTTGCCCCAGAGCATGATATCCACTTGATATATAAAAACTTAATAAGTGCATTCCTGTCACATGCGTATATTAAATTACAGTTTCATTAAATTCAATGATTTCCGTCATTCATCATACCATGGGGATCTTGGCCGACTCGTGTTGTGCGGATCCCTCGCTGGACCGCTCGCTCACTGCCGCTCACCTGCCGCTCGCGAGCAAGTATGAACAGCTTGGTCGCTGAGCGCCAGGCGCGGCTCGCTACCGAACCGCTCGCCCTATGACCTCTTGCTAAGCCGCTCACTTGCGAGTGTGAGTGGCTCAGCAACTGAGCATAGAGGTCTGTCTCTCAAGAACTGATAGACAGCACCTCAAACGAGCCGCTCAGCTCCGAGCAAGTGGAGGAGAATCACGGGCGGATTTGATGAAGTGCTAGTGGCCGGAAATGAGCGAGAAGGCCACGTTGGACACGGTTCTGATTTCTGAGGTGGCTCGGTATCTGACACTCACTGAGTTTTGAGGTAGAACTTCATTTGATCCATGAGTCAAAATGCACATAAAATCATGAAACCCTTCACCGGCCAAGTGTACTGAACTCCCGAAAATCAAACCGAAATTACTTAAATACCCACCGCGCATGCGGCGCCGCAGTGCCTAGACGCATGCGAATATCATTAACCCGCGCGCATGCAAATTCAAACAACGCGATGCATGACGAAACAAATACCAACTGGCGAAACGCCAACAGCCCCCCCCCTTGGCAATCGTATGGGGCCAAAAAACACACCCAACCGCGAGCGTGAAGTGAGTATAATGAGCGAAAAAAATGAAAGACAAAAAATGAAAAATTCCACACAACCCGTAGAAAATAAGTTAGAAGACCCGTGTTACCACAATCGCAAACCCGTGAATCGAACACACACCAAAATTTCTTAGCAGCTATGTGAAAAAAGATAAAACACGACCCAGGGAAGTAAAAATGAAAAAATAAATATCAAATAAAACGCATAAACCAGAAAAACGGATATCGAGAACATTTCAGCGGCGCTTATCTGTCGACTTTCGAGAACGTTTCTTGGGAAATTGAGTTGTAACTACCCCCGCGGGCTCGCACGGCGGCGACAGCACCTCGCGAGGGTGAGCCGAAGATGGAGCGCGCGAGGGTTTCAGCGGCGACAACATGGGCGGCACGGAAGTGAATGGTATGAAGGGCATGCAGTCGACATGTTGCATCAACATGTACTGGCGCGACCACGGCACCGGCGGCGCATCGAGTCGGGCCACTTTGTGTTCGGCTGGCGACGCGGGTGGCGTCAACGCCAGTCCGGCCGTAGGGTCGGACTCGCCCGCGCCCAAGCCGGACACGCGCTGCAACGACCGGCGCATGCTGATGCAGCGCGGCACCGCCGTGTGGGACGGCGGGCTCGCGCCAAACGCGGCGGCCAGCTGCTGCTGGCCTTCATGCCATTCCCTCCATAAATCCTTACACAGGGCGCGCGTTTCTAACAACTGGGCGGATAATGCTTCGTTGGCGTCGGCCAGCGCCGCCAGCCGATCGCCAGACTTTTTGACCTGCTCGCGCTCAAGTTTGATTTCGAGCCGCAATCGATAAAGCTCGGATCGCAACTCTGCTTCCTTGGCATGCGACCGCGCCCTAAGATCTTCATAATTTTTCCTTAAATCCGCCTCGTCGTTCAAACATACGCGCAGCAAGGGCTTAGCCTCGTCGGGATTGACGCGCAGTCGCTCCCAGGCCCGGCTGAGCGAAGCATTCCGCTCCTCGAGCTTTCGAATCTGATGTCGCGCTGCAATTAAAAGCCGGCCCTGGTGATCGGCTAACGCGGCAAGGGATTCTAAGCGCGCCGCGTCGCGCCGCGGCGCGGCCAACGCACCGTGGGCCATGGACTTGAATTCGTCGGCGGGCTCGGTGTAATCGGACAACGTGGTGGGTGGCAGCGGCTTCTGATCCGTCGAATCTTCTGTTCGGTCATTTTCCACGGCCGCGGCCATGCGGTTGGCATCTTTGGGCGGCCTTGACTGGCGGTCCTGGGGCGGCGGCACGAAAATCTTCTTTGTGGAGTCTCTTGGCACTGTGGTAACGTGCACGGTCGCCTGGTTGCCTTCTACCTCCACGGTGGTAACCCTAGAGTCGCGGCCGCTCAGTAGGGCCGCTTCTTTAGCCAAACTCCGGATAACTCTGTCGTTCTCTGTTTTTTCATCTTCGGTCTGAAATCCGCGCTGTTTTGCTCGATGGGCGGCGGCCAGACGGATACGAATGTCCTCGGCCTTGTGTTGCTCAGGTGTCCAGTCGTCTGTGGGCTGGGTGCGCCTACCCCGGCGCCCGCTGGTGCTGTAGCTTCTGCGTCTGTTTGACATGCTGCCGCCGGTTACTCGTGCCACGGTCGCTTGACGTTGTTTTTGGCCGCCTGCCAAGTTTTCCCTTTTTTCCACACTCGTTCTGTTTTTTTCGTTTTTTTCCGGTACGAGTGCGTCCATTGGCACTCTTCTCAAAATACCGTCGATGTCCAAAATTGCCACTGATTTGTCGATCCCTACTACTTCATAGGGGCCGCTGCACAGTGGTTGCATTTTCCGTTCAACTGATAACCCCCATTTTATTTGCGTAAATACCATGTCCCCGATTTTTATTTCATGTCTGGCCCTTTTGTCAAATTGCTGTTTGTATCTGCTTTGGGCATTATTTAGGCATTGTTGTGCCCGCTTCCATAATTTTCCCATTTCTCCTGGTCGCCGGGCTAAGTTGGGGATTTGCGTGGCCAAGCTTTTCAGCGTTGTTTTGGACCGGGTATTTTGGCTGGGCGAATCGCGCCTCTCACTTTTTTCTTCTGATTCGTCACTCGTCGTTGTATTCTCTACCCCCGCCCCCCCCAAAAGGGACGGCATGTACCCAAACAGAAGTTCAAAGGGTGCATGCGCCACGTCTCGGTTGTAGGCCGTATTAGCACGCAATGTAATTTCTGGCAAGGCCCGGGGCCAGTCTCGTGATCCCGCGTGGCTCACTGCCCACTGGCGTGTGAGTTGCTCAATGCTTCGGATCGCTCTTTCTGCGAATCCATTGGCTCTCGAGTGGTACGGGGTCGTATACCTCATTTCGAACCCCCACTTTTCTGCTAATTGCTTCATGTCCTTATTCGCAAATTCTGGCCCGTTATCTGACACCAATTCCTTGGGGGGCCCAAATGCCAGGATTAGCCTGTTTTCTATTACTTCCGCCATATTTTTGCCCGTTAACTGCCGGAGGGGTGCTAGTATGACTGCCCGAGTTAAATAGTCAATTATGACTAACAGGTGCCTAAAACCCCTGTGCTCCGGCATTGGTGTCGTGTCAGCGGCGACCTTCAGCCACGGGCGTGTCCCTGGCCCCACTGGAAACAGAGGGCTTATGCAATTTCGCTGCGTGTCTTTAGTTATTTTGCAAATTCTGCAACCATCCACGACACTCTTGATTTCTTCCCGCATGCTTGGCCACATGCCAAGGTCGCACAACCGTTGGTAGGTGCGTTCTACCCCCCCGTGTGCCCCTGTGCGGCCCGCGTGTGCTTCCAAAATTAGTTTCCTTCTCCACTGCTGTGGGATGAGGGGTACCCACCCTTTCACTCCCAGCATTTCCAGCACCCCCTTTTCTATCCGAAAAGACCCTCGACCCCCTTGTCCATTCTTCAATTGACTGAAAATAGTTGCGCACTGGGCACACTTTCCCTGCTCGCTGCGCCACTCTAGCTGGCCCTCCTGAGCGCTTGCCGCCATCATGTGAGGACACAATCGGTCCAAAGGGACCTTGATGCTCTCGCTGGCGCGCTCGAAGGCGGCCTTGTCCGGGTCGTCGATCGGATTTCGACTCAATGAATCGGCCACTACGTTGCTCTCTCCTGGGCAGTACTCGATTGTCAGATCTTGTAGTGACAGCTTCATGGCCCAGCGCTGTGTCCACCGTTCAATTTTGCCTCTGGCGGGTTTTGTTAGTGCAGTAACAAGCGCCTTGTGATCGGTTCTAAGGACAACCCGTTGGCCGTCTATGAAATCCCCTAGGCGGTCCAGGGCCCATGTGCAGGCGAGGGCCTCTTTTTCCACCACAGACCAATTTTTGTGGGTTGTTGGTAGCTTTTTTGACACAAACGAGACCGGCCGCAGCAATTCTTCGTTTTGGTCGTCTTGCTGCATGAGGACAGCTCCCAATCCGTAATCGCACGCGTCTGTGTATAAGTAGAAACAGCGGTCTCGATTTGGGTGGGCCAGCACGGGAGCGGTGCTGAGTCGATGCTTGAGAATCCGGAGAGCTTCCCGGGCTTCATCCGTCCATTCATCGAATGGGGGAATGGGATCCGCCCCATTGACTCGGTACTTCCCTTTTGCAAGCTCGTTTAATGGGGCCGCCAACCGGTGAAAGCCCGGGATATGTTGGCTGAAATACCCGGCCTTGCCCAAAAATGTTTTGATTGCCTGTTTGGTGGTTGGGGTGGGCATTTCCAAGATGGCGGCCACATTGCTCCGCTTGGGGGAAATCCCTTCTCGGCTCACTTCAAAACCGAGGAACTTGACTTGTGAGCAAAAAAATGAGCATTTTTCGGGTTTGAGCCGAATTCCCGCCCATTGCAGTCTGTCGAAGAGCCCCCCCAGATGCTCCAAATGCTCTTCTGGGGTGTTGCTGGTGACTAGCACATCATCAATATAGGCGAAATAAGTTGGACGCTCGGGCTCTTGATTGAGTCCCGCCAGGACGCAGTCCATGAGCCGCTGGAAACTTGCTCCCGCGTTTTTTAGCCCCAGCGGCATTCGCGTGTATGAGAATTGCCCGCGACTGCACACAAAGGTGACCATATCCCGCGTGGCTGGGTCCGAGATGGTGACGTTGTAATACCCAAAGCTAGCATCCATTGTTGAAAAAACTGCCCTTCCACCCAATTGCTTAAAAATGTCCGCGATGCGGGGGAGGGGGTACGCGTCATGCACCGTCAGTTCGTTGAGCTTGCGGAAGTCCAAGCACAGTCGATAATCGTCCTTCCCCTTCGGGACGATTACTAACGGAAACGCCCACGGAGATGCGGCGGGAACAATCAGCTTCTTTTTTAGCATCTCGTCGATTGTGCGCCACACGAATGCCCGCTTGGGGGGTGACTCGAAGCGAGCGGCGCATTTGACTGGCTCCGCCCCGGGAACTAGGGCAATTTTGTGCTCGATGACTTGGGTCTCACCAATATCATATTCGGTGAGGCTGAACAGATCCCGCCTGGATTGCAACAGTAGGCGGAATTTTTGCTTCAAATTCTTGGGCAAAGCATCTTGGCTTTCTCGGGGAAAGCGTTCCCAAATCTCCTGCAACTGCTGCTCACTGAGAGTAGGTCCCCCCGCCGGCGCACTTCCCGGCACGGGTGGCTGGGGGAGCTGCAATGTCTCCAGGCATTTTGGTTCCTCTGCTGACTCGGGTACCAAAACTCGGTGTACCGGAAATAACTCGGCCAATTTTGTGTGTGGCGGGAGGAATTTGTCGTATCCTGTTTTATTCACCGCGCAGACCGCGAATGTGGCGCATTTGGCCCACTCGGTCGAAGGGTTGAACAGGGCATCACAGGTTACCCCCTCCACAAATTCTTGCAACTCGCCACTCGGGGTTCTGTGATAGGGATCCAGGGTGTACGCCTCTCCCAGGTTCTCGGGGGGCTCAAATTTCTTCTCTGCCTCTACGAGGATCTGTTTTCGCCCATGCGCGGGGATCACCACCTTGTATTTGGTTGCGATGTCTCTGGTCCGGAAGCTGTATTCTGGCCCTTGTGTGCTGCGGGCTGTCCCTTCTCTGAACACCTTTTCTAGCCGATTGAGTTCCTGGTGGGCATCCAAAATAATTTTCAGCGGGCCCCAAATGGCCGCCCGTCCGAGCAGAAGTGGATCAGAGGTGGGCAAGTACTGCATTAGCTTCACCACGGCTGGTAAGGTGTCGCGGCGGCACTGCCCGTCCGGGGTAGTGTGTGAGACCTCCATATCATAAATGCGAAGGTGTTCCCCGGGGATTGCGAAACCGGAAGTTCTCACTTGTGTGTACGGGTACGGTTTAAATTTGGCCCTTTCGACTTCTGGGTTCACTTTGGCCTTCCCCCAGACGTCTTCTAGTACTGAGTCCTCAATAAATATTCCGATGTTACACCCCGTGTCGATATGTCCTTCGATGGGGATTCCCATGAACTCGATTGTGGCCATTGGGTCAGAGGCGCGCGTTCTAAAACATTCTGCGCTTGGTTCTGTTCGCGAAGCCATTGGGCACCATTCCAGCAAAAATGCTTCCGGGGACTCCTCCCCCCAGTCCCAGTCCTCGTTGTCACTGCCCTCACCCGCTCCCTGGGTGGCGTGGCTCGCCCCTGCGTCTTCTTTGTTCAAGGGGATTCCCATTTCTTTGCATTTTTGCAGCATGTGCTTTTTGGCGTCTTCTTCGCTCTTGTTCTGGCGTGTCAGATTCCTCTTGATGTTCTGGACCCGCTCTTTCTGAAACACGGCTGACTTGCTGTCCACAAAACATCGATCTCGCGCGTGGGGCATAGGATTCCTGTGCAGGTGGTGCGTGCACCAGGGCCCCGTGTGCGTTTCTGGGTTAAATGCCGCGTGGCTGCTTGGTTCTGCACCGGTCTTCTCATCGCGCTCTATTTCCGTGTTTTGGGCTGTTTGCCAAACAGCGGGCCGTTCGGGCTTCTTCCTTTGTTCATCTTTCCTGGCGTCTCGTACCCGCTGCAGTTCAATTCGGGCCCCGTCCATCTTGGTGATGGCCATATCCAATGAACACTGGTGGTCCTGCCATCGCTCTCTCCACATGTAGAGACTTGTAATTGGCACGATTTTTGGGGCCTCTGTGAACAATTTGTCCCCAATCATGCGTTCCCGCTCCTCGTCATCCATGGTTTCGCTGACGTGGTGGAAATTTGCGCACAACCGGGCGTGTAGTTCGGCCACTGACTCGCCCGGTTTGGCAGAAATGTTGTACCAATCTGATACACAATAGAGGCGTCGATCGTCTTTAAAGATGTGGGTGAGCTTGTCCAGGACGTACAGGATATCGTGCCGCCGCTCGATTCTGATGGTTTTGTATCTTTGCTCCGCCTCTCCCACTAAGCACTGGGTGAACACGTTGGTCCAGTACAATTGCTGGTGGGAGTCTGGCACTGCGAGTGCTTGGAGGGCCACAATATGGAGCCAATATTTGAATGGGCCCGTGCTCCCACTGGGATCCCCGTCGAATTGTGACTGTTTCCCTGCCGCGTTTGCCACTTGGCCAGCCCCCATTCGATCTTTGCTCGTGATTTGCTGTAGCGCGTCTTGGAGCGACTGCAGGTTGTCTGAGGGGCTGAGCGTGAAAGTTTCTATATATTGGGCGATTCGCTCGATCAGTGAGCCCCTTGCCAACGTGGCCACTCTGTCATCTGTGACCGATCGCTTGCCGCTCAATGTGCTGCTCTGTGCGCTGTTTGGCCTTCGGTGCGGCTGAATAACTGGCGATTGATTATTTTTGATGTCTTGTATCACCTCGGCTGTAATGCTTGGGGAAGTCGTGGCTTGATGTTTCGCCAGTTGCTCTGTGATCTTTCGTAATTCTCGCTGCATATCTGTTCTCTGTTGGCGCAGGTTGAGCTCCATGCGCTCTTCCATTTTCATCTCTAATCTTTGTAGTATTTCCTCCAACGCGGGGCTGCTGCTTGCTGGTCCTGGCGGGGGTGTCTGCAAAATGTCCTCTGCACCCCCATCTGAGTCGTCTGAATCTGCCACTTCAGGGTCTTTGAATGAGAAATACGATGCTTTCTCCTCTTTGAAATGATTATCGATCATGATCATGATTTTCTTGCCCAGGGCTGAGTAGCTCGCCTGGGCTGGGTTGGAGCATTTCGGCCACTCAGCTTTTCTGAATTCATTCAGCTGATTGAAAACTCCCACTAGCGCCACTCCGTTGTGGTCTGTTAGCCACTGTGACACCCGGAGTTTGAGCTCCTCCTGGGTGATTTGCCGCGGTAGTGGCATTGTTCTGCGCCCCTCTGACACTGTGGTGGGCTGGTTTCTCTCTCTTTGAGTGGTGCCGCTCACCGAGCCCCACTTCCTCCCCCGGCAGTGTTGTCGCGAAATGAGCGACCGCAACTGCCGCTCGTGCCGCTCTGTTCCGACGAGCGGCGCGGACTCAGAGCAGCTCACAAGCCTTTGTCTGGCCCCTGCTCAAACTTGAGACCCCTGCCTGTACTGGCGGCAGGGATACTCCCTACTGGCTCTCTTCACTCTGAAGGTTGCCAGTCGCGGTGAGTGCTGATCCGACTGTTCAGCGCTCACTGCCGAGTTGCAGTCTTGAATGGCTCGCTCTGATGAGCGCAGTACGATCACCATGTGCGGATCCCTCGCTGGACCGCTCGCTCACTGCCGCTCACCTGCTGCTCGCGAGCAAGTATGAACGGCTTGGTCGCTGAGCGCCAGGCGCGGCTCGCTACCGAACCGCTCGCCCTATGACCTCTTGCTAAGCCGCTCACTTGCGAGTGTGAGTGGCTCAGCAACTGAGCATAGAGGTCTGTCTCTCAAGAACTGATAGACAGCACCTCAAACGAGCCGCTCAGCTCCGAGCAAGTGGAGGAGAATCACGGGCGGATTTGATGAAGTGCTAGTGGCCGGAAATGAGCGAGAAGGCCACGTTGGACACGGTTCTGATTTCTGAGGTGGCTCGGTATCTGACACTCACTGAGTTTTGAGGTAGAACTTCATTTGATCCATGAGTCAAAATGCACATAAAATCATGAAACCCTTCACCGGCCAAGTGTACTGAACTCCCGAAAATCAAACCGAAATTACTTAAATACCCACCGCGCATGCGGCGCCGCAGTGCCTAGACGCATGCGAATATCATTAACCCGCGCGCATGCAAATTCAAACAACGCGATGCATGACGAAACAAATACCAACTGGCGAAACGCCAACAGTGTATGCTACCGTATTTCACTGAAAAGTCCCCCCCCACGCTGAAAAATTGCTTTTACTATACATTTTACTATTGTGCCTACACACACTAGTTTTCACCGTGACTTCGTGTGAAAACTGAAAATTTTTCAAATGCAAATTAACGAACATGGTTGAATGATTCAATTTAATTTAAATTAGAATTTAAATTAATGAAAGTTAAAGTATGAAAATTTGAAAACTAGAACACATATAGCATACAATAAGAGTAGGCTGGATGTCGCCATGACCCCATTTCAGTTTTCACATCAGTCACGGTGAAAACTAGTGTGTGTAGAATCATTAGCACAATTTCTGGCTTAATATTCTAATCTTTATGTAAATGTACTGTATGTGGATCGCACGCATGCGATGCTTTTTTCTGTAGGAAGCGCTCCTTCATGACGCCATCGTTAATAAAATAAATATTGTCCCAAAAAACGTTTGCAGGAAAAAAATCGTCGCTTCTTCGCGACTCCGCCTTTTGCTTTTGTAAATATTTTTGTTAAGTGCGTGCATGGGTAATCTTGGACGCAAACACCACACTATTGTGCCTACACACACTAGTTTTCACCGTGAGATCGTGTCGGTGAAAATTTAAAGTTTAAAGTTTGATGTAATTTTTAAGGTGAAGTTTAAATTTAAAAATTTAAACACATAACGCATATTTACAATAAGAGTAGGCTGAATGTGGCCATTTCAGTTTTCACAGAAGTCACGGTGAAAACTTGTGTGTGTAGGGCCATTATAAGTTATTATTCTTAACATAACAAAAAAAAACATATTTCTAATAACGTATTTACGTCTACTCGATAAATACATATCCTCGAGTACTGCGTAAATACGTTTACGTTTCCTCTCGAACAAATACCCGCACTCACTTACTCGTGTACTTTCGAAAGTACGCGAGTACACGAGTACAGAAAACGTATTTCAGATGGGCTTTTTATATGCTTTTTCAGTGCACAATGTGGAAAATGTAAGGAAAAGGCTAAAAAAGGGAAATATCCAGCTTATAAAATATGTATACCTAACTAGTGATATTGAGGTGAAAAAGTGCGGAAATTTCTGAATTTGAGCGAACATTGTGGCAAAATTTCTTTAAAATACCCAACCCACTTCTACGTTTTACTGGGACAAAAGTAATAAACTCTCGTTTACTCATGATTAAAAGTATAAAAAAATTTACTTTACGTCTTCTGTACTCAGTGGTAGTGATGTTAAAGGCACCGGGAAAAATGGCACCGCACCGCACCGGCACCTTTGCCAACGCATGAAAAGGGCACCTGGCACCCTGGGGCACCGGCCAGAAAATGGCACCGCACCGCACCGGCACCGGTGCCTTTTGAAAAAAATGGCACCGGCACCGAAGGGCACCGGCGGGTTGCCGGTGGTAGCACCGAAAGGCACCGCACCGGGCTGGAATTTCTGAAGTAAATATCGGGCAGTTTCTCAGTGGTCTCACCTTTGGAAGTGCATATTTCCATGAATTTTCAACCGATTTTGATGGTTGAGCACTTAAAATGATCAGAATGATGTGGCAATCACTTTTATGAAGCAATTACAATGATTACAAAAGAAAGATAAAATATTTTATTCACTGCAATGTCCATAGCCACTATTGTCTACTGATCGGAGTCGTTGCTGTACAGAGAATGGAACTATATCTGTCATAAACTGACAACTAATTTTGAACAAACAAGTAAGATAAATATAAAATATAAAAATGATTTAAAATTCAACAAAATTTTAGATTCGCTCATCAGATCACGTATCAGGTATAATGGATTTCACAGTAGGTATATTTATTTGATGGGATGTTTACAAAATAAGCCAAAAAACGGTTGGGTAAATATATCGCTGTTTTTTGAAATATGAATAAGCACATACTATGGACAAAATTGCACAGCACATGAAGCCTTGGCCGGTGCCTTTCCCGGTGCCTTTTACTTTGGCCCTGGTGCTAGCACCGGCAAAAAAATGGCACCGCACCGCACCAGCACCGGTGCTATTCCGAAAAAAATGGCACCAGCACCGGCATGGCACCCCTGAAGATTGCAATGGCACCGCACCAGCACCGGTGCTGGTGCCCTTCGGTGCCCAGCACCGGGGCACCGGTGCCCCGGTGCCTTTACATCACTACTCAGTGGTGAGTAAAAAATAAATACTTAACGTTTACGTTTACAATTGACAATAAGGATACCTCTCTTGGCCAATTATCCAGTCACATTTCAAATAAAGTGAGAACGATAAACTGAGAATTATAAATATTCAGTGACTTGTTGGAGAGTTTACGGTAAATGGCAGATTCTGTCACTTCCGTCAAAATGTTTAGAAGATTAATTAAGTGTAAACGTATTAGTCATTCTCTATTATTGGCTGTGTGCCTGTGTACACACCAGTGATGGAATGGCGCCATGGCGCTGGCGCAATTTGAGGGCGCCTTAGGGCGCTGCGCCATGGCACCATTGGCCCTTGGCGCCCTTTTTCGAGGTCGTCCTTGGCGCCTGGCGCCCACATTCTGAAAGGCGCTATTGGTGCTTGGCGCTAGGGCTCGAAACTCGATTTTTTTCAAACTCGAGTTCGAGTCACAACTCAAAATTTTTTCCATCGCTAGGCTGGTTTTATTTTTGCAACTTTATTTGTGCAACTTCAAGAAATTGAACATGTAACCTATATTTTTGCTTTATTTTTATAGTAAAGTGAACTGTTTGCATTTTTGAATGGTAGTGTTTTTTTAACCCTCTAGCCTCTGTATGGTGAATGAATGGTGGGTAACGATGGCAAAAAAAAAATTCAAAAATTCGAAAACGTTTTCGAACTTTTGAACACGCGGTGAAGAAAATATACATAAAAATCGATTTTTTTCAAAAGATTCGAAAAGAGTGTTCGAATTTTTTTAGGTAATTTGAGGCATTGATATGTATTCTTAAGTTCGACGTTCTAAATCAATTGACAATTGACTTGCGGTGTGTCTAAGCTGTAATAAAGACGGAAAACGTTGAGTTCCGAGTTCAATCAAGTTTTGAGTAAAAAAATTTTCAAAAAATTTGAAAACTATTTTAAAAATTTCGAAAAGTACCCAAAAAAAATTGAAAACTACAAAAAATTCGAAAATTCGAAAACCAAATTCAAAAGTTTGAAAACTGTTTTGGGGAAAAATTTGAAAATTTGAAAAGTCAATTTTGGAAAAAAACACTTCAAAATCTAAATACTTTTTTCTTGAGTGTTTGCCATCGTTAATGGTGGGGGCTCACTTTCCACACACACAGATTGTACCTACACAAATGAGTTCATGCCATTATATTGGCCCCTTCATAGGCACCATAACGCATAACATGACACCATTGGCAATTGAAACTTGAGTTTTAACATCATTCAATACATATGTCAAGATAATCAATGATATATTTATCATGCATATTGTGTGGAAATGCGCACTGTGCGCAAAATTTTTGAAAAATATGTCAACACAATTAATATCAGATTTGAACTTTTGTGGACATTATAAAATGGGAACCCTGCTCGAAATTCATCAAAATTTCAAGTCGAGTCAGGCAAAAACCTCGAGTCTCGAGTCAGGGCCATATTTTTCCGGTCGAGTCGGCGAGTCGAGTTGGTACCCAATGTTACCCTCGAGTAACGAGTCGAGTCGAGTCGAGTCGAGTCGAGTCGAGTTCGAGCCCTACGCCCAGCGCTTTAATCAAATTCAGGTCCTGGCATTTTAGTTTGAACAAACAAATTTATCGAGATAATTGAGTTTGATCACAGGCATTAATTGCTTCATTAAATTTTAAATGCGGAGTTGGCAAGTAAACATGGTCATATTGAATTCCCTTTAGAAAAACAGCGTGTGTTTCTTCCTCTATTTTTTTGTAAAACTTGTGCCGATTGCGCAAGTGGACTAGTAGTCAAAATGATAAAATGAGAAGTAAAAAAATAAAAACGAAGTACCGTATTTCCTCGAAATACCGCCACCTTGAATTACCCCCTCGAAATACCCCCAGGTCCTTTCGAGCTAAAAACACCCCCCTTGAAATACCCCCGTCAGGAATAATGTACACCATGTATTTTATGCAATCTACATTGCTGCCAATTTGCATCACAGCTACACTTACAGTAGTTTGTGTACGTTCATGTGTATCCCGTTTTATCACATTTATTTCCAGTGTTGGGAAAGTAACACACCCTAGTAAAAACCTACGATCCTTCACGGGAATTTTTGGCGAAATAATAAATCACCCTCAGATAACCCCCCCCCCCACCTCGACATACCCCCTCAAAATGTGCACTCTGAAAAATAAACCCCTGGGGCCAGATTTAATTCTCCCTACAGATTTGTAGGGTAGGGCGTATGCCCGATAGATTTTTTAAAGTTCAGCCGCATCGACGCACATGCACCGAGAGCAAGGCGGTTCGTAAAATATACGAAACCATCCCTTAAGGTCGCCGATGCTTTTGTGTAGTCAGGTGGTCACGTCTTTAGTGTTCACTGTCTGCAACCGAAACCATGAGGGCAGCGACAAGAAAGAAATGCATGCACGAGCGTACAAAAGCGCGACTTCTGCGAGTAACCCGCCCGACAAAATAAAATAAAAAGCGAATTGGCAGACGGTCAAGAAATGACGAAATCGTGATTTCCGAGCCAAAATCGAAGCGATATACGTTAGATTGCAATATCGGCAACCTTCAAGGATGGTTTCGTATATTTTACGAACCGCCTTGCTCTCGGTGCATGTGCGTCGATGCGGCTGAACTTTAAAAAATCTATCGGGCGTACGCCCTACCCTACAAATCTGTAGGGAGTATTAAATCTGGCCCCTGAGGGTATTTCGAGAAAATAGGTAAACTTTTTATTTATCATTACACTTGTCACTTGAATATTAAAAGGTTTCCGACTTCTCCACTTGCCACTGGCTAGTGATGGAAAAGCGCCAGAAAAAAGGGCGCCAGGCGCCAATGGCGCCATGGCGCCATTCGGAAACTGGGCGCCAAGCGCCAAGGGCGCCACAGAAAAATGGCGCCAGGCGCCAAGGGCGCCATGGCGTTTTTTAGAAAGTGGGCGCCACAGAAAAAGGGCGCCAAGCGCCAATGGCGCCATGGCGCGGCGCCCTTTGGCGCACTCAAATGGCGCCAGCGCCATGGCGCCATTCCATCACTACCACTGGCTCCAGGTTGTCGTATTTACTTCCGTCTGAAAATTAGATTTGTACGTTTCTGTTATAAAAATGATAAATTTTACATTGATGAAATGATGAATCATTATTTGATTACTGATTTAATAAAAAAAAATTACATTTGTTCCTCCAGGATTACATTATTTGTGTAAGGACTTATACTGTTTATAAACACCTTCCCGGTCACGTCCGGCACCCTATTTTTGATGACACTTGTGACATCCTATCTCCAGTTCTATGGTGCGCCAGAAGCTGAAACTTGGGGGAAATATTGATGGGACCCCCCTCTACTTCACATGAATTTGGGGGGTCGCGGTGACCTCTTTAGAGGGTGGGTTGCCATAAGTACAAAAATTTTATTGGCTTTTCTGGTGTCCCTCACAGGTCCGGCACCCACTGATTTTTTAGCTGTGGGAGGGCTATAAAGCTAAAATTTTGGGGATGTGTTACCAACACCCCTCCCCTACTATACACTATTCAAAAATGTGAGATTAATGTGAAAAATTTCTAAAATATTCTTTTATTTTCTAAAAAAACATGACCACCCAATATATGGATGACTAATAATTCACTTCAGAACTTTTTTATTAGACACTTGAAAAGCTGGTTTACGATACTTTAAAGTGAAGGGGTTGATGATTAAAGTTATGTAAAGAACCACACCTCTAAAATGCCTGCATTGCAAAATTTACTTGGGGGGAATTTCAAAGTGTAAATTTTGTAAATTTTTGTTCCTGGAATGATGTCATTATGATGTCATAAAATTCCCCCAAGTAAATTTTGCAATGTAGGCATTTTAGAGGTATGGTTCTTTACATAACTTTTATCATCAAACCCTTCCCTTTAAAGTATCGTAAACCAGCTCTTCAAGTGTCTAATAAAAAAGTTCCAAAAAGTGAATTATTTGTCATCCATCTATTGGGTGGTCATGTTTTTTTATGTCATGTCAATGGGACAGTCGATTTTTTCGATGAAACGAAATGGCTCAAAAAGAGACCCTGCGAAGCGAGCGATTTTTCAACTTTTAAAATAAAATTAGTTTTGGATATGCATGGTACATGTTGCAATTTGGATATGTGTATCAAATTGCATCCTTAATCGCTTTATTTCACATTAATTGTGCATTTTCTACACTACTGTGTTCATTTTTGTACCAGAAACCAGTGACGGACCCGATGGGACAGTTTATTTTTTCAATGAAATGAAATTGAACCGCGGCAACCGGGAATTTAGTGAGTCGCCGGAGGCCGCCCTGAGGGGGTACAGTAGGGGAGGGTATTGTTAAGAGTGGTATTACAATCACATAATAAAACAATACTAAATAATACATAGTAGTAGAAATAATACTACAGGGAGTTAAATCAAAAATAGGGTGCCGGACCTGACCGGGAAGGTGTTTATATAGGTATATTTCTGAATTCATGACATTTTCCATATTTCTTGCCAAAAAATTGTTTAAATTATACAAATATCTACAAAATAATGATATTAACATTGGGCCCCCAGTAGCTGGATGTCAACTGGATTTATGTCAACTAAATTTTGGTTTATTATGTGATCTCAACTTTCATATGTGATAGAGCATAGTTTATATTTTATATTGTGACAGTAAATTTTAATTGTTTCTGTTAATTTAAATGTGATTCAAAAATTGTATCATTTAGTTGACATTAGTTGGCATTCTGTTGACAAAAATATGCGATGTCAACTAGCTAGCGGGGGTCCAATAGAACGGTACTGACAATAAGTATCTACCTTATTCGGAAAAATAAAAATTGTACTCCAATGAAGTATGTATCATTATTTTTTACCTAAATTTGTGGGCATTTTTGTCCATCGTGAGCAGAGTTGTTAGAGTTACTGGACTTTTTTAAAGTATATGTAAATGTAAGTATCCTTTTTTTACTCGTCACAAAGTATAGAAAATCTAAAATACTTTTTTTATTCGCACTCATGTGTAAATGTGAGTAAAACACTTTTTCTCCTAGGAAAATGTAATAGCGAGCACTTTTTTTCCTGGAAAACGTAAGAGCTACTACTTTTTACATTTTACACTGGAAGACATAATAGATGTTGTTTTTGGTGATTACCTATTTAGAAAAATGATATGATTACTTCAAAAATTTTGTATTTTAGCAACAGAAAATTGTGATTAGCAACGAAAAATACATTTTCTCTGTACGCGTGTACTTTTAAAATGTACGCATAAGAGTGAGTACATTACTTTTTTTTAAGTACCTATATGTAAACGAATTCACCGCGTACTCGCGTACGCGTATTTTTCGAGTAAATGTACGTACATTTTAACAACTGTGATCGTGAGTTATTCATAAATGCAGTGTATAATCACACGCATGATACCACATTATTTATGTAAATAGTTATTATATCCATAAAAGATGCAGATATTATAATAATTTCCCTCCAAAACGCTTAAAAAATCCCCGCTGCGAACAAAGCAATCGGCTCTGATTAAAGACACATGCAAAATTACCCTTTGCATGATCAACATCACGCGACAAAACGATCATCACCAATTTTGCAACCCCATTGTTCGGGCACGATTTCCGCCCACAAATCTACCATAAAACATATTTTTCATGCCCATTTCCACCGGCCGAATGGGGCCCAATTTTTGATCCTTTAAATGTGCCGCTAAAGAGGCAACGAAAGTCGTAAATTGGCATCCTGGTGTGCGAGCGCTTTTGCATGCCGCGCGCCACATTTTGAACTATTATAGTTTTGCGGCGACTCGAGTCACGACCCGGAATAACTCGGGTCAAAATTTGGGGGTTTTTTCCTGCTGAGAAAATTTTGCCTAAAATTGGCTTTGGAGCTAGAAATTGAGTTCAGGGTCCAAAATCTTGGACTATGTGACTTGCCATGTCCCTGTGAATGACATAAACTTCATTTATTTCATTTGGCACTTAATGGTACTGCACAAATTAGTTTACTGTCGGTAAACTAAAAATTAAGAGTTCCCTAAAGTTTTAAAATTTGGCAGCGTGTGTGTGCAGCGATATAAGAAATTAGTGTGTGCAGCGATATAAGACCATTGGACCTTCAACACAAAAATTTACACAATAGAATTGTAAATCTATTTATTTTGTCTTAAATTTCTCATTTGAAATGAAGGACCCCAGTAAACTATTTATCAATCTGACCTCTGAGTCAAAACTCGTCAAACTTATTTTTATAATTTTGACCCGACCTCAAACCGGGTCGGGTCATAACGGGTCGCTTTTCTATCTCTAGTAATTGTTCTCTAATGTTGTATTTTTATAAATATGATGTGGGGGCAAGACAAACGCAAATATGACAGTGATTACTTTGAGCGGATTGCAGAAATTGCCATAATACAATGGCACTGGGAGTGGTCACAATAGGTGCCATGGAATGCGCCATGGCATCTTTCATTTTGGTGCCTGGCGCCATTAAAAGTTTGGCGTTGGACATCGAGTTTTTGGAGAATGTCTCTCAATAAACAGCAATTCACTTGACTTACACAACCTTCGTTGCTGCCTCACTATTTTGTTGTCTCATGATTTAAAGAAACATTCAAAATTGCAAGCGTTTCCATGCATTTCCATACCAGGGTGCGGTCCCAAGCCCTGTAAAGTGTAAAGTAAAGTGTCAAATGTAAAGTCAAATGCAAAGTCAAAATGTCAATTGTCATGCAAAGTGTCAAATGTAAAGTTAAGTGTCAATTGTGTATCCAAGTCTAATTTTTGATATCCAAATCTTATGTTTTTGTACCCAAATCTTATATCGAATAACAAGATTTGGATACAAAAACATTTGACTTTACATTTGTCACTTTACTTTACATTTGATTATACATTTTACACTTTACCTTACAATTTAAAGGGCTTGGTACCGCCCCAGGGTCTGGCACAGAAATAACTTTTTATAAACAAATCCTGGCGCCTGGCGCCAAGATTTTCCAGGTGCCAAAAATCAAAGCTCCATTTTTCCACCCACAATTTGTCACGAGTTTATGATGATCGGTCACGCGCCAGGGCCAGATTCCAAATCCAAATACGGTAATTGGCGCTTAATTTCGAAAGTGAATCATTTCCGATGTGCACAACAATTTCACAGGGATTAACTAAATACCCAGTGCGAAAATAATGATCGCACAATTAGGATATTTATGAAATTTGAATGATCGAAATGGGTGTTAAACTAGTTTATTTCGAGAGTCAGCGGGTGGTTTTTGCAGTTTTTGTCACTAAAATCTTTATTTCGTTTTGGAAGCGTACTGGTTTACACTTTAAATTGGGTATTTGTGAAAACTAGCACGAATTTGAAACACAAATTTCATTTCTCTCAATTTTCATTCTGATTTCTCCTCAAAATATACTCCACACAAAATATACCACATATTCTTTGTAAAATATCTGTCTAAATTATTGTTATTCTGGAATAACTGTTAATCTTTTAAATAACTTTAGTACGCACCAATGTAAAAAGTCTCTCCGAAAATTGAAATCGTAAATTACGTAAATTATGAAATCGTAATTACCTAGGTAAATTAAATGGTTTTTGAAAAATATGATTATTTTTACTTCATCACACTTTCAGAATCCTCCCTTGTCAGACAAGGAGTCTCCTAAAATGGCATCTAATAACGCAGTTAATGAAATTTCTAGCTTCCGGAAAAATTAGTCTATAGGGTGAAAATTAAATCATACAAGGGTAAATCATAAAAGTAAGCTAAAAAGTTTAGTTTACGCTGGCAAACTAGTGCGCACCGCCATTTTCAAACATGTAATGTTTAATTTAACAATCGATTCAACAAGGTATTACAGGTGAAAAATGCATTTACAATCTACCTATTTATGACTTGTTTATCACACTCGAACATTTTTATTTACAATCCTCCACGCCGATAATTTTCCATTATCAAGTTTCATTTCGCCTCGAGCGGCAGTTTTTTCTTATCAAATTGCCAAATAAAACGCAATTTTTACTTGATTGCATCACGCTCTATGGTGCTGCACTAATAAAATAAGCGTCTTACTTCCAGAAAGTTGAGCGTGGTCACCCCCCCCCCCCTTAGCCCGTCAAGTTTTGCAAGCGCATAATTAGTCGTCATAAAATTGCCATTATGGGTGTTTACACTTGTGTAGGTATAATTGCAGGGTGGTTCATTTATTTTATTTATTTGCCATTTTATTTTTTGGGGGAGGGGGGTGTGAAATTCTTCTGTGTAATTGAACTTGAATATTTTTAGACAATGGTAATTTTTCTGCCCCAAAGACAGAGATACAAATATTAGGTTTTGTACTTAACTACTTATTATCATTGATAATAATTATCATTATCATTGATGGAGTGGCATTTGAGTTATGCATTCAAATCTTTTTCTTTGGAAGCAAACCAAACATATCTACCATAAGGAATTTCAAAATTTTAGTGTGTTTTGTGCCAATATGTATGATTTTACAAAATGAAAATAAAAAATTGTCCTTCACTGCACCATGATTTTGCATATGCACATTTGCACATGCAAACCTTTTGCACAGCCACGCTGTATCTTCTCGAGGTATTGCAAATACAAATCTCTAATTATCGGGCCACCCTGGTTGAAATACATTCATTCGGTGAAAAGTGGGCGGAGCTTAAACGTTTATCCCCGCCGCTGGTAAATAGTTCCCCTTGACGATCTTATTTTACTCTCATTTGCTCATTAGTGTGTTAGAAGCGGAATTAGTGTTGTGGAATTGTTGTTGATATTTTAGCGAGTTTTTTTTGACAATTTATTTTAGCTTTATCTTCAAGATGAATCACAAAATTGCATGAATTTGTGATGCAGTGTTATTTAATATATTTTGATACGTAGGAAAATAGATATTGTTTCTGAAAATTCTAGAAAATGTAGACGTGTTGAACAAATTGCATCATTCCACAAATGCTGTTAATATTTAAACATGTAATAATGCCCCTTGTCCTTGTGCCGTAAGTGTGTAGCGAAAATCCTTCCCAATTAATGCTGAAAACGATACGAATTTATGAAATAGGTGACTCTGAAAGTATTAACTAGTACGTATTTATTTAATACACAAATAAAATGTGCCCAAGTGCCCTTGACATTTTCTGGAATATGTTTTTGACTGATGTCACTTATTCTTCGGTGTTTATGACATTGCAAGCTATAAATGTCGTCACTTAATTGGCTTCATTCAGTAATAATTATTTTCAAGATTTGATTTTATTAACCCCCTTGACGCGTTTTTTTTATAGCTTACTGACTTCTTGTATTTAAAGCCAAGCGAGAGCTCATATACATTTTATTATAAAATATTTTCTATTCACTGGTCAAATATTTAGGTAGTCTCAGCTATAAATATAAATAAAATTCAGCTGAATACGTATACCTATAAGAAAATCGTCAGAATTTTTCTCAGCATTTTTTTTATACCTAATTATGGTTCTTTTTCTTTATTTCGCGTGTCTATGCGCTGAGAAAAAGGTAAGGGTTAATTTTTTGTTGCGCAGTTATGATATTGCACAGATGCATTTACCGTATTTCCTCGAAATACCCCCCCCCCCCCCTCAAAATGGGCACTATGAGTTTGTGGTCCGGGAAATGCGTAACAGACGTTCAAAAGACTTACTGTGTTATGTTAGAACATCGTTTATACCGTCTACATCCTTATATAAGGCTGTAAAAACTCATAAATGGTGGTTATTATTGCATTTTTCACGTTTTTCTCTCAAAATTTACACTCTGAAATAATAAACCCCCGGGGGGTAATTCGAGGAAATACGGTAGTTCTCTGTCATTTTTCCAATAACCTTTTCCTGCAAAACACTTTAATCGTGATTTTAACGTTAAAACAAACATTTCGACTAAGATTCCCGCGCCTGTCTCTCCCAAATATAAAAATTAATCTTTGCTCATTAATTAATCAGTTCAATTTACAAGCTGCGTCAATGGGCGATCAGATAATCTAGAGAATTATCCCCATCCATTCCATATCCTAATTCCATAGGCTTCATATCAGACGGAAAGATCTTAGAAAATCGGATTTCGATACAAGCTGCGTTAGTGTTTTACATGGAGCTAATCATCAATAAAACGAGTGGCGCCATGGCGCCATGATTTTGGCGCCATTGGCGCTGCACACACTAGTTTAATGAGTAATGAGATTTGCAAAATTTGGTAAAATTGTAAGTCATTTGAGTTTACTTGGATCTTTTATATTTAGTCTGCGTCAACTGTAGTTTACGAACACATTATTCCAGTGAACTGAAATGCCCTTCAAATTTGATTTATGAGTTTATTAAATTTACTATTTTACTGCCAGTAAATTAGTGTGTGCACCGACTTACGTTCCAATTAAACCTAATTTGCTACACCGTTTTTCATGTGACATCAACATTGCAAAGTGTTATTCGCGGCGCCAATTATTTTTGGCGCTGGCGCCATATTTTCTCTGGCGCCGTTCCAGCCCCAGAAGCGATAATCAGTAATCACTAAATAATCGCCTGTGTGAGCGATCGGGCTCCATTGCTGACGTGATATGCTTGAGCGCTTTAGATAAAGACCATTTTTATAAGCCCATAGCTATTGCACCAGGGGCTTGTTGCATTTCAATATTTACGTTTTAAAATAGACAATTTTGGTTGATTTTGTATTGCTGATATTTGTTTATTTTTTTTTTGGGGGGGGGGAGTTTGGCGTACATCCAAAGCCCGAAAATGGAAATAAATGTTACAGGAACGCCTCAAAAAATCACAAATCCAATTTCACAATATGTACATTCCTAGGCATTTTTCCCGCCGCGACTACATTTAGTCTGGGCGCAATTCAGCTTGGCGCCACGCGCCAAATCCAAATCCACATAACCCACGGGTGTCATTTTCCCCTTTCTGTGTTTCCTTCCGCCCGTCCTGTGTTTCAAAATGCCTTTGAAATGTGTTTCCACGCCGCCGTCTCATTACGCGGTGATTAATCTACCCCCGATTTTGCTGTATTTTATATTGTCTCACGCTGTTTTTGCGATCGCCGAAAGGTGATCTTTGTAATCGCGCCGGGAATTATGCTAATTATGGTGTTATTTCTTGATATTTTGCGATTTTGGCGCGTGCGCGACAGATGCCTAACGCTCTGCGGGTTGCCGGATTTTCGCCGCTGCCCCCCCCCATAGTAAGCCTGAAAACCAGCGGCAGAATTTGCCATTTATTTCATTTGCCATTTATGATTGTAGCCATGCAGTTTGGCGAACTCGTAAGTCTGTTTTGAACACATTTGAGTTTACCAGAATGAATCATTGTACCATATCATCGATAAAATTGTACCATACCTTGATCATTGTCAACGGTAGTTGACAGACTCCTCATTCTGGTCAACTAAAATCTGTTCAAAATAGATTGACCGGTTTCCCACGTTACCGTGGTTCTCAGCGCATTTTTTTCATTAGATTACATTCAATTAAAAAATTTCTTCATTCGCGTAGATTGTCGATCTGCAGCTACATTGCTAACAGACAGCTAAAAATTATTAAATATCACCACAGCAAAATGGCATTTTTCCCCGGCGGCAAAGCGTCAGCTTTCAGCGTGGAAACTTTATTGAGCCATCGGATGGCTGCAGCCGCGGCCGCCGCCGCCGTACGCCGACCAGAAATGCGTGCGTTTTTTGGAAAATTTCATCGTAAATTTCAAAATTGTCAAAATTTGAGGTTAATTTTTAAGGACAGATGTTTTTTTCGCAGACGGCGAGCCGAGCGCGAAGAAACTGCGCATGGAACACGGCGGGGAACGGACGCATTTTGGTGAGTTTTGATTTTTCAATTGAGTCGACTGATTTATCTGTATAGACTACTAACGCTACACCTTACAATGAAGTGTACCATATCCCCTCTGAATAAACGAACAGACATTTTTTTCTAATTTTCTGTAAAAAATTCTCATCGCACATTGCTCCAATTTAGGGTGAATTGGGTGCACAATTTTTCACGTAACCTTATTCATAAAAATATGGTAGCATTCATTGTATAGAGTTCTGTTCATCCAGTATACTATTCCATCTCATTTACAATTTACATGCACATTTCTCTTCAGCCAATATCATCCCCAACCCCCCCCCCCCAGATTCCATGCTACTCCCCTCGCCCATTCAACAACACCAATCTCAACTGCAAGATCACATGAACAATCACCAGACCAACATGGCGCCCTCCCCCGACAGCGGCCACGAGCTCGCCAACGACAACGACAACGACAACGACAATGACAGAGATATGGACAGACCGAGGAAAGTGAGAAGGTCTAGGACCACGTTTACGACCTTCCAGTTGCATCAATTGGAGAGGGCTTTTGAGAAGACTCAATATCCTGATGTGTTTACTAGGGAGGAATTGGCTATGAGATTGGATTTGAGCGAGGCTAGAGTTCAGGTTGGCTGCGATTTTTATTTTTTTATTTTTTTTTGTCATTCGAAGTCGGTGTGATTGCATTTGCATATTACCTATATGCGAAATGATTTGTCTGGTCGTAACTGTGCAGTGCAATTTTTTGTCGAACTTCGGTGTAACCGCCATTGTGCAGTTATAATTTTGCATTGCCATTTTTACATTTGAAATGCGCCAGTAGAGTAGACCGTTTTGCTTCTTGTGCTCATTAATATACTTAAGTTGATGAATGCTGGTTTGGTTTGTCATTCTGCAGCACGGAAAATCCGTAGGAAAATCGTCCACTTATTTATTGCATCACGGCGAGCCGGTCCCAATTTTCCCAAACAATCGAAACAAAACTTTTGCGTGACCATTTTCAATTTATTTGCGGCATTGTTGCGCTTCGATGGGAGCCAATTTTTTCATCAAAATTCAATTTTCTCGCGCGCACGTATTTCATTTTATTTCATTATGTCGGGTATTTGTCCAATAAGCCATTAATATCATGCTCGATTTTCACACACACAGTACATCATTAGCACTTAATTTGGCAGCTTGTGTACTGTATGTGTTGATTGCATTTTTGCCCACCCTCAGTACTCACTAGGACCCGGAAAGAAACCCGAAATGTGAAATGGTCGGGTTAAAAATACCGTATAATGATTGCAACCCGAATTGACAAGAATCCGAATTCGGGAAACTGCTTATTTTAAGATTTTACAGGGGTTTTTTTAAAAGATTTTGTTCAACTCATTTTTCTGCAATAGACGAAATTTGGACCCGGAATTAGGTTCCGAATTAGAAATTTCCCATTCCGAATCCATGGTTGAAGTGGATCATCTCTAGCAATGCATGGAATTATGCATGGTCTCATGCATGCAAAATTGATTCAATGGCGTCAATTTAATTTGGTGTACGCGCATATGTATACCGGGTGATTTCCCAACTAATTTTTCACCCTGATTATTTTTGAAAAGCTTCTCAAATGGCATTTTGTGTGTACTCACTAGAACTCAGCTGATTGGAAATATAAAAAATTAATTCGCATTTGAAGTTTGACTGAAAATTCGCGTATAATAAACACATGCCTTTTTCGAACATCCGTGAATTTCAAGTACATTGAAACTTTTATTGAGTGTAAACACTTGAACCACCATGTGCACATTTCAGAAGTGGACACATTGAAGGCATAATTTTGGCTCTAATGAGGTAACGAGCCCCCCAATTTGATGCACATGCATAAGAAAACACATGGACAATTAATTAGTGCCAATAGAAAATATCGTGAAGTGGCTTTGGCTGTCCATGTAGAAATTTGTACATTAATTCGAGAGCCTACGCATTTCCCATACGGCGTATTGCACATGCAAATACGTTGCACAATTTGTCTCCTGTATTGCACAAACCTAACATTGCACGTGAGTGCCGTCAGTTGCACATGGGAGAACTAAGATTGCACATATATGGCGAGTCTCAAGTGGCAAAAATTGCACATGGCACCAGTAAATTCCCCATAATGCAAAGTATGCAGCTGTGAAATCAAAGGGATTATTGAGTATTGAGCTGAATGTGCAAACAGGTGCAAGTAAATGTATGTGATTGTGCCTACACACACTAGTTGACAACTGAAATTTCCCAAACTGATAAATCTGTTTTGAACACATTTGAGTTTACCATACTGACTGATTTTTGATCTCTGTCAACAGTATTACTCAATATTAGATTTTTATCTCTATCAACTTATTCATTGAAAAATGAGACTGAGTTTGACTCAAGCAAATAAAAAATCTATTTTCAATAAAGCGGGAATTAGAGCTCAGCGTCGATTCGACGTGAAATGATGACGTGAAATGATGTCGTGAAATTAATTACACGAGTGTGGATCATGCTACGGGTCTACAATTTTCTAAGGATAATATATGAATCAATACCTCAATCGTGTCCAATACTGAGTGTTATCAGCCACAACTAGAGCGAATTGAAAAATTAAATTTTTATCATTCCACGTCATCATCATTTCACGTCACAGTGTCAGGGAACAACTTGACATTTCACGTCAGACTATTGCTTGCAATAGTCTGACGTTAAATGTCAAGTTGTTCCCTGACGTAAAATGATGACGTGGAATGATAAAAATTGAATTTTTCAATTCGCTCTAGTTGTGGCTGATAACACTCAGTATTGGACACGATTGAGGTATTGATTCATATATTATCCTTAGAAAATTGTAGACCCGTAGCATGATCCACACTCGTGTAATTAATTTCACGACATCATTTCACGTCATCATTTCACGTCGAATCGACGCTGAGCTCTAATTCCCGCTTTATGGCAAACAAATCAGCCAGCTTAAAAATTATATTTTTAATCAACCCCAAATACAATGGTGACAGGAAGTGCCAATGGCCATAAATATGTGGATAATCTGTATACTTGACACTATTATGCAATTAAAGGGCAGCTGTGTTTTTGCATTAACTTGCATTATTGTATATACTGTTGGCACACACTAGTTGACAACTGAAATTTCCAGAACTGATAAATATATTTTGAATACATTTGAGTTTACCATAGTGAATGATTTTTAATCTCTGTGAACAGTATTAGTCAATATGAGATTTTTAATCTTCATCAACTTATTTATTCTGGCAAACTGAAATGTATTTAAAACAGATTTATCAGCATTGGAATTTTCAGTTGTCAACTAAAAAGTATGTCTAGGGCCATATATTTGCTGAAAATGGCTATTACTGGTTATCATTTAGAATAGATTCTAGTGATCTATCAGATCCCTTCAGAGAATTTTGAAGAAAAATGAGACAGTTTCATTCAAGCAATTAAAACAAATCAATTTTCAATATTGGCTAAATAATCAGCCAACTTAAATTCATAGATTTTAATCAACCCCAAATACAACAGTGACAGATAGTGCCAATGACCAGTAATATTTGGATAATCTGTATACTTGTCACTATTATGCAATGAAGGGCAGCTGTGTTTTTGCATTAACTTGCATTTTTGTAAATACTGTGAATTTGGACCCTTCACATCTGCACAAATTGCACATGGACACAGAAGATTGCACATGAGGGCTGTGCATACTTTGTGTTATGGCAAATGGATACCCATTTTGGCGTTGAATCTTTGCCCGCCATGGGGAATATTATGTCCCCATGTGCAACTTATTAATTTGTGGAATGTGCGGCACTTATGGGAGGTTTATTACAAATGTGCAATGCGCGGTTATGGGGAATCCGCCATTCCCCATTAATTCGCCCCGAGAAAAGGGATAATCTTGCGCTAATACTTGGCTGATTAATTTCAGTGCAAATGTAAACACCTGTGAAATTTGCAAGTGCTCTGTGCTAATTGAGGCCAGACCGTTTCATATGCTGACCGTTTCATATGCTGCTGTAAAGCATCACCTCATATGCCAATTAGCTACGATTCATATGCCAGCATAAAATCGTTTCATGCTCGCCAAATGCTACCTCTCAAATGCCATACTGCATCGATTCATATGCTGTAGTATTAACTATTGTTTATGTGCCATACTTTTTGTTTCGTACTCATTTTTTGCACACTTCAAATGCTGCCCAGACGCTTTGCTTTGCATGCCCTACCGTAAATAACAAATGTAAACAAATAAATGACAAAAATATGCATAGTGTAGGTATATATATATAAATCAAATGTATAAATCTCTGAATCTAAAAATGACATGGAAAAAAAACTAAAAAATGGACATTAGTAGGGTGGCAATAGGTAATTAGAATAATATAAATCATAACTATCACTTTCCATGCGTGCCCCAACTTTCCGAGTCGAGTGGATTTACATATACACTATGATGTGCCGCCTTCAAATGAACGTCTGCTGCTTAAGCCCACAGGTGCACTTTGCGGTGCCATACTGCATGCAATAAAATGTGTGCCTTGAACCACACCTTTGTAGAACTCACCACTTTACAGCGATGGGATTGTGATTGACGTTGAGAACGCGTGATCGGGATTGGGATAATCCCTTTGAAATACCGCATACATAAATGGCATAACAAGTGTGTACAAATGCAGCATATGATACGTGAAAAAAATGCGTATGAAACAATAGTGAGTGAGTATATGAAATGCAGCATTAAATGGCATATGAATTGTGCATTATTAGTGGCATGAGACAATTTTTTTCCAGCATATGAGTCATAGCACATTAGCATTTGAAACAAAGCACTTCAGCATATGAATCAGTGCTTTTTCCTAGCATTTGAATCGGCCAGCATATGAAACAATGCAACCTCGTGCTAATTGGCTGCATTCTATTGGGAAAATGTGTTTCACTGCGTTTTCAGCTTGTGTGTGTGATATAAATATACCGTATTACCTCGAAATACCCCCAGGGGGTTTATTATTTCGCCAGCAAAATTTGAGGGGGGGGGGATAACTCGAGGGGGGGGGTCTATTATTTCGCCAGAAATTTTCGAAAATTCCCCATACGCAGACGTAGAAAAATCGAACAATTACAAGCATGTATGTGTGTTTATAGGCATCTATAACTGTATATACACAAAAAACCCTCCCTAACGTCACTTATTCATCAGTTTTAACGTGTGTTCTGCATTGTACAGAACACAAACTGCGGTATTTGTCATGTACGTTCACGTTACACTCAGTTTTAGGGGGGTATTTCGAGGGGGGGGGGTTTATTATTTCCTCAGCCGAAATTTAGGGGGGGTATTTCGAGGGGGGGGGTTAATTCGAGGTAATACGGTAAATATTTATATACTGTAATGGTTCAATATTTGAGGGACGTTTGCTGAAAATATGAAAATTTTCGGTGTTGAACATCTATTCATAATCATTGTGGCTAATTTTTGCAGTAAAAAAATATTTTTAACTTTTGCAAACGTATTTACATGGAATTGAAAAATCACACCTCAAAGTTTCAACTTTACAATGGATTATGGTAAAATATTTTTATGGCTACTGTCAAAATGTGTCACAAAATGATCCTAAAATTGTCATGTTTTACACAAAATGCATCATGTAATATTATTTAATATGCGTACACAACGCGGGTTTAAAATCGAATCAAAGCGTATTTATTATCTAAAATTTACAATTCCGCTTCTGTTTTCATATTAAATTGGCAATTTTGCACGCGCCTGGCCAATTTCACGATATTAGCACGTATTATTGGCCTCAATCTGTACGTATTTTCCACATTTTATTGAAACGCACATGCCACATTAGAGATCGTAAAACGATTACAAAATGTATGAAATATACATGCCAATAATGACGTGTTGATGGGGACCCCCAATATGGTATATACCCAGGCAATAAAATGCCATAAAAACCAAATATTTTACAATGAGGGGCCATATCCGTGTCACACGTCAACCTTCCATAAGTACCAAGGCACTTATGTCAACCTTCAAAACCATTGGCCAACATATTTTCGGGTGTTCTCAGCTCACAAGAGGCTCCACATTGTACCCCAAAAAGCATTTTTAATTTCAGGTAAAAGCATGTGCTTGAAAGCACACCAGGTGCATTTGCATTTAAGTGGCTGGCACTTTAATAAGTGAATGATTGATCACTTTAAAGTGGACTCGATATGATGGGGTGACGTAGAAAAGGGTCTAAATTGCAATTTGAAATTAAAAGTGTTTAATATTTACCTGCTCCCTGCATGCTTGCTGACAGGACTTTTTAAGATTAATTTTCTCCCTTCTCAAGTGGTCATAATAGCCCTAATTGTGAGCAGCACCGGTCAAAATCAAATAAGTGACATCAAACATTTTTAAGTGCCATTATGATGTCAGTTTTGATCATGCTCACTTTCATTATGGACCATTGAAGATCGTTACGTGAACAAGCACACTTGACATGCAATTTTGCATTCTACATGTCAATTTTTGCCTTCCGTTTTTGAGTGAGAATCTCAAGTGCCACTTGCACATTCCAAGGATGTCATTTACACTGAATACTGTGACATTGCTGCTATGCAACTGTGGGTGGATCCCGAAGCGTTTGTGAACTTGTCAAGTGACAAATATTTGACAAAAAGTTTCAAATTTATGGCAAACTTATTTAGAGATCCCCTGAAACATTACACGTTTCTTTAGAACCTCATTTGGATACATATTACGGTATCCATTTATCAAAAATTACAATTTTGTCCGAACTTGACTGATCACTTCACGCGGGATTGACCCCTGCTGTGTTGCGTCATTTCGTAAGCACTTTATTAGATATCTCTTGACAATCCCAATTGAATCATGCTGTGAGCTTGTGGCTAATTGGGAAACCTTTTAAGCATTTTAATTAAGCGCCATGCACGGATTTATGTATATATTACTCAACATTTTTCTATTTAGGGACCAGGTTATTTACATATTAACTGATTTTGCATGAATGGCGCAAAATGAAATCACCATAATAATTAGTTAATGAGGTAAATATTGCATTCAAATTTGGGTGGGTGTTAAATTTCAGGTGAAACATGCGATTGCGTGTGCACATTTTCATGTAGCAGACATGTCAGGGGGGAATCGCGTTTTGGAATTTTGAATTTGTGTTTATTCAGAAAAAAATGTTGTGTGCCGATAATGATCAACAATATTTCATCTGGAGGCAGTTCCAAGCACTGTAAAGTGTCACGTCAAGGGTAAAATGTCATGTAATCTGTAAATGAAAACACTTTATTACTGAACTTTTCATGACAATTGATACTTTGCCTGATACTTGACAATTGACAAATTTGTATGACATTTGACACATTAGTTTACACTTTAGCAGGCTTGGCTTGGCACCTGACCTAAATTTTTGCATAATTGCGTATTTACGCCACATAAAAAAAGCTTATTTCGTATCAAATTTGTGCCAAATTTGCCCAGATCCCAGCTTCTAAAGGTAAAGCATCACTCGTACCCTTGCGCTGTCTCAGCGTTGTTAATCACACGCTAATCTATCAGTGACGGGCGGTCACTAAATATGTATTTTATATAAGCCGGGGCGCCCCTTGGCTCAATAATTATTGCCAATTTGAGTGGACTAATGGTGATTGAAACAAGAGAGACCGCGCTTGATGCCGTCAGCGCGGGCGCAAAATTTTCACATTTTGGTGTATTTTGACGGATTTTTCTAATTTTCATGTGAAATGTAAGATTTTGACATTTGGAATTATTTGAGAGTACCTGTAGGCGGTTGCAATAACTTGAAAGTGAAGTAATTTCCAAACACTTCACGACTCTTCACGAACCATACAAAAAGTATGCTGCAATGGTTCATAGAGTGCGCTTCACGAATTTTGTCCACCGTGATGAAAGGTGCAGCGTGTGGAAGACACTTCACCTCAAATCGCGTGAAGCGTGTGAATGTGTCTTCACAAAATACGCTTCACGATTCTTTTTTGTGCAGCGAAAGCATTGCTCCGCACTGGCCGATCTCCCGCCGCAGTAAATCGAAAATAAAATCTGGCGCGCGCGCTTGGAATTCGCCCATTTTACCGGAAGGCGGTACGCATTCACCTCCATGCTAACCGATTTAATTGATGCGAATAAAATTTGAGCCGCGCCATAAAACGGCCGGAAACTTTTCATATGTAATAATTGCGAAAATGCGCCGCGCCGCGCACTGCCTCGGGGCCGAATAGAAACCCGACCCGAAATTGGGGTTTTGATTTTTGAAAATAAAAACAACGAAATAAAGTGCTGAGAAAGTGACGAAATTTGTTTGGGATGTTGAGTTTTTCGAGTTTTCAAATCGTTTTCCGGTTATGTGATGTATTTTTTATCAACGTGAATCGTACGCTTTTCGGTCGTCAAAAAAGGCGTTCGGCTTCTGACCAAATCAAACACCCACTACTCCCAGAACCTGTAAAATACCATTTAAAATGTCAAATTGTCTTGTCAAGTGAAAAAAATTGTCAAGTTATTTTTTACTGAACGTTAGACATTTTTCATGACATTTTACATGGCCATTGACACTTTACATGACATTTTACATTTTACAGTGTCTGGGAATGCAACCAGATAACCAGCTAAGTTGAACAATAATTTTCTCTCCAATTCAAATCCGGTTCCGGTTCCCAACGCTACCATTAGCCCATAATTACGCCCATTACTCGCTTCAATTGAATGCGCATTATCCGAGAACTGTGGTGCGCGCGGGGCAACTTTTATTTCCACATTTACATGAAAACGAAATCAACTTGAGTGTGGGCCGGATTTAAGTGGGACGTCCGCTAGATTACGGTAGTCTATGTGAATGTGTAAATGTGCAAAGATTTTACCGTATTTTCGAAGTTGATTTTGGAAGTGACGGGCAAAATTTTGGCGCAATTTTCAACAGTTTTTTGGTGGTTCTAAACGCCATATCACTATCGGTTAGGGCGCGGGGCGCTATTAATTTTTTATATATCCGCCGCACTGCAGCTACCAGGATTTTTCGCTGTTTGAATGTGGAATACCTATATCCCTCCACAAAGGGATTTTCCTTTTTCAGCCGAAGACATAAAATCATTGCACACAAAAATACCTAGAGCAATTTAGCACCCATTTACATTTAACATCTTTGCTAGAATGCTATTCCCAGCTATAGGAAATTACCCTACTAGTGTGCGCTTAATTGCAGAAAATTGCGCGGTAGCATGATTGATTTCACAAAAGACGCAACATTTACCTTGAGGCAATCAAATCAGGGACAGTGGTAACAAGCAGTGCACTGCTAATGTGCATTTTACATAAATGTGCATTTAACATATTTGCTTTGTGCAATATAGCAATAACATGTACTTATATATATATATACACATACCTATATATATATAGGTGTATAGTTACTGATATTGATAGGTTACTGTTCGATGAAGGTCGAAAATGTTCAATAAAAAAATCAAGAAAAGTCAGAAAAATCACATTCATTAGAACATTCATTAGCACAATCTAACCCAAGCTCACGGGTTGCCAAATGAGCCAGTTGCCAAATGCACTATAGAAATTCCTGCGGCGCGGCACAAGACCCGCTTTATTGGTAACCGGCGCAATTTTGAGCTCCGTGTTGAAATCAATCAAATTTAAGCGGCGCGCCCAGGCAATAATGTCTGGCAATAGGTTCAAATTAGCTCAACGATATAGGCTATTATTTGCGCAATTGGCAGTATTCAATCGCTTTCAACCCCCGCCGCCGGGAAGGGACCAATTTATCTGTTTGATCAAGCGTAAATTGCTTGAGAAAGTGCCTTAGATGGTAGAATAAATGAGATCTGGGCGTGTTCGAAAACAAGCCGATTTGGGGGGGCCCAAGTGGGACACATTCTGCTAATTTTAACAGTGTAAAATGAATGCTTGAGGAGGGATGATGAAACGATGAACTTAGAATTGCCGAAAAATTTAAGTGGAAATGACATAAAATATCTGTGGCAACTGTCAGACCCTGTAAAATATCATGCAAAGTGTCTAAAGTCATGGGTAATGCCACGCAAAAGGTAAAACGTCAGGCAAAGTGTAAAACGCCAGGCATGTAAAATTCCCTGTAAAATATCAAACTTCGCAAACGGCGTCCGCTCAAGAAGCAAAAACGGTCAATTCCACACGTACACAACGCCGCAAATCTCGGCGCTCCATCCATTCACCACAAAAATATCAATATAAATACATATCACTGAATCACGCCGTCAACTCGTCAACTCAACTCAACCGTCAACTCAATTCAGGTGTGGTTCCAAAACCGGCGCGCCAAGTGGCGCAAACGCGAGAAGGCGCTCGGCCACGATCCCAGCGCGGCGGCGGCGGCTGCCGCAGCGGCGGCGCTTTTCGGCGGCCATCCCGCCGCCATGCCGGGCCACTTCATGCACCATCCTGCAGCTGCCATGGCCACTGCGCATCCGGCTTTCATGGCTGCACAGCGTTGGTTCTTTTGACTTTTTGACGTTTTTGATTTTGTTCGATTTTATGAATGTTGGGACACTACGTGTAAAATGCCCTGAAAAATGTGAAATGTCATGCAAAGTGTCAAATGTCAAGTAAAATGCTCGGGAAAATGGCCAAATTTGTTATTTTACAGCCTCTGAAAGTGGCACTTGATTTATCTAGCTACCCTCTACATCCCACTAAACCCAAACCCAAACATAAATACACCCAAATCTCAGACGCGGCACTAGCTGCGGCGGCGGCGCAGCAGCACAGCGAGCAGCAGCAGCAGAACAGCCGCGACTCATCTGCCGCTTTGACGTCCATGCTGGCCGCGCTGCAGCACGGCAGGGGCCTCGGCATGCACGGCAACAAGGACGCTATGAATCACGGTTGGTGTAGATTTTTTACCTGTTTGAGATCCTGGATTGGGTTATTTGATTTGGTGGCTAGTGGAGAAGTGAAAAAGTGTGAAAAGTGAAAAGTAAAATTAGAAGTGAGAAGTGAAATGAAAAGTGACGAGTGTAAAGCTAAAAAATTGGTGACTTCTCAATTCACTTCACACTTCTAAAATAAACAGTTTTTCACTTCTTGGCGTGCACAATCCTCTCCAGAGGTGAAATACCACTCCTAAAAAATCCTTCTCTCACAATCAAGCCACTCTCTCAACCCAGGCGGCGCGTGGCACCCGCTTCTGGGCTTGCATCCTGCCTTCAGCGGCAGCTGGGGCGCCGCCGCGCAGCCGGAGCAGCACAGCGGCAACAACATGGGCAACGAGACTGCGGCGCAGTCGCCCGTGGCCGCGTCGACCAGCGACAACGAGCAGCCCGCTGAGGGGGGTGGCAGCGGCGCCAGTGAGGGGGTGAATGTGAGCGTGGCTGGCTTGCCTGGCAACTTGATGATGAACCCGGCCATCGCCATGCTGTACAATCAGTTGGCCATGCAGCGGCAGGTGCAGCACCAGCAGCAGCTGCAGGTCAGTGCTGCACTGGGACCGTGGTTTTTTGGGCATGGACCATTTTGTGTCCATCGGCAATTTGTTACGTTGAGCGTGTAGTAGGTACTTTTGCCCGCTCGACCAACGTGGACGTATACGGTATTCAAAAGGATTAAGTCACAAATTTATGTCGAAAAATATATTCCAACAATAAAATTCCCCCGTCTTTGATCATGAGTAAGAACTAAGCTCATACATAACACATCACAATCAACACCATATTCACACTTTTACCTCCCCCCCTCAGGACCAGCGCACATCCCCCACACAGTCGCCCAACTCCCCCACCAAAAGCGACCAGGCGTCACCCCAAAATCTGGCGTCAGCAGTGAGCGTGGCTAACAACAGCGCGCTTCACTCGTCGCCAAATGGCAGCGAAGCGTCGAGCAGCGGCACGAGTGTTGGCACCGGGCCAGGTGTCGTCCAATGTAGTCAGGCACAGATGAGCGCCATTGATGTGATTAGGATGAAGGCTGCTCTGTTGGCGCAGTGTGCTGGTGCCCAGTGACCGATTTTGTGTGGTTGTGTTTGATCCTACGCGAACTAGTTGACGACGATACCAAATGTCAACTGGTTCAAAAAAATGTCAACAGAATGACGTTCAAATGCAAAAGTGTTGAATCGTGTTGTCAGTTGACATTTGGTGTATGTTGTGTATATTGCCAGTTGTCAACTAGTGTGTGTAGGGCTTTTTTGAGGCATACAATTTGTGCATATTATCATCTATTTATTTATTTATAATTTTTATTGATGCCTATTGATTGACATTGACTTTAATTGCAAATTGTAAACTCTATCTTGCATAGGTCAAGTGATAAGTGTTCAGTGTTTTTCATGTTCAGTGTTTTGCATAGTTGTAAATCTTTATGTACTAAAATAGGTCACAATTGACAATATAAGTGTGTATAGGTAGGTAGTTAGGTAGTAGCTATTATTGAGATTATCATTTCTGTTCTGTACATACACGCTTTTATATTTTTTTGAACATTACAAAGTAAATACCTATCTCAATAAACGTTTTGATTTCATCACAATTACATACAAAAATATATCCCCATACTTTGATCATGAGTGCATAATTCCATATCTGTATCATGAATACCAAAGATGTAGCTATATCATAAATACTGCAGGATTTTTATTGAATATTTATTGCTTTATTCATTGTATTCCCCCCGCATTTAGAATGTGCATGTGATATTTTATTTCTATTTTGTCATTGTCCCCCACTTTTTATAAGACTGCTTGTGTAAATAGTGTACCGTACTACTCATTTGGACAATCCTAATAAAGACACTCAACCTATTTGGATATTTTCAAGTGAAATTCAAAAAGTAAAATAATAGGTCGCATGGTCACAAAATCAGATGCCCCATGTAAAATAAATATACCTATGTTTGCCTAAAAAATTAGAACACGACGTCATTAGTCATTTTGAGGAATGTAAAATGTCAAATGCACATGCAGTGGCGGCATTTACAAAGGCACCAGAACACAAATGGATACAATAAAACAACAGAAAAAAAACGATTTCGCATGGCGATCAAACAGTAATAATACGTTTTTAATTACACAGACGTCAAACAGTTCCGGTAATATTTAATGGCGGCATGTGGCCTCTCACTTTGAAAGTGCCGCGCGGCAAGGAAAACACAAAAAGTTCATGCAAACAGAAGTTCCATGCGCAAACACTTGACACTGGTGCCGTGTTGTCTGATCAGTAACAGTGGGACTCGTAAAATGACCCCAGTGGACTGGAAAATTCGGTTGGGAATAAATATATGCGCGAATATCGACAAAACGAGTACCGTATTTCCTCGAACCCCCCCGGGGGTTTTATTATTTCGCCAGAAAATTTTGAAGGGGGTCAATTCAAGCGGGTGAATTTCGAGGAACTACGGTAGATATCAACATTTTTGCAAATTTACATGTTGGCCAATTACCCGTTCAGGAAACTGGTATCGGAAATCACTAAACCCGATTGCCTTTTCACGAAAACAACATGGCGCATGAAAATCGGGTTCCCAAACCAAACTCTACCATAATCAAAGTCGTCTCCCATTTCAACAGTGTGTCAAAAACATGTCATTTGCACAGGCATTATTGCACACTAATTGCTGAGCGATGCAGCGATCAACTACAAAGGGCAAATGCCGACAAACGTTTGTAACACTAGAACACAATGGGAGAAACCAGTGCGTGTATCTTCGCGAACAAAAGTGGGTGGTAACATTTTTGCACATTTCTATTTGCACAATGCCGCCCGGCTCAAATTGCAGTCGAGATCGTGAGAAAAAAAACGGCCATTTATTTAGTTCAGGTAGAGATTAGATGGCAATTAGCGGCGCGCAAAGGTGCGATGCGATCGGAAACAAAAGGTTGCCGGGTGAAAGGGAATTGTATTTTCTATCAGATGCGAGTGTGGGGGGGGGGTATTTGCAAATTTCAGTGGCGTCAGTGTGGCCCAATTTCGTTACTTTCACTTTCACAATTTTAACTATGTTTTACAAACACCTAATTTCAGAAAACTCAAATGCCATTCAAAGTCTATTTATCAGTTTAACAAATCTTTAGTTTACTGCAGTCACAGAAAATACAGTATTTCAATGAAAAAATTCCCAGCGTAAATAAGGCATCAAATTCATCGATGGTAAAAGAATTTGCGATGAGAAAAAGTATTCAACATTTGGCCCTTCCAAATGGAATATGGTAAATTCACTGTAAAGTGCGCGGCGTATTTACATGGGAAATTCATCATGTGGATACACCATAGCAATTTGAATGAAAAAAAGTTCCAAACTCTCGAAATATTTAAGCGCCAGGCGTCACAAAACACCCCCCTGACAAGTTTGTAGAACACTATAAATTGGCGTCATGGCGCGTGTTGCACAACTGGTGGCGGCAACACCTTTGATCTCATGGAAACCGTGTATTTAAGTAGAATGCAATATATTTCATGCGTTTTTAATTACAGGACACACGCGGCGAAAACTACAAAATTAACCGCAATAAGCGCACGGTTAATTGTTGGTATTTTTATTTTCTATGGGAAACATAAAAAGTTTACGATTTTCGGCAAGGGTAAAGGTGCAGACGAGAAAATTGTCGATTTTGGGGTAGTTAAAATTTTTGTGAGACAGGGGCCCCTAATGTGATGGATTTCCATTGACACTACATTTCCGGCTACGATTATTCATCGAATGATAGAAAAACACGAGAGATCATAACGCAATCAGACATGGAAATTGTTCGAAATAATCACGATTCATGAAAGCCAAAAATTTACGCCTGAAAAACTGCAATCATTTTATCACTATCCAGATGTTGTATCCAATGTTACAGCCGCCCTGACAGCTTGCGTTGTAACAACGTCCCTTGGTTTTATCTGAAAAAATGTGGAAAAATGAAATAATGGACCCGTACACACTAGTTGACAAGGAAACCAAATGTCAACTGGTTCCCATCCCAATTCAAAGCTTGCTCACGAGTAACACTACGCATACTATACCGCAATATGATTTTGTCAACACTTTTTGTCCATCAGCAAGTAGCAACATGATTCAACACTTTTGCATTTGAACGTCGTTGGTTGGCCCGTGGGCAAACTTTGAATTGGGATGGGAACCAGTTGACATTTTTGAACCAGTTGTCAACTAATGTGTAGAACCATTGTAGCCATGAGAGGGAAGAGTTGAAAGTGGAAACGAACGACTGAGGCTCTCTGTGCATGTTTACCCGCTGTGCATGTAGACCCTAATTTTCACACAAAATCGCTTATTTTCATACCATTTTATACATTTTTACCTTCAAAATCACTAGTTCATGTGTTTTATTGTCTATTTTAAGCTATTTCTTGTAGTACATGTGCTTATATACCCATTTTTAGTAATTTTTCACCTACTTTAAGCGATTTTTCTACCTTTTTTCCTCATTATGAAAAAACCTATACAATGAACCCCCACATACTCCCAAACGCCCAAAAAAATTTTTTCTAGCTATCTATCCCTCCAGAGGAGCGATTAGCCATCTATCCAACCCCCTGGAGGGTCAAAGTCTTGAATACTCCTGACATGCACAGCGGGTAAACATGCACAGAGGCACAGGCCCGAAACGAACCTCAGCGAGCAATTTCACCAAGTTGCCAGTGATGGCGTCAGCTGAAAGTTTAGTCAAGTTTAATCGGTTAGAAATTCGACTCGTTGTTTAAAAGCAAAAAATTCCAGGATTTTTGAGCGGGGGGGGCTGTTTGTTTACGGAGCCCCGCGAGCGGGGGGGGGGCTCAGCCCCCCCCTAAAATGTTGCCTACAAAGGGAGGTAATGGCGCCATGGCGCTGGCGCCATCCGTAGGCGTCACGCCATGGCGACATTACTGCTGGCGCTAGCGCCAGAAACTACTGTATATGTATGGAAATACACTACATATAGAGCGACGGGCACACGATTGAGTGAAATTTCATGGATTTGAGTGTATGGGGACCGATCTGCTGATATTTCTGTGTGCGCGACGAATGCGCGCTTGCGCGCAAAAATTTTTACGCGGCACCTTGAGATTTGGTACCGAAAATTGCATTTTCCCGGTATTTTTCCGGTCTCGCCCGGGAAGGGGGGGCTGCAGCCCCCCCCGCCCCCCCCCCCTGGATACGTCCTTGGCTAGTGTAGTATATAATATCAAACCAATGTGCTCCCACATACTTCTACAGTGTGTAAGATCACTGTCAATGTATTAGCCTTCTCTTACAACCTTATTTTAGCACTATTTTATGCTGAATTTCACTTGAAGTCAAGAACATTCAACAAAAAGCGATATACGTAATAAGTTGACGTAAAATGGATATTTTTGAAAGAAATCACTGCTTATAATGCTATTCCATGACTCCACAGTCATAATATGACCACAATAGACATAACAATACATTGTCTGACTAGGGTTGGAAAAAAAACGTTTTTTTTTAACTCGATGTTTTTTTTTTAAAAAAACAACGTTTTTTTTTAAAACAACAACGTTTTTTTTAAATAAAAAACGTTTTTTTTTTAAAAGCTTCCAGATATGACCTAGTGTCAACATATATAGGTATATCAGACACTGGCAATACTCTGTGATGTTGAATATGACCATATAATGGCTGTGGAGCCATGGGATAGCATTATAAGTGGTGATTTGTGTCAAAAATATCCATTTTTTGTCGACATATCGTTCGTATATCGCCTTATAGTCCAATGTTCGTGACTTCAGGTAAAGTTTGGCACGGAATGGTGATCAAACAAGGTTATAAAAGGAGGTTGTTACTTTGGGAGTGAAGTTACACACTGTGGAGGTACATGGAAGCACATTACCTCAATATTATATATTACAGCAACATATGTCGGCTTATTCACCCATGGTAGCACATAGAAATGGATGTTTTGATACTAAAAATGCAACAAAACCAATGAAAACAACCACCAATGTAAATTTGTGTGTGAAATTGCGCGCTTGCGCGCAAAAATTTTGCAAAATACCTAGTGCTTAGTACTAAAAATTTCGGCTGATGTTTTTAAAAAAAAAAAAACATTTCGGACGTCATGTTTTTTTTATAAAAAAAAACGTTTAAAAAAAAACATCGGCCAACCCTATGTCTGACACTTAACATACATATATTTTTTCTTTATTTTGGGCGATTTAAAAAAAATCATTTTTTTTAAATCAAGGCGCTCAAAAAAAATGATTTTTTCCAACCCTAGCCTGAACTGAAATAACATCCACAATGAAGTGTGGAACTTAGATACCGAGTTTGCTAGAATAATTCCCTTGGGGAATCATTTTTTCGTCAGACGTTTTTGTGGGGAGAGAACTGTTCAAGGAGGGAGGGGGAATTATTATTTTATCAAAATTTCCAGGAATCTTTCTATCATTACGTAAATCACATGCCTATTTTGTTTCAATTGAACACATCAAATTTATCATATAACAAAAGGGGGATTTGAGGAGTTTGATTCCGAAACCCGTTATCTGCAGGTTTTTGGGTTTTTTGAAAATCGCATTCGAAACTTTGACATTGGCCCACGCGGGCATGCTTCAAGTGACAACGCTTGCCCAAAACTTTTTGAAAAGTTCATGAATTTCTCTACATTTTCCATAATTACAACCCTCTGGCCGGGGTATATACCTAGAGTTATGGTGATTTGTTTGACGTCACATCAGCATAAATGCATGCAGATAACGAGTTTCGGGTGCAAAGTCACCTGCAGATAACGAGTTTCGGGTGCAAATTCATAAAAACCATAAAAAATTTCCTTAATGAGTTTCGGATGCAAACTCCATTTTTGTATGGTGATTTTGACACCTCCATACTAAATCCTTAACGAGTTTCGGATGCAAACTTTTTTCTCTGCAGATAACGAGTTTCGGGTGCAAAAAATGATAGTTTTTTTTTTTTGTAGATAACGGGTTTGAGTGCAAACTCACCTATTTTGGGCTGCAGATAACGGGTTTCGGATGCAAAATTGCATTTTTTTCAAAAAACGATATCTCGGTAAACGATAAACGATAATATTGAGGTAATTTTTTTTCTATCACGAAGAAATATATATTTATATATATATACGTCAGATCCGAACTTAACTCAATTTTTTTTTCACTTTTGCACTTAACGGGTAACGGAACCAAATGCTCCAATTATTCGAGCGGGAGTTATTTGCCCTCCCTTGTCTAACAAGGGGGGGGGGGTCAAGAATCAAGAGTGGGAATTATTAGGGCAAATACGGTACGATCGATTCAAAAACCGCCCATTCTCACAACAGTCGGAATATCGACCCTAAGTTCATTCAGTCCAGGGCTCTGATCCACTTCTAAATTGAAGCCACATTTCAAAACCACTCAAACACCAACCCAAGGCGATTTCATTAGAACCGGGTCCTGGCACCTTACTAATGTCCTCAGTGTGCGGCGGCAGTGAGAGTCTTTGCATTTGAGCGCGTCTCAGCTGGCCCAATAAACTTGCATTTGTGTCCAGAAGTGCATTGGTACTGGATTGTTGGCGCGGTGCCAAGTCGCGTTCTGAAGTTGGGTGGGGATGAGATTTGAATACATTTGAGATATTTGGAGGTAGATTGATGGTTTCGGTAGCTGTATAGATCTACTGTTTTTGGATAGGGGTGGAAAAAGCCTTTTTAACGACGCCGTTTTATTAGAACCAACGTTATGAAATATTAACCTAGATAAAAATTTAGACTGTTGTTTTTCTGAAGGAAAAAACGGTTTCGATGCTTGCGTTTTTCTAAAAGATTGAAAAACATGAAATAAATATTTTCACCGATATCAATTATATTAGGAATAGTTTGTGAACCATTTTCCGGCGATACGAAACTAAATTAAAATTTCGAACTAACCCAGGCTATCCAAAAAGCTGACATCAATGCCGACTTGTCTCAGAGAACGTAATTGTTCGAAGTCAATATCGTCCGCCTGCAAATTGTTCATGTTTTTTTTGTTGCAAAAAAGTAAAACGAAAAAAGCAAGAGACTGTAGAAATTACAAAACAGCACGCACCGTATCAGCCGCAGTATTTTTCTCAGTTTTGACCCAAGCTCCAGGCAAACTGTGAATAATGATTTTAAGCATATGAATCTAAAACAATAGAAAGTGAGGCGGTACTAAAATGCAACACTAAATTTCCGAAAAAATACTCACTCTCACGTTTTACTCACATTTACTCACGAGTAAAGATAAAAATTACTTTTACGTTTTCTGTACTCGGTACAAGTGAGTAAACGAGAAATACTTTGCATTAAAGTTTAGTTTTCAAACGGGATCCCGATCCCGAATACCGAAAAATTTCGGGATTTTGCAGTCCCGATCCAGAAACATTAAAAAAACCAATCCCGATCCCAAAATCTGAAAATCCCAATACCGATCCCGATCCCGAAAAGTCAATCCCGTTTAAACCCGACTTTTTCCAACGCGGCTCACCCGGCCAAATGCGTGTCCATGTCTCTGCTGGTCTGCGCGTCCACAGTCGCCCAGCTGGAGTCGTAGCACGGCGCGAAGGAAGCGTAAGCGCCGTAGTCAAGGTGCCGCGCTGAGCGAATCGGTGTCGCCAATAAAGGAGCAGTCTAGTCAAGAGTTGTTGAAAGTACTTTTTTCAAAAGTAAACGTAAACGTCAAGTACTTATTTTTTACTCACACGTGCGTACAGAAAACGTAAAGTATTCATTTTTTACTTTTACACATGAGTAAACGTGAGTAAATTACTTTTGTCCCCGGAAAACGTAAAAGTGGGTATTTTTGAAAAATTTTGCCTCAATTTTCGATCAAAATCACTACTTTTTGAACTTTTTCAGCATCAAATTCACTAGTTTATGTGTTTTTGCCTATTTTTATGCTATTTTGGATGTTTGTCCATATTTTAAGCTTTTCTCGCCCTTTGGTTCCTTTATGCCTTGAAAAAGTACAAAAAAACCCTGTTTCAAATAAGTTTTTGTACTCGCGTACTTTCAAAAAGTACTCGAGTATCCGTATTTGTCGAGTAAACGCAGATACGTTTTAACAACTATGGAGTCTACTTCTAAAAGTCCATATCTCCGAAAACGGATCGCGAAAAAATGGCATTTTTTAAGTTTAATTTCCAATTTTTTTGTCGGTGACGCTAGTCCAAAGGGCGCGCTCGTTGACTATCATAAAGCCCAAATAATGATTATAAAATGTCAAATTTTATGCCTCTGCTCTCAAAATATAGGGGCGCGGTCGCCTTTCACAACATACATACATTTGGACAGGAACGAAAAAAAAACAGGAAGAAATTTTGGGAAAAGGTAGCGTGTTATTAATGAAAAATGTTTCTCTTTCAGTGAAATAAAACCGCGACATTTCCATCTATCCACAGATTCTTAACGCAAAAACTCCAGTCAAATTCCCAGTGTGGCGGCACCGCAGCCATAAAACTCACGCGGCACATAAGGATCACTTGGCAAGGTGCCAGACGGCAGCCACTTGACCCCTCCATCTCTGTGCTGCGGCACGCGCTCACCCAAAGTCTTGGATTCCTTCGTGCGGCACGGAGAATCGCCCACGTGCTCGGGTAGTATTATGTTCAGTTTGAGTGCGGCGAGCTGGGAGTTTGCGAGGGTTTTTTTTGTTAGATGAGGGTAGGGTTGGCCGATGTTCTTTTTTTAAAAAACGTTGTTTTTTAATAAAAAAAACACGCTGTCCGAAACGATGGTTTTGAGATTATATTTTCTCAAAATCACCCATTTCTTCAATGCTAATTGGCGTGAAGACTTGTAGGTTGAGCACACTTGCAGGGCGGTCATAATTACTTGCAGGCCGCTACAATTTGCAGAGAGGTACGGGAGCGGTCAGGCGACACGAATATATGGCACCATTCTAAATACCACGCAGTTCGCTCAAAATTACAAAATAAACCTGTGGAACTTTGTTGACGCTGCAATCATTTCGCTCAACATTTTTCTCCGCTTGAACACGCCACTCGGCAGATTGCGACCTGCGAGGGAAAAGTGACAGAAAATTTGGTTCACAAATAATTAATATATGATAAAAACATATGTGGGGACTTCCGTTCCAAAAGTTCACAAGCGCCAAATCCAGAAAAATCGAGTTAGCTGTGGATTCGACATCCACGTATAATTCTGCCCATTTTGGTAAAAAAATCAGTGTTATAGTTCATTTCGTTCCCGAGATACAGTGGTACCGTTTTTCAGAAAAATCACAATTTTCATATCGAAAGTGCACATATCCATCTCAGATAGGGTTCAAACGATATCACTTTTCGATATCGATATTCGATATTTTTTCAAAATTTTCGATATCGATATTCGATATTCGATATTTTTTCAAAATTTTCGATATCGATATTCGATACGATATGGACCCTCGATATCGATATTCGATACTTAAAAATGGTCGATATTCGATATCGATATTTCGATATTTTCGATATTCGATATTTAGCTTTTGGTATAGCAAGGCGTATTTCAAGCAGCATATTGTATTTTCATATGGTTCCAAACATGGTTGATTATCTCTTTACTGAAAAGTACAATTGATTTTAACAAGGTTTACAATGGTCAGAATGAGAAAATCGAAGAAAAAACATGACAAATTCATGTTATTGTAACTTATAACTTTTAATTATAAGTTACAATTCATACTTATAACCCAATTGTTTAAGGGCATGTTGCAAAAAGCAACATATCAGCATTTTCTGTCTTCAAATTTGAGGTAGGTAGAGTTAAGGGAATTATTTTGGGGTCCCTCAGCCCAGGGGGCAGTCCCAAGCCCTGTAAAGTGTAAAGTAAAGTGTCAAATGTAAAGTAAAGCGTCAAGTCAAATGTCAAATGTAAAGTCAAGTGTCACGTCAAATGTCAAATGTAAAGTAAAGTGTCAAATGTAAAGTCAAATGTAAAGTAAAGTGTCAATTGTGTATCCAAATCTCATTTTTTCGTATCCAAATCTTATGTTTTTGTATCCAAATCTTGTTTTTCGAAATAAGATTTGGATACAAAAACATAAGATTTGGATACGAAAAATAAGATCTGGATACACAATTGACACTTTACTTTACATTTGACATTTGACTTGACACTTGACTTCACATTTGACACTTTACTTTACATTTGACATTTGACTTGACACTTGACTTTACATTTGACATTTGACTTGACACTTTACTTTACATTTGACACTTTACTTTATACTTTACAGGGCTTGGGATTGGCACCTGCTGGTGTTGTGGTGTTTATTCAGTTGTCATTGTGGACTGTTCACTTGTTATTATCATACTGGTCTGTGTGCTACTTATACAGCCCCCAAATGAGATGTCACTCAATGGAAGTGATCACTCACAATCACATACTCAACTGTAGTTCAGTAGGTATGTGGCCAAACCAAATACAAGAAATGTGGAGTGAGCACTCCAACAAAGATGACATTAAATACTTTACTTTTACTCATCAACTTAGGTACTATAAGCAAATCAAATTAATCACAAATATCTCAAAACAAAAATAATAACTTAATTAAGGACATCATACAGGTTCGATATATCGAAAATATGGTCGATATTCGATATTCGATATTTTTTCAAAATTTTCGATATCGATATTCGATATTTGATATTTTTTCAAAATTTTCGATATCGATATTCGATATTCAAAAATGGTCGATATCCGATATTCGATACGATATATCGTTTGAACCCTAAATCTCAGACCCCCTATGAAAAACAGGACTTTCATTTCGTAAGTGCACATATCCATGACGGACCACCGTAGTTTCATTTCATAAGTGCACATATCCAAAAAATAGTTTCATTTCAAAAAAAGTGCACGCGTGCTCCGGATCGCTCGCGAAGAGCCAGCCGGATTTCCCATACAAAATTAAGTTTCATTTCCAAATGTGCATACGTGAATTTCCAAATTTATTTTGCTCTATAAATCGAGTACGGGTATAAATATAGATCTGAAAATTTAGGTTTGTGTACTTCTCGAAAAGGGCTTCTCAGTGGTGTGATTGGTTTTGCCCTGCGATGCACCGTTAGGAAGTTATTTACATTTCAATTTCAAATTTACTCCTTCTTTTGGGTGGTTTACAAAATATGACATAACTCCCAAAATATTTACCAGCCGACAAAATTTAGGGACACAAAAATTGTAGACAAATGGCCGAGATATCTGAAAAGTGCAGGGCAAGCTTTGTCGCCCAAACATGGCGCTGCCGGGCCAGCGCAAAACTTAGTAGGCGATTTTGAAAAATCGAAAAATCTGGATATGTTAACTTTTGGAATGAAAGTCCCCATGTATATTTCAACTTAAACTTGATCGAAATGAGCGCTGGTCGACCGGACCAATATTGTTATCACATTTTGATGACTCACAATTCAAGCGATGACTAAATGCATAAAATTCAACGATACTGAACCCGATCTAAGGAGTGCAAAAAGAAAAGAAATAGATAGAAACGAAGTTACTTTTATAGATACCGTATTTCCTCGAAATACCTCCCCCTCGTTTGACCCCCCCCCTCTCGAAACCACTATGAAACAATCACCCCCCTCGAAATACCCCCCCCCCCCCCAAATTGAGTGTAAAGAGAACGTACATGACAAATACTGCAGTTTGTGTTCTGCGTAGTGCAGAACACACGTTAAAACAATGTCGGAATCACGTTAGAACAGTGTTTATACCATCTACGTATTTACTAATATTAGTCTACAGGAGTCTTTACATGTCAGTTATTGATGCATTTTTCTACCCCAGCGCACATCACAAACAACGATTTTGTACTAGGATTTCAAAAAAGTTCTTACGAAATAATACCCTCCCCTCGAAATACCCACCTCCTCGTTTAACCCCCCCCCCCCTCTCGGGAGCACTATGAAACGATCACCCCCGGGGGGTATTTCGAGGAAATACGGTATATGGTTTCAAAATCGGGCAACACGAGAACGTTGTGATTTGCCCGCCAAATTGCACGTGAAATATAGCAAAATCAAACTCACTGTTCCTTGGGCGTCGGCGCTTTCTCAGCGGCTACATCAAACAAATTCAACAGAGAAGCGTCAATGTTATCAAAGAAAGGCAGTTCATGCGGCAGGTACTCCATGTGAGCCTGTAGATAAAAAAGTATATATTAAAAATAGGGTTGGAAAAAAACGTTTTTTTTTAACTCGATATTTTTTTTATAAAAAAACGTTGTTTTTTTTTTAAACGTTTTTTTTAAAAGATCCCAGATATGACCTTGTGTCAACATATATGGGTATATCAGACAGTGGCAATACTCTGTGATGTTATATATGACCATATAATGTCTGTTGAGCCATGGGATAGCATTATAAGTGGTCATTTGTGTCAAAATTATTCATTTTTCGTCGACATATCGTCTGTATATTGCCTTATAGTCGAATGTTTGTGACTTCAGGTAGTTTGGCACGCAATAGTGATCAAACAAGGTTATAAAAGGAGGTTGTTACTTTGGTAGTGAAGTTACACACTGTGGAGGTACATGGAAGCACATTACCTCAATATTATATACTACAGCAACATATGACGGCTTATTAACCCATGGTAGCACAAGAAATGGATACTTTGATACTAAAAACGCCACAAAACCAATGAAAACAACCACCAATGTCAATTTGCGTGTGAAATTGCGCGCTTGCGCGCAAAAATTTTGCTAAATACCTAGTGCTTAGTACTAAAAATTTCGGCCGATGTTTAAAAAAAAAAACATTTCGGACGTCATGTTTTTTTTTATAAAAAACGTTTTAAAAAAAAACATCGGCCAACCCTAATTAAAAAACATTGTTGAGCACTGTGCCCACTGAGGCTCCATTTTCAGCTATTTATATACGTTCTGCTAAAAAAGAAGAAAAAACGCTTTACATGTTGCGACTGCCGGAAGTTCTGTCAAAATGCACTCAAATTTCATCATGTCGCTGTATATGTATGTAAAATAGATACATATACTGCAGTCTTTGACACCAATGACGCCGTGGCGTGGCGCCTACGAATGGCGCGAGCGCCATGGCGAAACTCCCATACAACAGCTGTAAACTTTTAGGGGTGGGGCGCCGTCCCCCCGTTCGCCGGGCTCCGTAAACAATCAGCCCCCCCCCCCCCGCTCAAAAATCCAGTCTACGCAACTGATAACAACGAATGCAAAATATGCGAAATTTATCACCACTTCACAACAATCTTAGCGTAAAAAGACACATAAAATATCCAAAATACATCATATGTAACCTTGCCGAACAGGAAATCCACGACTTGCTTGTACTTCTGCGCGGCCAAATGGTACACAGTATCAACGGTGTTGTATTCGATCGCATTTTCGTATATCAGGTAAGCATCATTCTGAAAATATTTATTCACTAAAAACGTGTTACCAATGGCCCTGCGCACACTAGTTTTCACACGAAATTTCGAAAACTCACAAATCAGCTTAGAACGCATTTGAGTTTTCTACAATGAGGTGGCCGTCAACTCCAGTTGACAGAGATTACAAATGACTCATTGTGGTAAACTCAAACACGTTCAAATTTCATTTATGAGATTTCTAAATTTGGTGTGAAAAATAGTGCGCGCAGGGCCATTGAAGCAGCGACACAGAGGTTAACCATACACGTAAAGTTACAAATGTAAAGTTGGCTAACTTAAATCAGCAAAATTTTAGCAATTTAACTTCACAGAATCACTGAAATTTCCTAATACTTTGCGTAAAGTATTACCCCCCAAACACCCCAAACGCTCTGTGTGAAATACACCCGAAAGCATGCTACCGTAATCCTAATAAAACTTTCATTTCATTTCACCGGCTATCTACCTATCTATCTATTTGGAGCAAATGAGTGATTTTGCCATAATTTTCGGTCAAAATCGCTAGACCGAACATTTTTGGCTTTTTATGTAACACCCAAAATCGCTATTTTTAGATAACTTCGTACCGTTATCAAGAACTCACTTTGAATTGCAACAAATTGTCATATTCGTTTTTGTCAATCTTCAATCTCATAGTATACATGTCCATTGGAGTTTTAACAACATTGCTGTAGTCTGGAGCAACATCTTCAGTTACAGGGAACACAAAATACTCATCTGGGTCCTTTCTGAGAGGAAATAATTATATATTTTGAAGCAAAAAAAACATTGTCGATATTTCACCGAGGGGAGGGGCTATATCTGCTGAACCTCCCCTCTCAAAAAAAATCAGACAGATATCAATCTGGAATTTTTTCGGCTACTATCCCCTAACCCCCCCCCCCCCCCAAAAAAAAAATCGCCCAGCTATCTAACTATCCGGAGCGATTTTTTAGAAATTTTGCCCAAATTGTTGCTCAAAATTGCTACTTTTCACGCCTTTTTGTAGATTTTCACCTCCAAAATCGTTTGTACATGTTCATTATTGCCTGTTTTCGGCCATTTTGGCTATATATGTGCTTATATACCTAGTTGTGGCCATTTGTCACCTACTTTTAGCGAATTTTCTCCCTTTTCTTCCTTCTACATCCCGAAAAAGCCTATATATTGAAACCCCGCGAACCCCCCCCCAGAAAATTTTTTCAGCTATCTATCCCACCAGAGGAGCGATTTGCTATCTATCGAACCCCCCAGAGGGCCTAAATCTAGGAGACCCCTGTCTCACACACAACAAACCTCAACATGGCCCGCAAAAAGTAGTCGCACAACAACTGCATAGGCGTGTACAAAGCGAGTTCTTCACGACTGGGGGTAGGCATGACCAAATTTTCCGGTTCTGGGGTAGGTTCCTTCTCTGGCGCTGTGCTCGCTTGCGTCTGTTCAGACGGTTCATCGCGCTGTAAATTTTCAATTCGAATGTTATTTTTCAAATTATTTTGATACATTGTACGCGAGTTTTGAAATGAATTTTGTTTTTAGATTATATTTAGCTATTCCGGATTGAAAAAAGAAATTACAATAATGTATAGAAATTTTCTAGTAAGTTGCCTGCAGTTAAATTCGATAACGTTCTGCTAATTATAATGTTGTTTAAAAATGTTTTTTTTTTAACTCCGGCCAACCCTCCCTAGCATAGTTGTTAAAACGTAATTACGTTTACTTGATAAATACGTATACTCGCGTACTGCATAAATATGTTTACGTTTCCTCCTGAAAACAATACCAGTACTCGCATACTCGCCTACTTTTTGAAAGTACGCGAGTACAGAAAACGTATTTTGAGGGGACAGAAAATGTCATTTTGCCAGACAGAGAGCGACAAAAATAGAACATTTTCCTAAGAAATACTTACCAGGAGAGAAAAACCCACATCTTTGATGTACAGGGATGGGCATTTTCAGTTACCGCTGGAAAAACGCGATAGCTTGAGCTACGGTTGAGCTATCGCAGTGAAATTTTAGCACAATAGAGTAGACTCCATAGGACACCTATTCTGAAGTTTGCAACCCAAACGGCCACATTTTGGGTGAGTTGTGGAACACACAGTTTTTAGTGTAATTTTGTGACTTGACCCCCGTTATCTCAGGACTGGGGGACTATTCGAGAAAAACAAAGAATTTGGTTGTAGCCCCGACCCCAAACCCCAACATACTCAAAGGGCATCCAAATCGGCCAATGTACGACAGAATGGGACAACACCAAAGACCGGTGACCCCCCCCCCTCAAATGCCACCCTCTATTTATCCTATGGGTGACGCCAAGTCACAAAATTACACTAAAAACGGTGTGTTCCACTACTCACCCAAAATGTGGCCGTTTGGGTTGCAAACTTCAGAATAGGTGTCCTATGGAGTCTACTCTATTGTGTTAAAATTTCACTGTGATAGCTCAACCGTAGCTCAAGCTATCGCGTTTTTCCAGCGGTAACTGAAGATGCCCACCCCTGTACATATTTCAGAGTAAAAATTATAAAAACGCCAATTTTTACGTTATTTTTGAGAGAAAAATACCCACTTTTACCTTGTCTGTGAGAAAAAACCCCATTTTTACGTTTTCCCTAGAACAAATGCTCATTTTTACGTTTTCTCTGGAAAAAAGTATTTGCTCACCTTTTACGCATTGCAAAAATAAAATACTTTACGTTTTCTGTACTCACATGTGAGTAAAATAAAAATACTTCACGTTTACGTTTAAAAAAGCTCAGTACTTTTAACAACTCTGCTGCCTAGTCTGGCCGATGGAATTTCAACCAAAATACGCGCGCGTGCTATACTCGGCAGACACGATACTCTACAAACAGTTAAGAGTTTTCTCTTCGGCTGGCAGACGGCTTGCCGAGAACTTATGGAAGGCGTGATGACGGCGAAATGATGACGTCATGAAGACGACGTGATGGCGAGAGATGATGGTGGTGATGAAAGTGATCACGTCATGATGGAGTGTTTCCTCCGGAAAAATGTACGGCGTAATGTCATCCGAGTATATACATAAATATTTACCTTGCGTTTCCTACCGGGGACGCCCAGCTTCTGAACCGATAAGCGGAATTTCCTCTTTTTATAAGGTTTGCGTCTTTTGCGCTCTTTCGGTGTAGACGTGCCATCATCGTCCTCTGGTCGCTTCTGCGAGAAATTTCATTTTAAATGATAGATGTTGAATTTATATTTTAAAAGATTCAAAAACGTTGCTTTTTTAAGCAAGTCTGAACTTTTCGAACACTGGTGCCAATTCCACAAGGTGGTCAGTATCAAGAAAAGTTGGTAAATGATAATTCAATTTATAGGTAAACTGCCAAAGATTACAGGTGACAAGTCAATTTCTGGTTCGTTACTTGAATTATAGCTTCTTACTTTTGAACTTTGTTACTTGCAGCTGGTACACCAAATTCCAGACGAAACCCACCTCTTTCGCTTTACTGACAATATCACTAAGCAGTTCATCATTGGAGTCATCATTGTCCGACTCGTTCATGCAGCTCGGGTCCGGCGTGCTCTCGGCCACCCTGCTCGCTTGTCTGACCGATTTGCGGTCGGTGGAATTCTGACGTGATAAACTGCCCCCGGCCGCAGCAGCGCCGCGCCGCCGCCGAGGCACACCGCTCTGTGGGAAAGATTTTTTTAAGTACAAAAACACTGTGATCTCGCGGCACTGGTGATGTATTTCACTCATTCACGTGAATAAAAAAAAAACATTTCATTTTTTATGATCACCTTATATTTCCCTCACGGTGGGAAACTTGGTGCATAATTTTCCTTATCACTTTATTCATCAAAATAAGGCAACAATAATTTTATAACGTACAGTCCGATCAGTATAAATGACAATCGCTCCACTGGTGTGAAGTGTCAAACTTCTCGTGCAAAGTGACAACTTTTGACATTTGACAAATTTGTATGAAATGCATTACATTTGACACTTTATTGAGTGCGGCACTGGCCCCTGGCGCTGGTTGCACAACGAAGCACTTCACCAAAGTCCCGTAATTCCACAAAAATAGACCTGCACAAGTTGGTTCCTTACAGCGGCTGCGCGACGGGCCCGCTGCACCGGGGTAGCCAACACTTTATCCACATTTGCCGGGGAAACTATCACCTGAGTAGTTGTCACAATCCAGGTAAAATTTGAATCCAGCTACAGTTAAGAGCATTCCCTTCGCAGCGTACAAGCCCATAATAGTGACTAGTACCCAGCCGCTAGAAGTTGTGACAAGAACACCAGCTGTGGTCCAGCGGTTAGGGCGCTCATGTTCTATACGGGAGGCGTGGTTTCGATTCCCACCGACGGCAGTGCATTTTTCCCGAGGCACCTCCTGAAGCATTTTACCATACTTGAAATTGGTGCCCAGCCAAAGGCAAACATTTCATTTTCAGGAGCGGGGTAAGAGTCCCCACCCCTATTCAGTACAAAAATGTAAACTGTCATTTTGATATGTTTTAAACTTATTTCAATTTGCACTATTTCCCTACATTTTCCAACTGCCAAGATTCGATGCGCGAGCTGAACCCACGGGCACTCACGGCAACGGTCAGTAAGGTGACGCTCAAAAACATCGTTTACATGTGCCGACAAAAAATAAAATGAAAATATTCCGTAATTATGCAATGAAGTCACATATCAGGAAGAAAAAGCTTTGAACTGTGCTCAGTGTACACACATGCCGATCTGCAGATGATTTGAGCCTGTCGTTCAAAACTTACAGGCATTTGATAACGAATTTCAGTTGTCAGTTCGGTTTTGGTTATGAAACCCAACAGACAACTGAAATTAATTTTCTTGAAGGCTCAAATTATCTGCAAATTGGCAGTGTAAACTTAACTAGTGATAATACTTCACAGCCTTTTTTTACAGATATGGAACTTTATTTCGGAATTATGGAACTTAAAAATAAACTTCCCACTTTATTTTTTCATCTGCACACGAAACCGCGCAAACGACCCTAATCTTCCAGCTACATTATTCCAACCCACGAACCTCCACATCTTTCACATCAATTGTTGCCGGGGTCGGGGCTGCCGCACTTTCACATGCACTTTCCTTGGCAACGTCATGGCACTCGGTTTGTTGTTCCTCCTCTATTGTACTGTCATCGTCCGTGACTGTCTTCTGAAGGTTCTTGTCGCACAGCTCGGTCATCTTGGCGCCGGGCGCGGGCAGGTCGACGCGATGCGACACTCGTGTGTTTTGGCTGGAGAATGGGTGATATTCAACGGGATTTTAGGGGCTAAATGGCGATAGAATGTGAGAAGAATCTTTTTATGGATGGAATTCATATTTTGCTTTCTTTATAGTCGAGAATCACGTGGGAAAATGAAGTTATTTGGGCCTGAAAAATAGTTGGCAACTTTCCAGAACCGTCATGAACAAGTAAAGAACGAGTGTGTCATACAATTTTTTCGTTTTTTTTTGCATATACACTTTTGGATACATAAGGGAATATGTAGATGTATCATCCATAACTACCTGAGTAATCTAATCGCGTAACTGCACCTTAATTTGATGGCGATTTAAAATTTACATGCTATGGGAATTTCATCATTATCGCTTTTATTGATTTGAATGATTTTAGCTGTATCCACCCACTCAGATATTTTTTTGATTTTTGGCGCTTTGCCATAATTTATTTCGAAAATTTGCCGGATACGTTGCGGCATTTATTCGATTGCGTAACTCAACTGTGCGTACAGTTGGCGGGCCACGCGCGCAGTGCGGCACGGCGGCACGTTTTGGTGCCCATTTTCCTAATCCCTCATTATCATGTGTGACGCATCGATTTTGGCTGCTGCAGCGGCGCCCGCGCCTGATCTCGTAGTGTCTGTCGTGCGTAGGGTTGGCACTTGATTTTTTTAAACTGATTAAAAAAAAATCTGATTTAAAAAAAAATCAAAGGGTGGAAACTGATTTTAATTTAAAAAATCAAAAGGCAAAATTTCTGGTAGACGTGCACTAGGTATTTTGCATATTACCATTTGTGGTGTTTTCATGGGTTTTTGGGCATATTTAGTGTAAAATCTTGCATTTATTCATGTTACCATGTAATAATAAGCTGTGATTTGCTAGTGTAGTATATAATATCAAACCAATGTGCTCCCACATACTTCTACAGTGTGTAACATCTCTGTCAATGTATTAGCCTTCTCTTACAACCTTATTTAAGCACTATTCCATGCTGAACTTCACTTGAAGTCACGAACATTCGACAAAAGGCGATATATGTAATAAGTCAATGTAAAATGGATATTTTTGAAAGAAATCACTGCTTATAATGGTATTCCATGACTTCACAGTCATAATATGACCACAATAGACATAACAATACATTGTCTGACACTTAACATACATATATTTTTTCTCTATACCCACATTTTTGGCGATTTTAAAAAAAATCTGATTTTAATTTAAAAAAATCAAGGCGTTTTTAAAAATTGATTTTTTCCAACTCTAGTCGTGCGGCGCGGCGCTATTTAGGGCGCCCGCAGTTCGCGTTTTCGATCATCCTTGTTCCGTGTGCCGTTTTGCTCTACTTTCCGAAGTTCTGAAGCGTGTCTGACCAGGGCAGACGTTTCTACCTGAGTATTTTTTGCACTTATTTTCTACCGTTTCCCGAATTAGCCCCTGCGGCTACTTTACATTACCGTTCGTGCCGCATAGTGTACATTCACGAATACCTCAGTTGCGTTCAGTGCATCAACTCAAAATACACAGATCACATGATCCATAGCGCACTGATCTACCTCCCCAACAAATCGCATACTTGGCGCAGAGCCAACTATCATCCACTAAGCAGTGAAGATGCGTGAAATGGTCGTAGTGCAGTTGGGGCAGTGCGGCAACCAGGTGGGCACCGAGTTCTGGCGGACGCTGTGCTTGGAGCACGCGATCGCGCCCGACGGCAAGCTGGAGGAGCACTCGGTGCCCGGCTTGGACAGGAAGGACACCTTCTTTTATCAGGTGCCTTTTTGGGTGGGCTATTTTGGCTGAGATGTTGTCAAGTTTGTTGGGTGGAGTCGGTCAAAGCGATCAAATGTAAAATTTAAAAAATGGATAAATATAAAAAGGCAGTTTCATAGGACATTCACACATTAACATTGCATGGTGCAGAACTGGCTACTTAAAAAAGCCTCTGCCGGACCCTCTCGAATGTTCTGTAAAAGGTAAAATATCGAACGAAGTGTACAAAAAAAATTAACATTTTCTAGGTCTTAACACTTCGCTTGACATTTTACTGTGCGTTTTATGTCTGATTAGTGGCAAATCATAATTCACTGCCAATTTGTAACCACATTGAAAAGTTTTGTGTATAGGCTGACGACTTGCACTACGTGCCGCGCGCCGTACTGGTCGACTTGGAGCCGCGCGTCATCAACAACATTTTCCAGTCTGACTTCAAGCATTTGTTCAACAGGTTCGGTCATTCTTGTCAATTGAGTTGCCATTTGACAAGTGCTGCACTTGGCAGTGGCAGTGGGATTGTATTAGGGGATCAATGGCAAGATTTTTGAAAATTGTGATCGTGACTAGGGATGGCAAGCGCTTTTTTTTAAGCGCTTTTTAAAAAAAAAACGCCGCTTTTTTTTAAAAAAAAGCGCTAGGGTCCCAGCGCTTTTTTTTAAAAAAAAGCGCCGGCAAAAAATTTTGTAGTTATGCACTAGGTATTTTGCTATTTTTTGTGCACAAGCGCAAAATTTCACATGCAAATTACCACTGGTGGCTGTTTTCATTGGTTTTCTGGCATTTTTAGTGTCATTGCTTCTATCCCTGCATGCTATCATGTGATAATAAGTTGTGATATGTTAGTGTAGTATAGAATATTCAGCCAATGTGCTCCCAAATACTTCAACAGTGGGAAACATTAGTCTCAATGTTTTAGCCTTCTCTTATAGCCTCATTTATAAGCACTATTTCATGCCTAACTTCACTCGAAGTCATGAAACATTCACAAACTGCGATATACATGTTTAGTCAACATAAAAAAGTAAATTTTTTTGGCAGAAATCACCACTGATCATGTTATCCAATGACTACACAGCCATTATATGGCTATATATCATCACAAGTACTGCCACTTGTCTGATATACCTGTATATATTGATACAGAACCATATTTGGGAGGTTTTTAGGGAACGTCTCAACATTTTTTGAAAAAAAGCGAAAAAAGCGCGTTTTTTTAAAAAAAAGCGGGCCGTTAAAAAAAGCGCTTTTTTTCCATCCCTAATCGTGACAGATAATCATGGAAATTGTGACTGGGAAAAACTGGGGACAGCGAGTATAAAACGGTATTGGGTTTCCGGGTTTATTCCATTTGAACCATACTTTACACATACTTGGTCAGAATGTGGTTTAAGGTTTCCACAGTAAAATTTCTGTTAAACCAGGTATTTTATAAAAGAACACAAAAATGAATTTTTCAGTGTATACTAGGGTTGAAAAAAAACGTTTTTTTAACTCGATGATTTTTTATATTAAAAAAAACGTTTTTTTTTAAATAAAAAACGTTTTTTTCAAAAGCTCCCAGATATGACCTTGTGTCAACATATATAGGTATATCAGATAGTGGCAATACTCTGTGATGTTATATATGACCATATAATGTCTGTGGAGCCCATGGGATAGCATTATAAGTGGTGATTTGTGTCATAAATATCCATTTTTCGTTGACATATCGTTCGTATATCGCTTTATAGTCGAATGTGTGTGACTTCAGGTAAGGTTTGGCTCGGAATAGTGATGAAACAAGGTTATAAAAGGAGGTTGTTACTTTGGGAGTGAAGTGACACACTGTGGAGGTACATGGAAGCACATTAACTCAATATTATATACTACAGCAACATATGACGGCTTATTAACCCATGGTAGCACATAGAAATGGATACTTTGATACTAAAAATGCCACAAAACCAATGAAAACAACCACCAATGTCAATTCGTGTGTGAAATTGCGCGCTTGCGCGCAAAAATTTTGCAAAATACCTAGTGCTTAGTACTAAAAATTTCGGCCGATGTTTTTAAAAAAAAAAAAAACATTTCGGACGTCGTTTTTTTACAAAAAAAAACGTTTAAAAAAAAACATCGGCCAACCCTAGTGTATACTGCCAATATTTGTTTCTCAAATGTACCGTTACAAATAGGTTACGTTTTGGGCCCCACACATCGACACCAAATGTCAACTGGTTCCGTTCCTAATTCAAAGATTGTGTTTGAACGTCGTTCATCCACTCATCAGCACGCTTTGAGTCGGGATCGGCACCATTTGACATTTGGTGTCGCTGTCAACTAGCGTGTGTGGGCCCTAGGGTTCAAACGGGATTGACTTTTCGGGATCGGGATCGGGGGATCGGGGTCGGGATCGGGATTGGGGTTTCGGGATCGGGATCGGGATTGATATTTTGAGATTTCGGGATCGGGATCGGGATTGGCCGGGATTGGGGTCACGGGATCGGGATCGGTATTGGCATTTTTTCGGAATCGGGATTTGGGTCTAGGGATAGAGATTTTCATCACTGTTCTGGCATTCACAGTTGTTCATCAAGGTATCAAAACACTGTTGGATGCCAGAAAAGTGACATAAAATGGACGCTGGGGGTTTGCGTTCACATTTTTTGCACGCAAAAATGTCATTTTTCACTTTTTATAATTTCCACTATTTTTTCCGGGATCGGGATCCCGGACTTGGGAGATTCTCGGGATCGGGATCGGGATTTGAAAGTTTTCGGGATCGGGATCGGGATTGGTATTTTTGGATTTCGGGATCGGGATCGGGATTGGGATCGGGACTGCTAAGACCCGGAATTTCACGGGATCCGGGATCGGGATCCCGTTTGAACCCTAGTGGGCCCTTAGTGTTCGCCTCCAAACCGACAACGCTTTTTGCCCAGAGAAAACGTTTACGTGTCGGCGGACGGGGGTGGCGCGGGCAACAGCTGGGCCAACGGCTACAGCCAGAGCGCCAACTGCATCGAGGCCATATTCGACACGCTCGACAGGGAGCTCGACAACTGCGACTCTGTGGAGGTCTGCCGCAGTAAAACCTCGTGTAGAATGCCTTTGAAAATGTCAAACAACCGGTAAAAAATATTTGTCATGTTACAGGGCACAGACCGTTGTACACGAGATTTGACACTTTGCATGGCATTATACAGGCTCTGGGAGTGGCACCTGTGCAGGTGTACCATTCAATTTTCAAGAGCGGGGGTGTCTCTTAGAGGGTGTTGAATTTTTTTGTCATGTGGACTGGTGTATTTATTTGTTTTTGCATATTGCTCAGTGCATAATGTTGAATAATTATAAAGGATTGGCATCCCCCCCGTTCCGATAGTTTTTTGTTGGGATTGGAAACGTCCCTTTATTATTCCTTTTTGCAACATTTACGTTTTTCAACAAACCAAAAACTAAGGTCAAAAGACATTCCAGTCAATGCAAAGAGTTCAATGCGTCGCGCGTTTTTTCAAACCAACACATCTTCATTGTCGAATCACTCGATAAACGTATTTTCGAAAAACCAACATTCAAGCGCTCCGGTTTAAAAAAACCTTCACGTTTTTAAAAACCCGCTGAAAAAACGCCGACCATCTCTATTCAATACAAAAAACCCATCCCCAAACACTTCACAATCACAGGCACTGACCCTAGTTCACTCGATCGCCGGGGGCACCGGCTCCGGTCTGGGCAGCTACCTATTGGAGCGCATCGCAGACAGATATGCAAAAACGCTCCTGCAGACCTACAGTGTGTTTCCGAACCAGGATGATAGTAGCGATGTGGTCGTGCAGCCGTATAATGCACTTTTGACCCTGAATAGATTGACCCAGCATGCGCACGCTGTGGTCAGTTTGGGGTTGAATAATTTTGTTGTTTTTAAAAACGAAGTTTTAAAAACGTTTTTTTAAACCGTTTATTTTAATAGCTCCCAAATGTGGTTTCGAGTTAACATTTACTGGTATATCAGATCATACTTTGTTATTGTATTTAAATAAATATGAAGCTATAGAGTAGAATGGCTGTGAAGCGATGATATACATTATAAGTGGCGATTTCTATTGAAAAAATCCACTTCCATATTGGCTTATTTGACAGGAGTGGCCAAACTTTCATTTGACGCAAAATTCAATTTTTCAGGTAGTGGTGGATAATAAAGCGTTGACGACCGTGGCTGAAGATCGTTTGAAGCTGGAAAATCCAGATTTCAGACAAATCAACACATTGGTCTGTTGGGGGGAAACTTTTTTTGGCTTGTGTGTTCGAGTGCCACCGAAAATAGATGAAAAATATTTATTGGAAACGTATCGAAACTGGCGCATAATTTTCTATTGTCAAAATTCATGGAAAATGCCCTGTAAAATGACAAACGAGTTTGCAGGGAATTTTTGCATGACTTTTGACACTTTGCATGACATTTGACGCTTGACATTGAACAGTGTCTGCGGGTGCCCCCTGGTAATCTAATCCACTGTCACCTCGACCTAGGGTTGGCACTTGAGTTTTTAAACTAATTTTTTTAAATCTGATTTAAATTTGAAAAAATCAATTTAAAGAAATAATTGATTTAGAAAAAAAATCAACGCGTTTAAAAAATCGATTTTTTCTAACCGTACCTCGACCCACCCCCCAGATCAGCCGCATAATGGCCGCCTCAACGGCGACTCTGCGCTACGGGACCCCCCTGTACGGGGAGCTGAGCAGTCTGCTGGCGCCGCTGATCCCCGTGCCGCGGCTGCACTTCCTCTGCACCGGCTACACCCCCCTCAGCGTCGACTTGCTCAGCGTGGCCCCCGCTGCCGTCGTGCAGCCCAGCGTGGCCCAGGCTAGGGTTGGTGGGACTTTGGGGGCAGGGGTCTCCAGGATTTTGGCCCTCGCGGGGGCTGGATAGATAGCAAATCGCTCCTCCGGAGGGATAGATAGCTGCAAAATTTTCTGGGGGGGGCTGGCGGGGGCACAATATATAGGCTTTTTCAACGTTAAGAAGGCAGAAAGGGGAAAAATCGCTAATAATCAGTTAAACGTAGCCAAAAGTAGGTATAAAATGGCTAAAAATAGGTATATAACCATTTATATAGCCGGAAAGCACGATTTTGAAGGTGAAAAACTATAAAAAGGTGCAAAATTAGTGATTTTGAGCGAAAATTAGGGCAAAATTTCTCAAAAACCACTCCAGATAGCTGAGCGATTTGGGGGGGGGGGGTTGGGGGTAGCCAAAAATTTTGCCTCGGGATAGATAGATAGCTGAGCGGCCTCCGGGATAGATAGATAGCTGGCCGATTTGGGGGGGGGGCAGCCCCCCCCCCCCCCTAGGAGACCCCTGTTTGGGGGGCCCTGTGCCATTATGCATGTAAATCGATTATGCATGTAGATCCAGAACGCATTTAACTAAACCCGTCATGCGATAATATGCAATAAAACACATGACCTAGTGATTTTAAAGGTGAAAATCTAGCGTGAAAGTATTAAAATTAGCGACTTTGGGTGAAAATTAGGGTAAAATTGCTCAAAAGCGCTCCGGATGGTTAGATAGCTAAGCAATTTGCTTGGGTTCTGTTCAGGGAAAAGTAACCAAAAGAATTGGCTCTGGTATAGATAGATAGCTGGGCAGTTTGGGGTGGGAAACCCGCCACCTTTCTTACCCCTGCGGGTATAATGTATCTATAATGGATGTATATGCATAATGCGTTTACATGCATAATAGGCCTTACCCGGGGGGAGAGGGGTTTTTCTGGTTTTTTAGTGGCGATTGACAATCGCGTCGGCGGCGAATTTTTGAAAATTTGGTCAACTCGTTGGTCAACCTTGAATGCATTTGAGTTTACTGGAATGAGATTTTATTTCTCCGTTAACTGTACATAGTTTACGAACGCTAATTCCAGTAGTAAACCAAAGCGTTTTTCAAAGTTGATTGATGAGTTTGCTAAATTTTTAGTTTACTATGTGACAAAAAACTAGTGTGGCCACTGCGCTGCGCAGCACCATTCGTTGCTGTTTAGAATGGAATAAACGTTTTTTTAACGACGCCGTTTTTACAAACAACTTTTTATTACGTATTGCATGGTAGCTTGCAAAAATGAGAGGAATGCTTTCCATCAAAAATAAATTCAACAAAACATGACAAAATGTTAATTTGCTAATTGCTGAAAATTTCAAATTGCTAATTGCTGAAAGTGAATAATTGCTGAAAATTTCAGCTGCTGTGTAGAAAAAAACGCTTTCGAACTCCGGCCACCCCAACAATAGACATTCAATCACACCCAATTCAATCAAACCTCGCTCCACAGGTGGAGAAAACGTCGGTGCTGGAAGTGCTGCGGCGGTTGCTGCAGCCGAAGAACATGATGGCGTCGATGCGGCGCGACCCACACACGCAGCACTGCTACATGTCGCTGCTCAACGTGCTCCAGGGGGACGTCCAGCCCACGGAGGTGATTTGCAAAGTCTTTGAGAGGCTTCAACTTTGAACACTACGGGTTTCAGTTTCGAAATTGTGAGGGTGTTTAAAAACAACGTTTTTTTTGTCTAAACAACCCAAATATGGATGAGAGTCACCATCATATGAGCCAAGTACATATGAGACATGTCTCAGTGCTTAGTGAGTTATAGCCATGTATTGTTTGTTGAACCATGGGATAGCGCTAGAAGTGGCGATTTGTGACAAAAATCCATTTTTATTTGACTCGTTGCGTATATAGCCTTTCGTCAAACGTCCATTATTCAAGTGAAAATTTGCAAAATACCAGTGAATAAGAACTGAGAATTTCAGTTGCTGTTAAAACACGTTTTTGATACTTTCGTCTCTTAAATACCCTCAAAAATACGTTTCACAATCTCTCACGTTTCACACTTTTCAACCCCCCCCCCCAAAAAGCCCCCCCCCCCACCAAAATAACACGAAAACAAATCCCAAAAATCTCAGATCGACCGGTCCCTAATGCGCGTGCGCGAACAACGCTTAATCGACTTCGTTCCCTGGGGACCCGCGGGGATGGAAGTTGCCCTGGCTCCCCGCTCCCCCTACGTGCGCTCGCAGAACAGAGTTTCTGGATTGTTGTTGGCTAATCACACGGGGATTTGTCAGGTTGGGGGGGGGGGCGGGCTGGTTTTCTCCGAGTTTGTGGTAGATGTTTGAGGGTTGTATTATGTATTGTGTCTGATATTTCACATTAGGGTTGGGAACCCCAACTAGGGTTCAAACGGGATTGACTTTTCGGGATCGGAATCGGGATTGATTTTTTGAGATTTCGGGATCGGGATTGGCCGGGATTGGGGTCACGGGATCGGGATCGGGATTGGCATTTTTTCGGGATCGGGATTGGGGTATTGGGATAGAGCTTTTGGCGAATTTTCTGGCATTCACAGTTGTTCATAAAGGTCTCAAAACACTGTTGGATGCCAGAAAAGTGGCATAAAATGAACGCTGGCGGTTTGCGTTCACATTTTTGCATACAAAAACGTCATTTTTTCACTTCTGATAATTTCCACTAATTTTTCCTGGATCGGGATCCCGGACTTATGAGTTTTTCGGGATCGGGATCGGGATTTGAAAATTTTCGGGATCGGGACTGCTAAATCCCGGAATTTCACGGGATCGGGATCCCGTTTGAACCCTAACCCCAACCGAATCGCGGTTCCAAGCATATTTTGGAATCGAAAATTTTGAAATCCCCAACCATACCTGACATTTTTGGTCGATTTATTGTTTTTATTAGAAAAATTCACCGTTAATATGATCTTTATACAGTTATCGCTGTATGTACATCACAAAAGCCACCCGTCACCGATAGTTTGATTGCGTTCGATCAACATTTTACGTGTTTGCGTTTATCATTGATTTTTTTTAAAGATTTTTTTTTTTTGAAAACGAGGCCTTTGTTTTCTTTTGTACATTTCCCACTGCCACTTCAAAAAGCCGACACTCGACTAAATACCTAATTAAATTCGAAATCTGCAATTTCCAGTTATTCGAGCGCGGCCTGGAGCAGTTCGACCGTCTGTACAAGCGGCGCGCTTTCCTCGACCAATTCGCAAACCAGACTTGCTTCTCTGATGGCACGCAGTTCGTTTATTACAACCCGTGCACTTTTTTCAACGTTTTTTTCAACGACCTGTTTTTCAAAAACATGTTTTTTTAAAAAAGCTCCCAAAATGGCTTTGAATCGGCATATACTTATTTACAGTTTCATCAGGCAAGTTTTAGTGCTTTGTTGTGTTGCATATAGCCATACAGATACAATGGCTGTGGAACCATGGGCCAGTATTGATTAAGTGGCGGTTTCCGCCAAAACTCCACTGTATTTTTGACGCTTTTTTTGTCAAATCGACTTCAAGTGAAGTTGGACATTGAATAGTGCTCAAAAAGCTTCAAAAATGAAATCTGCATTCACATGGCATTTCGCAGAGAACTAGACGTGTGCCGGGAAGCGTGCGTGTCTCTGTGCGACGAGTACAAAGCAGCCACCAGACCGGATTACCTGCACTGGGCCACCGGAGACTTGGCCGCCCCGCAGCACAGGTGAAGCGCTCATTGGTTACCTGAGTGATTTTGACTCCGCCTACTGGCTTTGTGCCAAACGTGTGATCTCTTGTGTTCCTTTTGGGTTGGTATACTCCGTGGACCGCACTGCATGCATTTTTCTGACGCAAACACTCCCTCATGATTCATGAAGTCATGGTTAATAATATCAAATTTGTTCAAAAAATACAGAAAAAAAAAAACATTTGTTGCTTGTACGTGACTCCGTTTTTTAAAGTATTTTTTTTGTGAAAGTGCAGGCATAAGTATTCGGCTATCGACTAAAGACATAAGTAATTGTGGACGCATACTTTGCGGTCCGCCGACTGTACGGTGAGTTAGAGTGATTTTGCTCGGATTTTGCATTGGAACGCATGCTTTGCACTGAATGTTACCATAATTTGATCAATAAAGTAATCTGATAAGCTATATGCTCAATCGACCAATGGTGAAAAATGCGTTGAGGCAAAATAAATACGTGGGTTGTTTCATTGTTCTCTTGAGCTATTCTAAGTTTTTACATTCCGGTGCAATGTGTGTGGTCGTTTTTAAAAAGAATTTTCATTTAAAAAAAAGGTATTTTAAGGATCTGTATAAATTCTGTCAACCCGGTATTTGAAGTTTGGATCTTGATCAATGATCTTATTATCAATGGAAAGTATAAAAACCTTTGAATCGAGTAATTACTAATTCTTTGCACGTTAGACATCGTACGATCAGACTTCCAAATCCAGTTAATAGGTTGTGCCTTTGTGCTACCCTAAAAAAACGGGGGTAGTTATTTGTTGTCGTAAAAATGGGTTTTATTTACGATTCTTTACTCGCAATCTGATGCTCATCGTTTGTTACTTTTTATTTGCAGAAATTTTTAACTCATCCGGATGCAGAATTCATTCGGTCGTATTATTTTTTCTCCATATTTGTTCTATCACTTTTGTCTATATGTCGGTATAATAAATATTTATATAAATAAAGAGATACAGTGGTGGTATTGGTATAAAAAATGGCATGATTTCCACAAGAAATGTAGATTTAAAGGATATAAATTCCATTAAAGTTACACTTTACTGTACAATATTTCGAGAATAAATTTAAGCAAAGGTTGTTAGGTGAAAATGCACAAGGTTACGTGAACAAATAATAATTACCGTAGCCGATCGATTTCACTCTGCTTCTAAATATTTCCACGCACAGCTAATCAAGTTCATCCAGTTTGGTGAAACATTAAAGTATCCCGCAATGAATGATTATCGATCTCCGTCAACAGCAGTTAACAGACTTATTGTGGTAAACTCAAATGTTTTAAAAACATATTTATTTATGAGTTTCCCAAATTTCGGTGGTGTACTAGCGTGAGCAGTGCCAGTTCTAGCTATACCTGAAAAACTAGTCCGCACGCAGCAACCCCCGATTACCTTCAAAACATCCCCTCGATGCAACATGGCAGTTTGGTATGCATGAAGCTGACGCATTTCGTCGGTGGTCACGCACAGCTGGGCGGTCATGTACAGGTTGGTGCACGTGTTGGATGGTTGCTTGCATTTGGCTCGTTTAGTTAATTTTGCTAAATTGTGCTGCGTAAGAATGCCGGAAGAGGTCTAGAGGTTTTGCATGACTTTCGCTGTTGTTGAACCTGTTCTCGATTTACTCGAAATTGGAGCGACCCGTTATGCCCGCGTAAAATCAGGGTTTTTATATTAAATGTAAAAATTTGCATTGCTCTGTGCTCGTTACTGATATACTCGGCGGGCATAACACTTGGTATGGGAACTTACCATAACCCATCTGAATGATGAACCAAAAATTGAGGCGTCCAATTCTAAAAGTCGACAAGTCCAAAATATGAAAATTTCGAGTTAGGCCCGGAAACGTCATCTGGGGCTACTTCTGCACATTTTTCATCATTTTCCATAAATTTTTTGACCTCACATGCCCATATGGCAAAGTGCCAAATCTGACATTTTTGGGGAAAAATGCAAAAAGTTTGGGCAAGAAGTCGACAAGTCCACTTAGTTTTGGGCTAAAAGGCGACAAGTCCATCCTCCGCTTCCTTTTTTTATGGGAAAAAACGCAAGAAATGTGATAAGTCCACTATGGAAACCGATTTCTAAAGGGCGACTAACTCTGAAAGTCCATAATTTTCCCATAAGGCAGCCTCGGCTTCCCCGGGAACAAAAATGTTCACGCGTGCATGAAGGCGACAAGTCCATTTCCCTCCCCGAAACAGTTTTGCTCTGACCGAATGGAATTTTATGGACACCCCATTCTTCACATATACGTTGAGATTAGGGGCTGAAAATTTGACACTTTATTGTCAACATATGGAACTTTATGAAAACCATGAGAGAGCCAAGTTGGACATGCACCACGGGCCTGGAATTGTATCGGAAACTTAAAATGCGATTTACTCAAAATCACATTTTGTGGACTTGTCGACTTTTAGAATTAGACGCCTCAATTATACAGTTTTTCATCGTGATATTTCGTTTTTTTCTATGGAATAATTAATTTCGAAAATTTATCACAAGATTTTACTCATTAAATTATGGTAAGATTCTGTACATACTTTGAGGTCCGCAGAGTAAATATAAATACATATTTTATTTGTTCAATTGGTGTGATCGTGTACGATGGCGCTGCACACACTACCTAGTACTCTCCAGAAACTCATAAATCAACTTTGAATGGCATTATAGTTTATTGAAATAATGTGTTCGTCAACTGCAGGTGACAAAGAGTAAAACTAGCTCATTCCAGTGAACTCAACTGCATTTAAGGCTGATTTATGAGTTGACAGCGTGCAGTTTAGTATGTGCAGCGACAATGAGTTCCGAGTGGTGTAAAACAACTCTAGTTAGCATACTCTATCCAGTCACATTTTTCTATGCATAGCTGACTGGCACTTGACCGGTACTAATTTACCTCTGCTAAATATATTGGCTGAAAACAGCAATTCCACTTGTAACGTTGACAATGCTGCCTTATTGCCCAAGACGCTGAAACATGGGTAGTGGCTTAAAAAGCGCCAGGGGTTTGGCGCCACAGCAATAGGATTCAAACGGGATCCCGTGAAATTCCGGGATTTAGCAGTCCCGATCCCGATCCCGAAACCCCAATCCCGATCCCGATCCCTAAATCCAAAAATACCAATCCCGATCCCGAAAACTTTCAAATCCCGATCCCGAGAATCTCCCAAGTCCGGGATCCCGATCCCGGAAAAATAGTGGAAATTATAAAAACTGAAAAAATGACATTTTTCGTGCAAAAATGTGAACGCAAACCCCCAGCGTCCATTTTATGTCACTTTTCTGGCATCCAACACTGTTTTGAGGCCTTTATTGAACAACTGTGAATGCCAGAACAGTGACGAAAATTGCTATCCCCAGACCCCAATCCCGATCCAGAAAAAATGCCAATTCCGATCCCGATCCCGATCCCGATCCCGTGACCCCAATCCCGGCCAATCCCGATCCCGATCCCGAAATGTCAAAATACCAATCCCGATCCCGATCCCGAAACCCCAATCCCGATCCCGATCCCGAAATCTCAAAAAGTGAATCCCGATCCCGATCCCGAAAAGTCAATCCCGTTTGAACCCTACACAGCAAAATGGCGCCAATGGCGGAAAGCGCGGTTGCGTTTTCTACTCTGGCGCTAGAGCCATGCGTCTGCGCCATCCCGCCATGGCGCTTTTACACCACTAAGCATTGGCGCCTTCAAAAAGACTTCCATTCCATTTGAGTAATACACATTTCCCCTGTGCCGCTTGAGCCTGTGCTATATAGTTTACTGCCGTGGCTTATATTTACAACAATTTTGCCATTTTTGCAATTTCTTGATTTGATTTTGTAACTTCGTTTGGGAGTGGTTATTTTTCACATGTTCTTGATGCATGAATTTTGTGCCATAGTTCCGAACCGAATCATGCATTTAGATACCTATATTCTGACGCTTCAAACTTGCAAATTAATGTGCCTGCGCACACTAATTTTCACACGAAATTTCGAAAACCCACAAGTCAGTTTAGAACGCATTTGAGTTTTCTACAATGAGGTGGCCGTCAACTACAGTTGGCGGAGATTAAAAATGACTCATTGTGGTAAACTCAAACACGTTCAAAGCTCATTTATGAGTTTTCGAAATTTCGTGTGAAAACTAGTGTGCGCAGGGTCAATATTCCTAAATAAAAGTATCCTAACATCCTTATTTGGGATCATGGAGACTCTATGTTGAGTTAATTTTCTATGCTAAGAGTGTATTTTATATCTAATAAATTCTTCGAAAACACTGACCATATTTTCGTGCTAATTTCAACAAAATCAGGTTATACGATTAGTCAAGACCTAAAAATACCTAAAACCTAAAAAATAACATCAAAACAATTTCATTTGTTTCAAGATGCACTTAGTCGCAAAAATCCATTCTGCATGCAGCATGAACCTGTATTTTCTAGTGCAGCGAAAATGCAATGTGCACATGCAATCGATTGCTCGCATGCCACTTGCAGTATAGTTAGCAGGCTTCATGCAAAAATGCGTTTTAACATCTAGATGTTTTTTGCAACATTTGGTGTGCAGTTTATGTTTATTGTGTGTTGTTTTGGTCAAAGTGATATTTTGTTTTATAAGTTTCTCAGATAAAAACTTGATGGAATTTTTTGATGTTCGAAAAGTGGGTTTGATCTGACTCATCATTTTTCGTTCAGGTAATATTGAAAAAAATTTCAATGAGCCAAACTTTGTTACATTTTTATCGTACAATACTGACCCACAAAATTACAATTACATTTTTCTGAGAGGGAACCAAATTTTCCCGGTTTCCAAATGTTATAAATATGTTTATTTACATTCAGCCAAATTATCAAATAATGAATTTTTAGACAACGTAATGGAATGTCCACTGGTGTGTCTAGCGGCTGTTTTTGTCCCCATTGGCTGCTACAAGCATCCATGCAGAAGCGGCGCTGCAGCCAGCTGCATGGATTGATTCATGCATTGTTACATGCGCCGGGTCGATTGCATGCTTCGCACACACTGCTACCGTATTTTGATGAATGAAGTCACGTGAGAAATTAGGTATACACAAATTCACCCGTTGTCAGGGGTCTCTGGGGATATGACCCACCGGGGGGTTGGATAGATATGAAATCGCTCCTCCAGAGGGATAGATAGCTCAAATTTTGTTTGTGGGACGGGGTTCGCGGGGTCTCAATGTAAACACCTTCCCGGACAAGTTCACCACCCATTTTTTTATTTCACTTTGAATGCAATATCTCCGTCCATGGGGGTGTTATAAGGCTGAAACTTTTTATATATAAAGTTGTAAGACCCCCTTACTGCCCAACAATGGGGGGAGGTGCGGCGACTCACTACAGGGTTGATCGCCCTATATGCAAAAATTTTTGTGGCGTTTTTGGTGTCCCAAGCAAGTTCACCACCAACTTGATTAGCTACACTTTGAAGGCTATATCTCCAGCTGTGAGGGCGGTAGAAAGCTGAAATTTAGGGGATGTCTTGCCAACAGCCCCCTCACAATACACCAGTGGGGCGGCTGCCGACGACCCACTAAAGCATGGGTCACTGCATATAAAGTTGATAATTTTTTAAGAACAGCCCAAGTGTCCCAAACAAGTTCGCCACCCAAATGCATTATAAAAAAATGTTGTGAGAACATACCTGATATAAAATTGAATCAGATTTGAACCCTAGTTCTGCTCATTAAAACTTTTTCAGTAGGGCACCCACACTGTCCCATAAACAGCAGACTGAAAATTTCACTTTAAACCAATTTTTTGTATCACACTTAAGAGGTTGGTTTACAAAGTTCACTAGGGGAGGGTCTAAGGTTCAAAGTTATGTAAACAACATAACCTCTAAAATGCTTCCATAAGGAAATTTATTTGGGGTGAATGAAAAAGTGAAAATTTTGTCAAATTTTGTTCCTAAAATGACATCATTTTGACATCATAGAATTCACCCCAAGTAAATTTCATTATGGAGGCATTTTAGAGGTTATGTTGTTTACATAACTTTGAACCTTAGACAATTCTCTAGCGAAATTTGTAAACCAACTTTGTAAGTGTGAAACAAAAAAGTGGTTTAAAGTGGAATTTTCATTCTACCATTTATGGGACAGGGTGGGTGCCCTACTGAAAAAAATTTCTTCGGCTGAAATAGTGTTCCAACCCGATTCAGTTTTATATTAGGTATGTTGTTGCAACATTTTTTTAATGCAGTTGGGTGATGAACTTGTTTTGGGACACTTGGGCTGTTTTTAGAAAATGATCAACTTTATATGCAGTGACCCATGCTTTAGTGGGTTGTTGGCAGCCGCCCCACTGGTGTATCGTGAGGGGGGTTGTTGGTAAGACATCCCCCAAATTTCAGCTTTATACCGTCATCACAGCTGGATATATGGCTCTCGTAGTGTAGCCAATCAAGTGGGTGGTGAACTTGTTTGGGACACCAAAAACGCCAAAAAAATTGTTGCATATAGGGCGACCCTCCCTGTAGTGAGTCGCCGCACCTCCCCCATTGTTTGGGGGTAGAGGGGTCTTACAACTTTATATATACAAAGTTTCAGCTTTAAAACACCCCCATGGACGGATATATTGCATTCGAAGTGAAATAAAATAATGGGTGGTGAACTTGTCCGGGAAGGTGTTTAGAATAGAAGGTTTTTCAATGTGTAAAAGACAGAAAAGTGGAAAATTACTAAAATATAGGGAGAAATATAGGTAAAAATAGGTATACAATACAAGCACATGTAGGAAAAAATAGCCGAAAATTAGCAATAAGACACACTGACTAGCTATTTTGAAGGTGAAAACGGGCAAAAAGTCATGAAACTTAGCGATAGCTGGGCGATTGGGGTGTAACCCCCCAACCCCCCCCCCACTCGCCTCATCGGATACCCGTACCTAGTACCCGTTCACCCCTAGTGAAAGCAATGTGATGGAGTGGGCAAAATACAAGTATGTTGGTTTTTTATTCAGATGTATTACGGTATTCATATATCGAAGCATGCGTGCAGTCCGCAGACAATACATAAAATGCGCGTGTGTTTGTGTCCCGGCTGTAGGTAGCGCGGCAATAGAAACAGGACCGTGTCATAGCATTTTGCTCGATTTTGTTGCCCAGTCTCGCGAGTTGTGTCTCTTTGCGTCGCGTGGCAAGTAAAGTAACCATGCTCATTCGGTTTATGCACTCGCGATTTGTTGGGACTCGACCCGGACCCGGACCGACCCGGGTCGGGTATTTGTGTTGATTGACAGTTTTGCATGATTCGTGGTTCGGCTCGTGATCTTGATGTGGCCTTTTAAATGCCTTATTATTCATTTTTGTAGTGGTAGAGAATGTCCGCTCAGCTGCCTGATTTTATTGTGTTTTGCGTATACTCCGCGGTCCTATGCAATTTCTGAATGAAACACTCCACCATGACGCCATCGTTAGTATAATCAAAAAACGTTTGAGGAAAAAACATTAGTCGCGTATACGCGACTCCGCTTTTTCATTTTATCAATATATTTATGTTGTTATGAAAGTGCGTGCATAAGCATCCTGCCCGAACACATAAATATGACATTTGAGCATTTTTCGCCATATTTTGTCTGTTTGTGCTTTGGCACTCTTCCAATGTAATTTTTACTGCCGTCCTATTGGAGACTGCCGTTCAATTGAAGGGTACCATTCTATTTCTTTTGTGAGTGCAAAAACGTGGCAAAACCTGCCGTTCTATTATAGGTTCCGCCCTCCTAGTGGAGATATGGCGTTGTATTAGAAGAAATAGAGTACTCGAAGAAATACGGTGGCGACTTTGCAGGGAGTTTTGCTTGACTTTAGACACTTTCCATGACATATAACCCTCGGCACCGGGTCCTGCGAGTCGGGTCGGGTTTCTATTTCGAGTCCTAAACTGGCGCGCGACGGCGGCAGGAGCGTCCCCTCCGAGGCGACGCTGGGTGTATTACTTGCATTGCCGCGCGTGTGCTCTGTTCCCCTGCCCACTGCTCATGGCTGCCGTGCATGATTCCAGGGGGGGTATTCAAGGGGGGGGGGGGGCTATTTTGGCTTGCTTGGCTGGTTGGCTGTGCTTTAGAGTATTTGTTCAAGGTAAATATTTAGGAGTACAATATTTGTTTATGATTTTTGAAGACCACCCTTTAGTTATTTTGAGTACCACTCTTTTTGGCTTTGGGGCGCGAAAATGATTCTTACTTGAATATATTCCGTATATCCTTGAGAAGTTTCCTTCCACAGAAAAATGTTTTCCGTCGGAATTTTTTCGAGGGGAACTTTTCAAGTGTAAGAATTATTTCTTCCCCTCAGGTAGTCGGGGGATGGGGGGGGGGGCTATTCGAGGGGTGGAACCACCCAGGGGATTGAGGATTCACGGTGCCTAATAGCTGAATTGCGGATTGCTGAATCTGTGCATAAATAGCTTTCACTGTGCGGCGAAAATCAGAAACTGTACAATATTCTCCCGGAAAAATCGCCCCAGGAAACGAAAAGCATTCAACCCGAAGCCACCACTCAAAAATTTCCAAACCCGCCAGCCAAACCGGCCTTCAGGCAGACAGGCACGGAGTTCCTCTGGAGGCTCTATGGCTGGATATATTTATGCGCCGTGGCCCCTAGTCTGCCCACTGCGCACCTCTACTGACGGCGCTGCGGACTGCCCGGCCGCGCGACTCGCCTGTGGCGCTCGGGGGCTGTGCGCAAAGTCGTGGCCGTGGGGTCAGGCCTAAATGGCATCTAATCCGCTTCGCATCTGGACCCGGATAGCATGGATTTCTGCCTGCTTGGCATCTAGACCTGCTTGGCATCTATCCAATGCTGGATGCCAAGCGGACTGTGGCATAGATGCCAAACGGGCGGGTAGGGCCAGATGCCAAGCGGGCAGGGGGGGTCTACATGTCCAGTGTATCATGTGCACAAAAAATATGAATTCAAAATGTGTAAAAATTTCAATGTTTTTCCCAATTATTATGATCAGCTGTCATGTGTCTTTGAATTTTTTTATTTAAATGCAAATATGAGTACAATTTGAAATGGGGAAGAAGGGTAGATACATGCATGCCCATGTAAATTCATAAATACAATTCTTTAGTAACCCTGTAAGAGTGGCTACTAGGATAAATTTTTATCAAGCCATTTTTTTGTGGGAATTGCATTTTGGGACACCATGCATGTAAAAAGCCTCAGTGTTAAGGGGCAACACTCAAATTGATTGATCATTTTTGGAAACAGCTTTGTAAACTTCCATGTGTATTGGGCCACCCTGTTCAAGTGGCTTTCAACATTGAGTTCCAGCAGTGTTCACATGGAATTTTAACTCATTTACAGGGTGGCCTACATTAGTGCATTCCTAGTTTCCCAGTTTAGCGCATATGGCTAAATTTCAATCAAACACAGTATTTGGATCCACACAACACTAAATATATTGATCAATATTTTATTTCAATTTCATATCTCAAATTGGCTGATTTTGAGAAAATTAAATTAAATATGATCCCAGAAAATCTGTTAAAAATATCTAATTTGACCATTTATTTCTAAGCCACCATGTACACAATATTCAATGCATATCTCACCACACTACCCAGATCAATTTGAGTGTTGCCCCTTTAACACTGAGGCTTTTTACATGCATGGTGTCCCAAAATGCAATTCCTACCAAAAAATGGCTTGATAAAAATTTATTATAGTAGCCACTCTTACAGGGTTACTAAAGAATTGTATGTATGAATTGGCATGGGCATGAATGTATTTATCTACCCTTCTTCCCCATTTAAACAGTACTCATATTTGCATTTAAATAAAAAAATTCAGAGACACTTGACATCTGAAAACAATAATTGGGAAAACATTGAAATTTTTACACATTTTGAATTCATATTTTTTTGTGCACATGATACACTGGTCTGGATAAACAGGTGTACTCCTATAAAAATAAGTTGCAGGGTGACAGGTTCAGCTAGTAATATTTCAGCATGAATTTTTGAAAAAACAACATTTTTTGTCAGAATTCATTTTGGGACACCATGCATGCACAGGCGCGCAACAGCCCGCCATGAGGCACAGAAGCCATGAGGCTGTCTCGTGGGTGTGTGGGGGGGGGGGGTTCAGCCCGCTTGGCATCTACACCCACACAGCATGGAGACTGCATGGCATCTATGGGACGATAGATGCCACGCGGGTCTAGATGCCAAGCAGGCAGAAATCCATGCCACGCGGGTCCAGATGCCATGCAGGTTTAGATGCCGAGCGGTGCAGACTCGTGGCCATGTCGTGTTCGGGGGTCTCCAAGATTTTGGCCCCGCGGGGGCTGGATAGATAGAAAATTGCTCCTCTGGAGGGATAGATAGCTGAAAATTTTTCTGGGGGGACTTGCGGGGGCAAAATATATAAGGTTTTCCAGTGGATAGAAGGCAGAAAGGGGGAAAAATCGCTAAAAAAAGGTAAAACGTAGCTAAAATGGCTAAAACAGGTATATAAACATGTGTATAGGCGAAAGCGGTGATTTAAAAGGTGAAAAACTATAAAATGGTATGGAAATAAACGATTTCGAGCGAAAATTGGGCCAAAATTACTCAAAAATCAATCCAGATAGGTAGGTAGCTGAGCAATTTCAGGGGGGGGGGGCTCAGGAGGTAGTAGCCAAAAAATTTGTCTCGGGATAGATGGATAGCTGAGAAACCTCCGGGATAGATAGATAGCTGGCGGATTTGGGGGGGCAGCCCCCCCAGCCCCCCCCCCCCCAGGAGACCCCTGGTGGTGTTTATAGTTGGATTGTTTTTTTTAGGGGGGGGGGGGGCTTGAAGTGAAGTTCAGCATGGAATATTGCTTACATCAGGTTATAAGAGAAGGCTAATAAATTGACAATAATGATGGTCAATTCAGGGTACTTTCCAATGTAGGGGGTGGACATCTCCCAGACCATGTAAAAAATATTCTGTACAAATGACATATGTCAACTCGTGTAAAATGACAAACGGAAATTTGTCATTTTCCAGGGGCTTTTGATTGACTTCTGACACTTTGCATGACATTTGACATTTGACAGGGCTCTGAGTGTCAAGTCTAAAACAAAAATGTGTTCCCTTCATACCACTCTAACAAGACGGCAGCCACAATTTTTCGAACACACTTCGCACACGCGACTGAGTGCGTCCGGTGGCCAATGTGGCGCTTGGCTGAACGCTTCCCCCTTTCTGCCAGCCATTTTTCTATCCATGTGTGACTAGATTTATCAGTTGGCGTTTGAATGTTGATCATGCGAGATTACGCTTGAAATTTACGTTGAATAATCTTGTTTCAGTTTTTTACCCTTTTATGAAACAGACTTTATTCACTTATTTTATTACCGTATTTGCTCGAAATACCCCCAGGGGGTCAATTTTTTCATAGTGGAAATTTTGAGAGAAAAACGTAAAAAAATGCAACAATAACCACCATTTATAAGTTTTTACAGCCTTATATAAGGATGTAGATGTTATAAACGATGCTCTAACGTAACACAGTAAGTGTTTTGAACGTATGTTATGCATTTCCCGGACCACAAATACATAGTGCTCATTTTGAGGGGGGTATTTCGAGGAAATACGGTAACTAAGTGCGTCAATGCACTTTTTATCCTTATTAGTCTAGTTGCCTTAGCATGTCCCGTGCTGAAATTTCCTTCGGCCAACAGATTTCTTTTTATCGCAGTATGATTCACGCTGCGTATGATCAAGTGATTAAAAATAAAATCATACTTATTTGGTGCGCGCCTGAAAAACCGGCCAGATTAATTTAAACAATTGGAATAACGTACATATTCATTTTACAGCGGCTCCAATTTTCTCCGCCTTAAACTCAGCCGAACGAATCTACCTATTCCAATGAACCATGATTAAAAGACCTACATAAATATTTCAACCCACCTAAAAATAACAAAACATCTATCTATCAATTTACTATCAACAAAACACAACGAATAAAATCCCCAAATCAACCCAAAACCCGTCAAAATCTCCACCCATGCCCAAGCTGTAGTCCCTGTTCAGCTCCAGCGTGGACTAGGAGCTGACCGGCGCCGGCGGCACGTACTTAATTAGCAGTTTTGCTGTGGCGGCAGCTGCAGCTCGCAGCCGCTTATGCCCGCGCAGGCGGGTGGCGCTAAGCGCGCCGGCCAGAAAAATAGGGTGTGTTTTTTATTTTTTTATTTTTTTTTAGTTGAAATGGGTTTGATGGGTTGAAAAGAGTCGGGAATGTTTTTGTTGTCGTTGTGTTGGTGACCCTTGTGGCGGAGATTTGAATTTGTTTTTTTTCTATTCGGAAAATTAGGAATGTTGGGAAAAATGGAAATTGGAATGTTTTCAAATATTCTATGCTGTTTATGTCCAAAATGTTTCACCGACACTATAGATCATCCCAGTAAAAATGTATAAAACGTGGGGATGGCATCCACACTAATAATAAACAATAAAACAGGTATTAGCCTAAGAAAAAACATGAGTAAATATGAGTATAATATGAACGTCGGAACACTTTATTTTTAGTTGGTTCATTACCACCACTTGAAACAAACCAAATTCAGGCGTGCATGAAAACACGTGAAAAATTAGCTGCTATTATGAAAATGAGATGGATTGAAATTTATATTAGGTATATATTAATATACATAGATGGCCGGATAAGTGGGGACTTTCATTCCAAAAGTTAACATATCCAGATTTTTCGATTTTTCAAAATCGCATTTTAAAGTTTGGCGCTGGCCCGGCAGAGCCATGTTTGGGCGACAAAGCTTGCCCTGCACTTTTCAGATATCTCGGACATTTGTCTACAATTTTTGTCGGCTGGTAAATATTTTGGGAGTTATGTCATATTTTGTAAACCACCCAAAATAAGGAGTAAATTTGAAAATTTGAACTTGAAATGTAAATAACTTCCTAACGGTGCATCGCAGGGCAGAACCAATTACACCACTGAGAAGCCCTTTGCGAGAAGTACACAAACCTAAATTTTCAGATCTATATTTATAACCTTACTTGATTTATAGAGCAAAATAAATTTGGAAATTCACGTATGCACATTTGGAAATGAAACTTTATTTTGTATGGGAAATCCGGCCGGCTCTTCGCGAGCGATCCGGAGCACGCGTGCACTTTTGGAAATGAAACTATTTTTTGGATATGTGCACTTATGAAATGAAACTCCGGTGGTCCGACATGGATATGTGCACTTACGAAATGAAAGTCCTGTTTTTCATAGGGGATCTGAGATGGATATGTGCGCTTTCGATATGAAAATTGTGATTTTTCTGAAAAACGGTACCACTGTATCTCGGGAACGAAATGGACTATAACACTGATTTTTTTACCAAAATGGGCAGAATTATACGTGGATGTCGAATCCACAGCTAACTCGATTTTTCTGGATTTGGCGCTTGTGAACTTTTGGAACGGAAGTCCCTAAGTGTCTCCAAATTGTGGACTTTTTATGTATTGACCCACCTGAATATTGCCTTAAGTTATGCTGCCTTTCCAGGTGTATGGATTGGTGAAAACAAAGCTGTGGTTCAAAATGTTTGAAATATTACATTATTTTTATACTAGGTATTTATGTAGAGTTGCATTTAGGGATGGCAAGCGCTTTTTTTCAAGCGCTTTTTTTTTTAAAACGCCGCTTTTTAAAAAAAAAATCGCTAGGGTCCCAGCGCTGTTTTTTTTTAAAAAAGCGCTGGCAAAAAATTTTGTACGTATGCACTAGGTATTTTGCTATTTTTCGTGAGCAAGCGCGAAATTTCACATGCAAATTACCACTGGTGGCTGTTTTCATTGGTTTTGTGGCATTTTTATAGTCATTGCTTCTATTCCTGCATGCTATCATGTAATAATAAGTTGTGATATGTTAGTGTAGTATAGAATATTCAGCCAATGTGCTCCCACATATTTCTACAGTGGGAAACATTGGTCTCAATGTATTAGCCTTCTCTTATAGCCTTATTTATAAGCACTATTTCATGCCTAACTTCACTTGAAGTCATGAAACATTCACAAACAGTGATATACATAATGAGTCAACAAAAAAGTAATTTTGGGCGGAAATCACCACTTATCATGTTGTCCCATGACTACACGGCCATTCTATGGCTATATATCATCACAATTGCTGCCAATTGTCTGATATACCTGTATATATTGATACAGAACCATATTTTGGAGCTTTTTAGGGAACGTCTGGACATTTTTTGAAAAAAAGCGAAAAAAGCGGGGCCGTTAAAAAAAGCGCTTTTTTCCATCCCTAGTGCATTCAGGGGTCTCCAAGATTTTGGCCCTCCGGGGGCTGGATAGATAGAAAATCGCTCCTCCCGAGGGATAGATAGCTGAAAAATATTCTGGGTGTTGGAGGGGGCACAATGTATAGTCTTTTTCAAGGTTAAGAAGGCAGAAAGGGGAAAAATCGATAATAATCAGTTAAAAGTAGCCAAAAGTAGGTTTCAAATGGCTAAAAATAGGTATATAACCATGTATATAGCCGGAAAACACGATTTTGAAGGTGAGAAACTATAAAAAGGTGTGAAAATTAGTGATTTTGAGCGAAAATTGGGGCAAAGTTTCACAAAAAGCTGAGCGATTTGGGGGGGGGGGGGTCTGAGGGTAGTAGCCAAAAAATTTGCCTCGGGATAGATAGATAGCCGAGCAGCCGCTTTGATAGATACCTAGATAGCTGGCCGATTTGGGGGGGGGGCAGCCCGCCCTCCAGCCCCCTCCCCTAGGAGACCCCTGGTTGCATTTACATATAGGGTCACTTTTCGATATGGATATTCGATATGAGAAAATAGTCGATTTATGTAAAATTTATATTGGAGAAACATTTTCTTTTATCATAGGTAGGCAATTTTAGTCAGACTTGAAAATATAGATTGTCTACGTAGTTCCACTAATTTTGCCACCTTACTCGTACTAAATGAAGTACAAAATGACTCAATTGAAATATTGAGCATAGTTAAGCTCATTACGCTTTGCTTGTTCTCTTCAGTTTCCAATTCCTCAAGTTGACAAGTGACAAGTTGTGGTGACTAAAGTAAAAGTTTTGATAGTCATGTGATATGTAAGTAAACTTATAATGAGCAAGCATTTCGCTGGAGATTTTTTTCGGATATCAGTTGTGTCACACTTGACTTACCACCTACAACTTCATTTAACCCTTGCCACTTTTCTACTCACTCGTTCGGTTGCGTATTTGTCCCTGGGGCCAGTCCCAGACCCTGTAAAGTAAAGTGTCAAATGTCATGTAAAATGTCATGCAAAGTGTCATTTATCATGACAAATGTAATGGAAAGTGTCAATTATCATGCAAAGTGTCATTTATCATGACAAATGTAATGGAAAGTGTCAATTATCATGCAAAGTGTCATTTATCATGACAAATGTAATGGAAAGTGTCAATTATCATGCAAAGTGTCATTTATCATGACAAAAGTAATGGGAAGTGTCAATTATCATGCAAAGTTCAGTAATAAACTATTTTCTTTTTGTTTTGATTGACATTTTACATGACATTGACACTTTACTTTACACTTTACAGTGTCTGGAACTGCCCCCTCGACCCTGGTGCCACTCACGGACTCTGTAAAATTCCAAATGACATGCAAATTATCAAACTCTGTAAAATGTTATTAAAAAACTATATAAGAAGTGTGCCAGTTTCTAGGGCATTTTCTATGACATTTGACAGTTTGCATTAACAGTTGACATTTTGCGGGGCATTTTACATGACGCTTGCGACGTTGCATGACATTTTACATTTTACAGGGTCTGGGTGTGTGGCACCTGGTCTAACCTTGTAACAGGGCAGAGCACTTGACAAGTTGTTCAATTGGCTCCGGGTGTCCTCCTGTTTTGTCTGTTTCGAACTAAATGCGCCGCAAATTATTAAGCATTTGCGTGCAAGTGCAAAAGAGATTAGGTATTTATTTACATGTGCCCACTGCTCAGTGTGCGGTTGCGAGACAACGTGTGCTGATACACAGGGAGGTAAAACAACACTTTTCGATCGTATTTATGAAATTTTGTTCTTTTATATGGCATAGTAGTGTGTATTTGCTTCTATCTCTGCATTATCATTGTCACGTAATCTGAAGCCTCTACTTCAAAAAGTCGATAACTCCAAAAAGTCGATTTCGAGATACCTTATAGCATTTTATGCCGGTTATGCACGCGTGTCCAATGGACGCGCTCGCTGACTGTGATAAAGTTCCAAATGTTGATTATCAAGTGTCAAATTTTTCGCTCCTGATTTCAATATGAAAGGAAGATGCAAGAGAATTTCTGCACGTTTCACGTTTAGAAGTAGGTAAGCGCTGCACATTACCATTTACTGCTTGTTTGTTTTTTCAGAAAAAGAGTAGACTTATCGGCTTTTTGCTGGTAACAGCATGTACATAGTTATCGACTTCTTGCTGGAGATTATTTTGGAAATTGTTCCTGATTGTCCCAACAGTTTCAAAATGTGAAACCTGAAAAACTGAAAAACCTGAATGTTGAACAATGTGCGAGATGTCGGTTCGGTACACAATTTTCGAAATATTGGAGTTGTCGACTTTTATAAGACGCCGCAATGCTCTAAAAACATTTGTCTCCCAAATCTTTAAGCTTACGTTTAAGCATACTTCAGGTATCCTCAATCTTTTGCAGCACAAGTCAGCGTCAGAAGTGAACTGTATACCGTATTTGCTCGAAATACCCCCCTGGGGTTTAATTTATCAGAGTGAGAATTTTGAGGGGGGTTTAACGAGGGGCGATATTTCGAGGGGGTTATGATTTCGGCAGAATTTTTTAAACTGCGAAAACTAATTTGTTGTTTGTAAAGTACGCAGACTAGAAAATTGCAACAATAAGCAGCACGTATAATAGTCTATAGACTTTTATACATATTTATGTAGATGGTATAAACCCTGTTGTAACATCGTGTGTTCTGCGTTGCCCGCACCACAAACCGCAGCTTTTGTCATTTACACTCAATTTGGGGGGGGGGTATTTCGAGTCGGGGGTGCATAAATTCATACTGGCCATTTTGAGGGGGGTATTTCGAGGAAATACGGTATATTTCCGTTTAACTCACATAGGTAAGATCAAATGGCAACTGCGGTCCATTTTTCTTATCCCGTCACGCGACTTGCGCCCAATGCGTGTGCACACGCTAAACTGCAAACTGTGTTCTGGTAAACTCATAAATCGGCTTTGAACGCATTTGAGTTTACTGGAATGAGTTATTCTTGATCCCCATCAACTGCAGTTGACAGATACCTTATTTTGGTAAACTCACATGCATTCAAAGCCAATTTATGACTTTACCAGCACACAGTTTGCAGTTTAGCGTGTGTACCCCCATTAAATGTAGTAAATGTGCATGGTATAAATACGCATTTACTGGCCTCTACATTAGCGCCATTTCTACTGCAGCGCAGTGCAATTTTATAAAGTGCGCACAGATGTAGCATTGGGATTTAGTTCCAAAAAGCGTGACGAAATTTCAAATTTGGCGCGGCATTTTTTGGGAAAGGTTTCAGGTCATAAATAGTTGTTTTGTTAGACATTTTACGTGTGTACACATTGTCGCTGCGCACACTACTTTACTAACCAAATTCTGAATATTGAGTAAACTCATGATTAGTAAACTCTAAATCAGCTTTGAACGCATTTGAGTTTACTAGAATGAGTGATTTTTATCTCCTTCAACTGTAGTTGACATACACATCACCCTGGTCAACTGATTATCCAATCAAAGCTGATTTATGAGTTTATTGAACTTTTAGGTTGCTGGGTGTAAACATCTCAGAAGACATCACATACTCATTTCATTTTGAAACATCAGAATGTTATTTTTTCACTACTCTGCCACTCATGAAGTTCCCATCACCACTAAGGCACTTATCATTGATTTTCATTTCATTTTTTAAAAGAAACAATAATAATTTTCTTGCATGATGAAATCTGAATATTTTAGTGTTTATGGGAACAGATGTGTAGATAGCACTGTGTTAAACATATCATCACTGTAAATAAAAATCTTCACATAAAAACTACCCTAGCAGTCACATGCTCAGTTGATTGCTTTGATCTGGAAATACTGGGATACTGAAAGTTAAATAAATTATGACACTTGTGCAAAATAAAGTAAAAATGTCCTGATGAAGCATTCAAGTATTTGAGTTAGTGCTTTTTTAGCCAGAAATGGAAGAAAATTAGAAAATATAGATAAAAAACAGCTGATTTTAGGGGAAAATGTCATATTTAGAAAGTGAACCTGTGATGAAACTTTGTATTTACTGAGACTATATACCTGACTGATTTTGTGAACATTTAGGGTAATGTTAGCATGTAATTTCTGGCGAAATAATAAACCCCTCGAATAAGCTCCACCTCGAGTGAACCCCCCTCGAATTAACTTCATTTGAATTAAACCCCTCTTGAATAATCCCCCCTTCAATTTTTTTCGCGAAATAATAAACCCACTGGTGGTTTTTCAAGGAAAAATTTTAGATAGCCAGCTGCTCTGATAAAGTAAATGGTTAGCTTGGACATCTTCCTTTACATCAAAAGTTCTGACTGACCCAAAGGAATTTCACATAGGTAGTTTAATTCAGCTAAGACATTGAAATTCATAAAAAAATCTATAAAACAGATTTTATTTCATCCATCCAAAGAAATTAGGATTTGGCATTTAGCCAATTTTAGGAATGTGTTTGTGCAACTGCACAGAACACTGCCCCAATAAATGTTGATCAGACAAGAGTACCCCTTCTCTACTGTAGATCTCGCGGTAGATATATTTACTGCTTTTCAGTGCTTTTCTATTCATGCCATAACAAGTCTTTGGGCAAATACAATATTTGGAGTAAAAAATCTATTTAGACTTTTGATTTTTGCTGATTTTAATGTAGCCATGTACCGTATTTCTTGTAAAAGAAGAGCGCCGTTCTATTTTTTCGTCGACTTTTTTACCTGCCGTTCTTCTAGATATGCCGTTCTATTGGAGGCTGCCGTTCTATTATTTCACCAATCTTTTTCACAGATTTTTTTCATCTGAACATATTATTTTCATGACACATGAGCAACATTTTGATATCATAGCATCAACTCAAACAAAACAAAATATGAAAACAACTCCTTTATCATAGTTCTGAGCACCTTGGATGTTCTCATTTCACTACCCATTTTAAAATATTTGTGTTTTGGCACGCTTTCAGTGTTAATTCTACCTGCCAGTCTATTGGAAGTGTCGTTATATTGTAGGTTCCGTTATATTGGAGGTATGCCGTTCTATTAGAAGAAATATGGTAAATATTTGTCTTAATTACTGATATTAAATGAGTTTTAAGAGATAATTTTGATGAAATTAATTGATTTGTTCTAGACTAATCCTCCTCCCACACAGAGCATTGAATAATATTTTTGTTTACGGGATAAATTTATCAAAAATGACGTTGCGTTATCCAACTCAATTGTTTTCGTCGGGAAGTAATAACTATTTGCAAACATAAAAGCTTTCCCACACGCTAAGATAGGTCAATGATATACCGTAAATTTTCTCGAAATGCTCTCTGGGGTTTACTATTTCGCTAGAAATTTTGACCGGGTGGCAGTCCCAAGCCATGTAAAGTGTAAAGTAAAGTGTCAAATGTAAAGTCAAATGCAAAGTAAACTGTCAATTGTCATGCAAAGTTCAGTAATAAAATCTTTTCTTTTTTGTTTTGATTGACACTTTACTTTGCATTTGACTTTACATTTGACACTTTACTTTACACTTTACAGGGCTTGGGACTGCCCCCTGATGGTATTTCGGCGGGGGGGGGGACTTACTTGATCGGGATTATGTTTTCGTCAGAAATGTTCCAGAAGGATCATAGTAAAGAGTAGACTTTTACGTACCCAAAACTGGTAATAAATGTTACCAAACACGATAGGTATACCGTATTTCCTCGAAATACCCCTAGGGGGATTATTTTTTCAGAGTGAGAATTTTGAGGGGGGTATTTCGAGGAGGGGGGGAAATTCAAGGGGGGTATTTCGAGCAAATACATAGGTGCTTTCCAATGCCGATTTCTAGTGCATGCATCAACTTTGAGTGTGCATGATGTCAGTTGTGCGTGATGCATGGTGGAGCGCACGCATTTCGAGCAGATGCAAATGCACATAATTCTATTTAGTTGCAGTGCAGTTTTGATCGGGCCTATCTCGGTCAACATCAACACATCTGGTGCCGGTTCCGCAAGTGGAAAAGTTAAGAGTGAAGGGTTAAGAGTTGAGTAAAATGATAAATGATAAGTTAAGAGTAAAGTTAAAAGTTAAGAGTTGAGTAAAATCATTTGTCGTTTTATTCAACTCTTAACTCTTAAATTTTCTCATAACTTGTCATTTGTCATTTTACTCAACTCTTAAGTTTGAACTCTTAACTTTTCCACTTGCGGAACTGGCCCCTGATGTGCAACTAAGAACTGTTGTCAGTGTCCTTTGGACACACTCGTGCGGAATTGTCAATTGGGTATTGTATTTATGTGCTACTGGATGCACACATGATTGAAAAAATCTCGGGAGATTTATACTTTAAAAAATCAGGAAATATTAAAAAATCTTGTATTTATTTTTTGATATTTTTTCGATGTTTTTTTCAGGGAGATTTTGTTATATTTTCTTTTTGAAAGAATTTCTGATATATTATATTGTGTAAAATCACCCATTTTTAACGCTACTCTCAATTTAGTAGTTCGCCACCTCAAACATATTCGGGATCGGGATTGGGTCTTCAGGATCGGGACCACAAAATCTCGAAAACTATCGGGATTCGGGATCGTGGTCCCGTTTGAACCGTAGCACAAACACATGCTTTTAAATGTGCCTCTAAATGCGGCTTCAATTGAATTGGTGGGCAGAGCTCCCCTGCACATGTGTGCGTTTTGTGCTTGTGTCACAGTCCACACAGTGACCGATTTGAAAATACTCTTGTAGTTAAATACTATAGCTTTAGTGACCACTGCTAATATTTAGAAGTAAAATGAAATTGTTCATGAGTTTACACGTTTTTCCCGTGTGCGCATTTTTAATGGGACAAGCGAGCTTCCATTCCTTTGGAACAAAAAAAATTAACCGGCTTACATACATAAGTATTTATTAAATACGTTCTGCCGGTGCCAAGTGCCGTCAAGTAGGAAGCTGCGCGCGTGTAGTATTAAAATTGCGATAAAACGTGTTATTTATAACCAGCCAGGGGGCAAATTCAGGTAGTCCTAAAAGCTATGCCCTCGTTTTGAACATTTCAGTTTGCCTGAAACCGCATGTGTTGCCCCTTTCCAGGAGGGCGGGAGTAACCTTTACCTGTGTTCAACAACAGTGTGCATGCAAAATGCATGGTGAATTTTGTAGTGAAGGTAGTGACAGTAATGACAACTAGGCTTATGATATCATAGCTAATGTTGGTTGGTGCTGGCACATTGCCAACACTGGTGGCTTACACTAGCCAAAGTTTCATGATCACAACTTAAAGCAGCGTTGAGCTAGAGCACCATTTGTACATCAGTACAAAATGACCGAAATTGTAACCCCCACAGTTCCGCAGTGGGTGGAGCTAGAGGGGTGAAATTTTGGGTGAAAACTCAAAACACCTGATATCTTAAGCTGTCAAAATTTTATGACCGTAGCTTTCCCCTAGCGCGAATGACGAGCACTGACCGGGGACTTTTTAGCCGGACTAAGTACATTGGTGTCTCGATCAGTGCATCTTGGATGCAACAACAACGCCAATAGCGCCAAGGGCGCCGCCTACCAATGAGCCCATACAAACAGCTACACATGTTCCCGGGCCGGAAAGGGGTGCAGCGCACCCTACAATGAAATCGGGCATGTTGAATTTGGTCCCTGGTAGGGCGTATTTTACGCCAATATCTATCTACGGCTGACAAAATGGTATTTATTATTATGCTTGAATGCACTGCTTGTTTCACACATTCCTGTGTACTGTATTATGCAAATTTTATTAAGCCACAGCCTTTACGTTAGCGCGCCGGAGACCGTGCTAATTAATTTTGTACCTACATGAATTAAATGTGAATGTTGTATTGGCCCTACACACACTAGTTTTCACCGTGACCGATGTGAAAACTGAAATGGCCCAATGGCCACATCCAGCCTACTCTTTTTGTATGCTGTATGTGTTTTAGTTTTAAAATTTTTAAATTTTAACTTTCATTAATTAAAATTCCAATTAAAATTTAAAAAAATCATTCAACTTATTCATTAAGTGTTCATTAATTTGCATTTGAAAAAATTTCAGTTTTCACACGAAGTCACGGTGAAAACTAGTGTGTGTAGGCAGATTCCAATGCAATCATTTAAATACACGTTCATCAATTAAGTTTGCGCAAATTGCAAAGGTTAAAGTGCGGACTGGTGAGATATTAGAATGTATCCAATACTTGTTTAATTTTTCGGTGTTTCCTTGCGGTGCGGTATTTATATAGGTAAGGTATTTGACCAAACAAAACATCTATATCCGGGGATACGACATTTTATAGGATTTGCGCATAATATGTTTGCTCAAATATCGACACATAATAGCAAAAATATGTCAACCAGCATAATTATTTACACAAAAATTTAATCTTAACCAAATATCTTCCGTCTTTTCGCAAAATAATCTCAACAGCAGGCGACCGGACAAATTACCATTCTAAAAAAAATTCTAAAAAAAATTTGAAAAAAATAAATGGTGCGGCACGACGCGGCTAAAAAGAGCGTGCGCTTTCGGCGGCAACAAGCGCTGCAGCCGCCCGACCACAGGCATCTGCTCGGCGCCAGTTCATCGCAAGTAAAATTGCATAAATACAATTCTAAATACTACCGTAGATCCTCGAATAAGTCCCCAGGGCAGTTATTTTTTCGTCAGAGTATTTGAGGGGGGAGTTATTCAAAGGGGGGGGGGGTTATTGTTTCCTCAAAAAACTTTACTTAATTCATGGTATGAATGCATTCTGTTAACTCATGTAATCCAGGTATTTAACAGTTAAACAACAACAAACAGTGTGTATACACTGCGTACACGTTATGTATCTGCTGTCGCTGCTATACGTGAACATTATTTTGTGTTTTCATCGATCATTTTTGTAAATTTTGGGGGATATTTTTCACCCAGAGGGGGGGGAGTTATTCAAGAGATGGGAGTTATTCGAGTGGGGAGTTATTTTTTCGTCAGACTTTTTGAGGGGAAGTTATTCAAGGGGGAGGAGTTATTCGAGGATATACGGTATTATCATTTGAATGGATTTGTCAAGTGCAGTTTGGGATTATGTGTGCAAGTGGACAAGTGACAGGAAAAGTGGTGTGAAAAGTGACTAGTAAGCTGATGACTTGAATGTCCAAGCATTTTTCACCTGGTGGCAGTCCCAAGCCATGTAAAGTGTAAAGTAAAGTGTCAAATGTAAAGTCAAATGCAAAGTAAACTGTCAATTGTCATGCAAAGTTCAGTAATACCTAAAATCTTTTCTTTTTTGATTTGATTGACACTTTACTTTGCATTTGACGTTACATTTGACACTTTACTTTACACTTTACAGGGCTTGGGACTGCCCCCAGGGGCCAGGGCTGTATATCAAACGTACCCAAGTATTGAAAATATTAAGAATATTTACATTACATCAATGGCCTTACACAGACTAGTTGACAATGGAATAGAGTGTCAACTGGGCGGACTGGTTTTGATTGAGATTTTAGTTGATGGGCGGCCGAACGTTCAAATGCACATAAAATACCAATGTTAATTCCTTTTCCACGTTGGCACATGTGCACTTGAAAATTGTCCCGCAACCCGTCAGTCAACTAAGATCTCAATTGACGTGGAAACCAGTTGACATCCCGTATGTAAGGCCAATGAGATGGGCGTTGTTTACAGTTGCGATCAATTTTGGCGCGTTGCCAATGCGAACAAGATGAAAATACTGCGTGGCACTTTTCCCGCCGCCAAGTACACCTAGCTTGACTTGTTCCGTGTGCAAACATTCCATCCCGCCAACAAATCATTCACATTAAACTATAAGCTACCGGAACTGGGTGGTCAGTTGGCATGTGCATGCATCGATATGATCTATTGCATGAGATTATTCAATGTGGCCATGCACACTAGAATAGTACAGCTCTGAAATTTGGGGAACTCAATGAATTTACCATTTGAATTTATCACATTATTTTTGATCACCTTCAATAGTAGTTGACAGACTAGACATTCTGGTAAACTCGATGTGTTCAAAACAGATTTATGAGTTTCCCAAATATCGGTGGTGTCCCAAATTTCCGTGCCCAAAATTCAAATGTTGTTGGTCAAGGAGGGTGACTGACGGAAAAATGTTGTAACATGTTGTAAAAATGTTTTTGGGCATTTGCCAAGTTGTGCTATGGCATTTGGTGTGTGCACTGGCATCTTCTGGAACAATATTTCCAGGTATTAATCAAATGTGTGCTATACACACGTGTTTACTCGGTTTTCAATTGCTTCCCATCTCAATTCAGATTTTAGTTGACGACGAATAAAAGAAAGTGTTCTATTTACACTCCGAACTACAGTGAACTATCCGTCCCGTAACATCTTTTTATTTGTCAATACTTCACCATGTGCATTCGAACATCTTCGTGCGACCCGTCATTGAATTGACATCGCAACCATTTGTCAACTCGTGAGTTGCCCGATTTGATGCAAAAGCCACCAGTCACACACGCCGCGCGGCCAATGGCAATCAAAACGGCAGCGAGATGTATGCGCGATTTGCATGCGGAAGCATGATTCTGCCAGCGAAACTTGCATCTCATGCACTTTGCATGCGCTTTGTGCATGTGCACTGCGAATAGTCGAAAGAAAAGCGACATTTTTACACTAGCCGCCGAGAAATTTGCATTTCGCACTACTTAGGAAAATGGGCGTCACGCGGCCGTCGCTGCATGTGTTAAAAGCGGTTTTCGGATCTTGGATACTGATTTGGTAACCAATGATTTGGGCTGAACGCTTTTGGCGTTTGGCGCTATCTTGCTGTGGCGCTTTCGGCGCTTGTCGCTACTTTTGACTGGCGCCAGGAACAAAATGCCTGGCGCTTGGCGCTAGTGGTCGGAAAAGCGCCATGGCGCTTTTGGCGTCTGGCGCCCAAGTTCTGGCGCTTTTTGCATCACTATTCTACTCATCACTATTCTACTATTCTGCATCATTTTTCGTCAGCTGAATGAGGCCTTTTTCAGTAATTTTTGAAATTGCCAAATTACTCAGACCGTTGGAACTTTGAATGCACCGATTATAGTGCCAAAATTTGTCCAACCAAAATTGTACCTAACTACAATCTTTTAGAAAAAATTTGTAGAAAAAGAAACCCTCTTATAAAAAAGTAGAAAGTACCAAAAAGACCAAATAGAACGTGTCAAAGTTCAATCGGACGAAATGTGTCAACCAAAAAGTGTCAACTCAGTGAAAGTGAAAACCAGTCAAGCCAGCACTCCTTGTGTGCCTTTGTAGTTTGTGCCCCAGCGCCGCCACATTAGTTTCCACGCATTAGCAGTAAATACGACAGCCTATTCCCGATAACGGTGGCAAACGAAAATTCGAAAAAGTTTTCGTTTTTTTCTTAGTATTTTTAGTTGAAAATGCGGTTAAAATGCAGAAAAACGATTCAAAGCGCCAATTGTACACGGCATCTATTCATAGCGGCGGAACGAAAAATTTTTAAAATTTGTCTGCGGTAATAGCTTGGAAGGCTTCAAAACTCAGCAAACAAATTCGAAAACGCATTAATTGACCGGTAAAAATTTGAAAAGTATTCAAAAAAATTTCAAAAAATTCGAAAACTGGGTAAATTCGAAGATTTGAAAACTATTTTTGTAATACCGTATATCCTCGAATAAGCCCCCATCGTATAACTCCCCTCGTCAGCTGGGTGCAGGGAAATACCCCCCTCGAATAACTCCCCCTGTAGGCTGGGTGCGGAAAAATACCCCCCCTCGAAAAAAACCCTCCTTGATTGGTGGGAGAAGCAAAACATGTAAAAAAACGTTTTATGTGTGGAAAAACGGTTTATAGAACTAATGTAGGCAGATTCAAGCAATATAATGATCATGAATTTTACTAAATATTCTGATGAAAAAATAACTCCTCCCCTCGAATCACTCCCTATCCCCTCGAAAAATTCCCCCCACTCGATTAACTCCCCTCAAAAACTTCTGAGGGAAAAAATAAGTGGAGAATTTATTCGAGGATATACGATAAATTCGAAAATTCAGTTGAGAAAAGAAATATTGTAAAAAATAAACCACTAATCCATATCGTTTGCCACCGTAAATCCCCCGCATGCTTTACCGTCCTCTGGTGCACATGAATTCTTGATTAACGCCCGACTGCGGCTGCAGGGCGGCACGTGCCGCTGCAGCTTTCAGTTGCGACGTGTTTGAGTGATAAGTTCAGACTTTTGCAAAGGTGAAGCGCGACTGAGAGACGAGAAAAATGCACCATGCATTTGGTAGTGCAGATGTCTGAATGGTCTACACGCTGGTCGCTGGATGTCAACTGGTTTCGGTGTCAACTCGATTTTAGTTGAATTTTGGTCGCAGGGCAACTTTCTAGTGCACTTGCGGCAATGTGGAAAAGGAATCAATAGCTCCATGTGCATTTGAACGTGGTTTTGCAGCCCATCAAACATCTTTATGGAAACCAGTTGGCCCAGTTGACATCCAATGACACCCAATGTCAACTGGGCCGACTGATTTCCATTAAAATTTTAGTTCATGGTTTGCATAACAATGTCAAATGCACATGGCAATATAGGTATACTCGGCGTACATGATACTCTGCCCTCGCACTGATGTATGTCTCGTGTTGGAAGCGTGCCAATGATTGTTAAATCATGCGATTTCCATAAAAAGATGGAAGAATTATCGATGTGAATCTGTTAATGAATAACATTAGAGCAACAATCAATTTTGTCATCTTTTTATGAAACTCGCAAGCGTTAACCATCGTTGGCACACTTCCAGCGGGAACCACGCGTGCAAGGTGTCAAGTAACCGGAGTATAGATAGATTTCTTTTCGACATTGCCGCGTGTTCACTGTAAAATTGTCCTGCGACCTAAATTGCACGAAAATCGAGTTGACACCGAAACCAGTTGACATCCAGTATGTGTGTAGTGCTAATGTTTTGGAACTAGTCCTTTTATTTGAATTCTTCGCACCTTTGTGTATTTTGAATCTGACGGAAAGGTCTGCATTGAGCACGTGAAACGTCTGTAGACGTCTCGCTTCCCTGGGGTCAGATTCAATTCGAACGCAAGACGCACGCCGTGCACAATTTCATACCGTATGAATCATACGCTTACCGTATTTCTTCTAATAGAAGAGCGCCGTTCTATTTTTCGTCAACGTTTTTACCTGCCGTTCTATTTGAGGTGCCATTCTATTGGAAGAAATGCGGTACTCGCGTGTCGGGCGCCTGTTACCTTCGAATTGGATTTGGGCCCTGACTCGAACAGCTTTTATCTCGTTTTTGATGCTACTTTTCCCCCGAGGCGATTACAGTCGCTTTGCTCAGAAGTTACTTTTAACGCAAACTTTAGCATGCTGGGCACAGCAGAACATTCCTACACTTACAGAATGCTAAGTATATGTGAGCGAAGTATACTCGGTATCAGGGGTTTTGTAGATTTGGACCCCCGAGGGGGTTCATATAGATAGTAAATCGCTCCTCCGTGGGGGGGGGTAGATAGCAGATTTTTTTTTTTTGGGGGGGGGGGGTTCACGGGGATTTTCCAAGGTATAATTTAGAAGGAAGAAAAGAAAAAAGTCGCTAAAAGTAGCTGAAAATAGGCAATAAAACATAGGTGAAAAACTAAAGGTATGAAAATTTGCTATTTTTAGCAAAAATTTGGGCAAAATTTCTGAAAAATCGCTGCATGTAGGTAGATAGCTGGACGATTTTGGGGGGGGGTCAGGGGATAGTAGCCAAAGAATTGGCCTCCAGTATAGATACCGTATTACCTCGAATTATCCCCCCCCCTTGAATTAACCCCCCCCTCGAAATACCCCCCCTAAAATTCGGCTGAGGAAATAATAAACCCCCCCCTCGACATACCCCCCCCTAACATTGAGTGTAAAGAGAACGTACATGACAAATACCGCAGTTTGTGATGTGTACAATGCAGAACACACGTTAAAACTGAAGATTGAGTGACGTTAGGGAAGGGTTTATGTGTATTTACAGTTACATATACCTATAAAGGCATATACATCTATGTAATTGTTCGATTTTTCTACGTCGGAGTATGGGGAATTTCCGAAAATTTCTGGCGAAATAATAGACCCCCCCCTCGAATAAACCCCCCCCTCGAATTATCCCCCCCTAAAATTTTGCTGGCGAAATAATAAACCCCCTGGGGGTATTTCGAGGTAATACGGTACGCAGATTGTTGGCGGATTTGGGGGTGGGGCAAAATAACCCCCCCCCCCCTTAACCCTACCTATTAAACCCTCGCCCGGTATGTCAAAATCATCAATATGTTTTGTTAACGAATGGTTCAACTTGACGTTAGCATTGCAACTAGTTTGTTTTGCCACTGCCCAAGCAACATGAGGGAGGCTTTGCAAAACAAATTGCAGCGGGGCCGAGTCGTAAAAGAGCGGGCGTGATCTAATTTGAGCTGCATTTTCGACGTTGGAAACAAACCCGTGGCTTGTGTGGCAATGAACGATGGCAAAACAATTGAGGCGTCTAATTCTAAAAGTCGACAAGTCCACAAAATGCGATTTCGAGTAAATCGCATTTTAAGTTTCAGATCCAATTTGTGGTCTGTGCAGCGTGTCCAATCTGGCTCTCTCATGCTTTACATTAAGTTCCATATGTTGACAATAAAGTGTCAAATTTTCAACCCCTGCTCTCAACGTTTATGTGAAAAATGGGGTGTCCATAAAATGCCATTTGGATATTTGCAAGAAATCAGCAGCAAAATCCAGTAAACAAAGGTGGACTTGTCGACTTCTTGCTGCAAACACCTTCGGACTTGTCGACTTCTTGCTTTAAACCATGTGGACTTGTCGACTTTTTGCACTTGCAAACATTTGATTTAAAAGCACCTGGAAGTTGCGCCATTTTTATGGAGTCACGCTATCGACTCCAAAATAGCGCCATTTCCATGGCGTTGGCGCCATTTTTATGGAGTGGTGCTATCAACTCCAAAATAGCGCCATTTCCATGGTGTTGGCGCCATTTTTATGGAGTGGCGCTATCAACTCCAAAATAGCGCCATTTCCATGGTGTTGGCGCCATTTTTATGGAGTGGCGCTATCGACTCCAAAGTAGCGCCATTTCCATGGCGTTGGCGCCATTTTTATGGAGTGGTGCTATCAACTCCAAAATAGCGCCATTTCCATGGTGTTGGCGCCATTTTTATGGAGTGGCGCTATCGACTCCAAAATAGCGCCATTTCCATGGTGTTGGCGCCATTTTTATGGAGTGGCGCTATCAACTCCAAAATAGCGCCATTTCCATGGCGTTGGCACCATTTTTATGGAGTGGCGCTATCGACTCTAAAGTAGCGCCATTTCCATGGCGTTGGCGCCATTTTTATGGAGTGGCGCTATCGACTCCAAAGTAGCGCCATTTCCATGGCATTGGCGCCATTTTTATGGAGTGGCACTATTGACTCCAAAATAGCGCCATTTCCATGGCATTGGCGCCATTTTTATGGAGTGGCGCTATCGACTCTAAAGTAGCGCCATTTCCATGGCGTTGGCGCCATTTTTATGGAGTGGCGCTATCGACTCCAAAGTAGCGCCATTTCCATGGCGTTGGCGCCATTTTTATGGAGTGGCGCTATCGACTCCAAAGTAGCGCCATTTCCATGGCATTGGCGCCATTTTTATGGAGTGGCGCTATCAACTCCAAAATAGCGCCATTTCCATGGCGTTGGCACCATTTTTATGGAGTGGCGCTATCAACTCTAAAGTAGCGCCATTTCCATGGCGTTGGCGCCATTTTTATGGAGTGGCGCTATCGACTCTAAAGTAGCGCCATTTCCATGGCGTTGGCGCCATTTTTATGGAGTGGCGCTATCGACTCCAAAGTAGCGCCAATTCCATGGCATTGGCGCCATTTTTATGGAGTGGCACTATTGACTCCAAAATAGCGCCATTTCCATGGCGTTGGCGCCATTTTTATGGAGTGGCACTATCAACTCCAAAATAGCGCCATTTCCATGGCATTGGCGCCATTTTTATGGAGTGGTGCTATCGACTCTAAAGTAGCGCCATTTCCATGGCGTTGGCGCCATTTTTATGGAGTGGCGCTATCGACTCTAAAGTAGCGCCATTTCCATGGCGTTGGCGCCATTTTTATGGAGTGGCGCTATCGACTCCAAAGTAGCGCCATTTCCATGGCATTGGCGCCATTTTTATGGAGTGGCGCTATCGACTCTAAAGTAGCGCCATTTCCATGGCGTTGGCGCCATTTTTATGGAGAGGCGCTATCGACTCCAAAGTAGCGCCATTTCCATGGCATTGGCGCCATTTTTATGGAGTGGCACTATTGACTCCAAAATAGCGCCATTTCCATGGCGTTGGCGCCATTTTTATGGAGTGGCGCTATCGACTCCAAAGTAGCGCCATTTCCATGGCATTGGCGCCATTTTTATGGAGTGGCGCTATCGACTCTAAAGTAGCGCCATTTCCATGGCGTTGGCGCCATTTTTATGGAGTGGCGCTATCGACTCCAAAGTAGCGCCATTTCCATGGCGTTGGCGCCATTTTTATGGAGTGGCGCTATCGACTCCAAAGTAGCGCCATTTCCATGGCATTGGCGCCATTTTTATGGAGTGGCGCTATCAACTCCAAAATAGCGCCATTTCCATGGCGTTGGCACCATTTTTATGGAGTGGCGCTATCGACTCTAAAGTAGCGCCATTTCCATGGCGTTGGCGCCATTTTTATGGAGTGGCGCTATCGACTCTAAAGTAGCGCCATTTCCATGGCGTTGGCGCCATTTTTATGGAGTGGCGCTATCGACTCCAAAGTAGCGCCATTTCCATGGCATTGGCGCCATTTTTATGGAGTGGCACTATTGACTCCAAAATAGCGCCATTTCCATGGCGTTGGCGCCATTTTTATGGAGTGGCACTATCAACTCCAAAATAGCGCCATTTCCATGGCATTGGCGCCATTTTTATGGAGTGGTGCTATCGACTCCAAAGTAGCGCCATTTCCATGGCATTGGCGCCATTTTTATGGAGTGGCACTATTGACTCCAAAATAGCGCCATTTCCATGGCGTTGGCGCCATCTTTATGGAGTGGCACTATCAACTCCAAAATAGCGCCATTTCCATGGCATTGGCGCCATTTTTATGGAGTGGCGCTATCGACTCTAAAGTAGCGCCATTTCCATGGCGTTGGCGCCATTTTTATGGAGTGGCGCTATCGACTCCAAAGTAGCGCCATTTCCATGGCATTGGCGCCATTTTTATGGAGTGGCACTATTGCTCCAAAGTAGCGCCATTTCCATGGCGTTGGCGCCATTTTTATGGAGTGTTGCTGTTGACTCCAAAGTAGCGCCATTTCCATGGCGTTGGCGCCATTTTTATGGAGTGGCGCTATCGACTCCAAAGTAGCGCCATTTCCATGGCATTGGCGCCATTTTTATGGAGTGGCACTATTGACTCCAAAATAGCGCCATTTCCATGGCGTTGGCGCCATTTTTATGGAGTGGCACTATCAACTCCAAAGTAGCGCCATTTCCATGGCATTGGCGCCATTTTTATGGAGTGGCACTATTGACTCCAAAATAGCGCCATTTCCATGGCGTTGGCGCCATTTTTATGGAGTGGCACTATCAACTCCAAAATAGCGCCATTTCCATGGCATTGGCACCATTTTTATGGAGTGGTGCTGTCGACTCCAAAATAGCGCCATTTCCATGGCGTTGGCGCCATTTTTATGGAGTGGCACTATCAACTCCAAAATAGCGCCATTTCCATGGCATTGGCGCCATTTTTATGGAGTGGTGCTGTCGACTCCAAAATTTTTTTTATAAATTTTTTTCAAATTTTTTTTCAAATTTTTTTTTATATTTTTCTTTTTTTTCAAATTTTTTTTTTATATTTTTCTTTTTTTTCAAATTTTTTTTTTATATTTTTCTTTTAAAAAAAATTTTTTTTCCTAATTTTTCTTTATTTTTACAACTTTTTTCAAAATTTTTTCTTCAAATTTTATCTTTGAAAAAAAATTTTTTCAATTTTTTTTATAAATTTTTTTTTATAAATTTTTTTTTTCTATTTTTAAATAAAAAATTTTTTTTATTATTTCTTTTTTTCAAAATTTTTTTTTTCTTTTTTTATAAATTTTTTCAAAAAAAATTTTCATAAATTTTTTTTTCAAAATTTTCAAAAAAAAATTTCAAAATTTTTGTATCAATTTTTTTCTTCTTTTTTTTCAAAATTTTTTAAATAATTTTTTTTCTTTTTTATTGTTTTTAAATTTTTTAAATAAAGTTTTAAGTTTTTAAGTTGCTTTTATTCTTCAGTGGAAGAAGTTGGCCCTATTATGTGAATCTTTTTCAGATTTAATTTGAG
>OZ038458.1:305417-329350 GCA_964036195.1 Sphaerolaimus hirsutus
TCACACATTGCGTGTTGACACCCCCCCCCCGCAGCAGCCGCGTCCAGACATATGGGAGCCGCACATGCGGAATGAGCCACCATATTTCATGAGCGGCATGGCGCGGCAAACTCAAAGGGCACACAACAATGGAAGTTATGAGTAACAATGTTTGCCCTTTGTTTTACTGCCAAAATGTCACTTCTTCAAATCGCCACCCCCCCCCCCCCACCAAACAGAATGTAGCCGCGTGTCACGCGTCCGTGTGAGGCGGCTGTTTGCGCTTGTTGCAAAATTTCATTATGTTCGATTCTTGAGGAATAATTTTGCTGAGGCTGCGAATTTTTTCAGATATTGAATGATGATTTTCGGAATGGAATGGAACTCCCCATGTGCGCCACATGTGCAAATCACACGCGGCGCATGTCAATTACCCCCCCCCCCCCCACAGTTGCCCCCCATACTTAATTGCGTGTTGAGCAATTAAGTGATTATTGTGTGGGCAATTCGCGGTTGGTGCTGATCAATTAAAATATTATCAGCCGTGATCTGCCCACACAATAATCACTTAATTGCTCAGGTCCGGCCATTCGCCAGCCATGAACTGCACACGTGATTAATTTAATTGCGTGTGGCGCGGCTGTAGCGTTTGAAGCCGGAAGTGAGCAATGGCAATGCACAACCCAATTAGGTATTTCATTGCCTTTTGGGGGGGGGCGATTTGATGAAGTGACATTTTGGCAGTAAAACAAAGGACAAACATTGTTACTCATAACTTCCATTGTTGTGTGCCCTTTGAGTTTGCCGCGCCATGCCACTCATGAAATACGGTGGCTCATTCCGCATGTGCGGCCCCCATATGTCTGGACGCGGCTGCTGCGGGGGGGGGGGGGGGGGGGTCAACACACAATGTGTGATCACTGGCCCATCCCGCATTTTGGCCTATCCAGTTTTTCGGCCTATCCCGCACACAAACCCATCACGCACACTGCCTATCTCGCACATTACACCGGCAAGATGCGGGATAGGCCAAAATGCGGGATGGGCAGCTAAATGTGCGGGATGAGCCAAAATGCGGAATAGGCCGATGTGCGGAATAGGCATGCGCCTCGACTAAATACCTAATTAAATTCGAAATCTGCAATTTCCAGTTATTCGAGCGCGGCCTGGAGCAGTTCGACCGCCTGTACAAGCGGCGCGCTTTCCTCGACCAATTCGCAAACCAGACTTGCTTCTCTGATGGCACACAGTTTGTTTATTGCAACCCGTGCACTTTTTTCAACGTTTTTTTCAACGACCTGTTTTTCAAAAAGCTCCCAATATGGCTTTGAATCGACATATACTTATTTACAGTTTCATCAGGCAAGTTTTAGTGCTTTGAGATGTTACAAATAGCCATACAAATACAATGGCTGTGGAACCATGGGCCAGTATTTATTAAGTGGCGGTTTCCGCCAAAACTCCACTGTATTTTTGTCGCTTTTTTGTCAAATCGACTTCAAGTGAAGTTTGACATTGAATAGTGCTCAAAAAGCTTCAAAAATGAAATCTGCATTGACTTGGCATTTGGCAGAGAACTAGACGTGTGCCGGGAAGCGTGCGTGTCTCTGTGCGACGAGTACAAAGCGGCCACCAGACCGGATTACCTGCACTGGGCCACCGGGGACTTGGCCGCCCCGCAGCACAGGTGAAGCGCTCATTGGTCACCTGAGTGATTTGACTCCGCCTACTGGCTTTGTGTGCCAAACGTGTGATCTCTTGTGTTCATTTTGGGGTTGGTATAAATACTCCGTGGACCGCACTATATGCATTTTTCTGAACGAAACACTCCGTCATGACGTCATAGTAAATAAAGTGAAAGTTGTTCCAGAAGAACGTTTCAAGGGGGAACATTTGTCGCTTGTCCTTTTCGATTTTGAATTTTTTTATGAAAGTGCGTGCATAAGTATTTATTTATTTATCGATTAAGATATGAGTCATTTTGGACGCATATTTTGCGTTCCGCCGAGTATATACTGCGGTTACTTTACACCTTGCACGCGTGGTTCCCGCTGGAAGTGTGCCAACGATGGTTAACGCGTGCGAGTTTCACAAAAAAATATGACAAACTTGATTGTTGTTATAATGTTATGCATAAGCATAATCACATCGATGAATTTTTTTATCTTTTTACGGAAATCGCACGGTTTAATAATCATTGGCACGTTTCCAAAACGAGACATAAATCAGTGCGAGGGCAGAGTATCATGTCCGCCGAGTTTACGGTGAGTTCAAGTGTGATTTTGCTTGGATTTTGTTACGGGAACGCATGCTCTGCACTGAATGTTACCGTAATCTGATCAAAAAGTCATCTTATACGCTCTGCTAAAATTATCCCTTCGTGAAAAAATGCATTGAGGGAAAATAAATACGTAGGTGGACATTTTTCGTTTCATTATTGCGTTGAGCTATTCTCAAAATTTACATTCCGGTGCAAGGTGTGTGGTCGTTTTTTTAAAGAATTTTCATTTAAAAATAAGGTATGTTAATATTTGTGTAAATTCTGTCAACCCGGTATTTGAGATTCGGAGCGCTTATACGACGCAATAATTTTCTTATCAATTAAAAGTATAAAAACCTTCGAATCGAGTACCTAAATACGTATTTTTTTGCGCGTTTGATATCGCACATCAAACTTCCAAATCCAGTTAATAAGTGGTGCCTTTATGCTACCCTAAAACAACAGTGGTGTTATTTGTTGTGGTAAAAAGTAGGTAAGTTTTAAATACGATTCTTGACTCGCAATCTGATGCTCATCGGTTTTGTTACTGTTTTTTTTTGCAGAAATTTTTAAAACAGTACGATTCGGTGGTATAATTTTTTATTTTTGTTCTGTTATTTACCGTGTTACCTCGAATTCTACCCCTTGAATAGACCCTCCCTCGAATTAACTCCCCCCGCAAATTTTGCTGACCCCCCGTAAATACCCCCCTCGAATTAACCCCCCTCAAATTTTGCTGGCGAAATAATAAACCCCCATGGGGTTTATTATGGGTAATACGGTACATTTGTCAATGTATTGGTATTTTGTCGGTATCATATTTGTTTGCAACGGTGTTCAAATAAAAAATATCTCAACAACAAATTTTCGGTTAAAAGATATAAATTCCATTCAAGTTTCACTTTGCTTAAAAATTTTTCACAATATTTATCTGCAACGTCACAATGTAAAATTCAGTTTACAGCAAATGTTTGTGAAGTTATTTTCTGGACAAAGATATAAATTTTTTTAATACTATTTTCTGGAATATTGTGCAGTAAAGATTGAAAGTTGTTTGGTGAACGGCAACGTGAAAAACTGAATACCTTGGTAATTACCATGGCTCGATCGATTTCAGTCTTTTCAGGCTACCATAACACAATGAATTTATGCTGCCGCAGAGCTAATTACGTTTAGCCAATCTGGTGAAACAATTACAAGATCGTTTTTTTACGTTTTCAATTCAAAATGAAAACGTTTGAGCTGTGAACTACGTTATATGCAAGCTTCCTGGATTCATGCGGTGGTTCCACTTTTCACCCCCATTTTCAAAAAATACACAAACCAAATTTAGCTTCTGTGCTTACTATGTCGCAATGGAAATGGAAAATAGGTAGCTTTGTAGCGAACGTTACTTTGCGCAGCTATTGTTTGTTTCTGCAGTAAATTAAATGATTCTATGTGGTCACACACTAGTACACCATGGAAACTTCGCGAACTCATACATCTGTTTTGAACACTAAGTTGACACAACAGTTGTTAAAATGTACGTACAATTACTCGAAAAATACGCGAACGCGAGTACGCGGTAAATACATTTACATATAAATACTTTTGAAAAAAATAATGTACACACGATTACGCGTACACTTTAAAAGTACACGCGTACTGAGAAAATATATTTTTGTTGCTAAAATCACAATTTTCTGTTGCTAAAACGTGCATGAGTACGAGTAAAAAAAGTATTTTACATTTTCTATACTTTCTGGTGAGTAAAATAAAATACTTACATTTACATATACTTTTTAAGTTCAGTAATTCTAGCAACTCTGGCTTGACACATTGTGGTAAGCTCAACGGTCTACGAGTTTCCCAAATTTTGGTGGTATACTAGTGTGCGCAATGCCAATTCTAACCGAAAACATACCACATACAGCAACCCCCGATTATCTTCTAAACATCCCCTCGATGCAACATGGCAGTTTGGTGTGCATGAAGCTGACGCATTTCGTCGGTGGTCACGCACAGCTCGGCGGTCATGTACAGGTCGGTGCACGTGTTGGATGGTTGCTTGCGTTTGGCTCGTTTGGTTAATTTTGCTAATATGTGCTGCGTAAGAATGCCGGTAGATGTCCGTAGAGATTTTGCATGACTTTCGCTGTTGTTGAACCTGTCCTCGATTTACTCGAAATTGGAGCGACCCGTTATGCCCGCGTAACTTGGTATGGAAAATCGGGGTTTTTATCAGAGTTGCGAAAACGTATTTACGTTTACCCGAAATACCCGGTTATTCGGGTATTTATACTTACGTTTACGTTTACGCTTTCCAAAAATACCGTTACGCTTTGTTACGTTTTCCTGGCACAATTACCCGGGTACCAGAGAAAACGTAAAAATATGCTACACGGAACTGTTATTGTTTGACAAATGTAGTGTATTATGATGAGTTCAACATGTTCTAATGTTGAGGAGTTCTAATTCCGCAATTGGAGAACTCAAACACCAATTTGTAAGTGAAAACTAAAAATTTGAAGGAAAGTATTTTTTGTGAGGTAGAACTGAAATGCGAATAAAAAGTCAAAGACATTTCAAGTGTTTTCTCATGACTGGCCATTTGTCGTTTAACTCGCCATTTAACTTACAAATTTACTTTTCTTTAAATTTTTACTTGCCATTCAACTTGCCTTTACTTCTCACTCATAAATTTTTTTTAGTTCTCCTGTTATGGAATTGGCACCTTATAGTTGACACCCACTAGTTGACAATGACGCAAAATGTGAACTCCAATCCCAATTCAATACCCCGATCCCATCATTCTTAATATATAACCAATACAGGTAAGCAGAACATGTCGATGATGGGGATCATATGAACATCATTAATGTTGTTAAAAAACCCATTGTGTTTTTCGTATTCTCTGATAGCGGAAGCACTTAATATAATTTTTACGTTTACGTTTTATTTTACGTTTTCCCCGGTATTTTCAAAATACCTTACGTTTTAGTATTTATACTTTTGATTTCGAAAAGGTATTTACGTTTACGTTTACGTTTTCCAAAAATACCAGTATTTGTACAACTCTGGTTTTTATATTAAATTTAAAAATTTGCATTGCTCCGTGCTCGTTACTGATATACTCGGCGGGCATGACACTTGGTATGGGAACTTACCATAACCCATCTGAATAATGAACCAAAAATTATACAGTTTTTCATCGTGATATTTCGTTTTTACTATGGAATAATTAATTTCGAAAATTTATCACAAGATTTTACCCATTTAATTATGGTAAGATTCTGTACATACTCTGCGGTCCGCCGAGTATACATATTTTATTTGTTCATTTGGTGTGGTCGTGTACGATGGCGCTGCACACACTACCTTGTACTCTCCAGAAACTCCTAAATCAACTTTGAATGGCATTATAGTTTATTGAAATAATGTGTTCGTCAACTGCAGGTGACAAACAGTAAAACTACCTCATTCCAGTGAACTCAACTGCATTTAAGGCTGATTTATGAGTTGACAGCGTGCAGTTTAGTATGTGCAGCGACAATGAGTTCCGAGTGGTGTAAAACAACTCCAGTTTGCAACTCTCTCCAGTCACCTCTCTCGATGCATAGCTGACTGGCACTTGACCGGCACTAATTTACCTCTGCTAAATATATTGACTGAAAACAGCAATTCCACTTGTAGCGTTGACAATGCTGCCTTATTGCCCAAGACGCAGAAACTTGGGTAGTGACGTAACAAGCGCCAGGGGTTTGGCGCCACAGCAAAATGGCGCCAAGCGCTATTTTGAACGCAATCGCACCGGGGCAAAATGGCGCCAATGGCGGAAAGCGCGGTTGCGTTTTCTACTCTGGCGCTAGCGCCATGCGTCGGCGCCATCCCGCCATGGCGCTTTTACACCACTAAGCATTGCCGCCTTCAAAAAGACACGCCCTTACATATTGGAGTAATACACATTTCCCCTGTGCCGCTTGAGCCTGTGCTATATAGTTTACTGCCGCGGCTTATATTTACAACAATTTTGCCATTTTTGGACTTTCTTGATTTGATTTTGTGATTTCGTTTGGCAGTGGTTATTTTTAACATGTTTTTGATGCATGAATTTTGAGCCATAGTTCCGAACCGAATCATGCATTTAGATACCTATATTCTGACGCTTCAAACTTGCAAATTAATATTCCGAAATAAAGTTATCCTAAAATCCTTACTTGCGATCATGGAGACTCTATGTTGAGTTAATTTTCTATATTAAGAGTGTATTTTATATCTAATAAATTCTTCGAAAACACTGACCATATTTTCGTGCTAATTTTAACAAAATAAGGTTATTCAAGACCTAAAAATACCTAAAACCTAAAAATAACATCAAAACAATTTCATTTGTTACAAGATGCACTTAGTCGCAAAAATCCATTCTGCATGCAGCATGAACCTGTATTTTCTAGTGCAGCGAAAATGCAATGTGCACTGGAAATCGATTGCTCGCATGCCACTTGCACTATAGTTAGCAGGCTTCATGCAAAAATGCGTTTTAACATCTAGATGTTTTTTGCAACATTTAGTGTGCAGTTTATGTTTATTGTGTGTTGTTTTGGTCAAAGTGATATTTTGTTTTATATGTTTCTTAGATAAACACTTGATGGAATTTTTTGATGTTCGAAAAGTGGGATCGATCTGACTCGTCATTTTTTGTTCAGGTAATATTGAAAAAAAATTTCAATGATGCAAACTTTGTTACATTTCACGTGCAATACTGACCCACAAAATAATAATTATATTTTTCTGAGAGGGAACCAAATTTTTCCGGTTTCCAAATTTCATCAATATGTTTATTTACATTCAGCCAAATTATCAAATTATGAATTTTTAGACAACGTAATGTAATGTCCACTGGTGTGTCTAGCGGCTGTTTTTGTTCCCATTGGCTGCTACAAGCATCCATGCAGAAGCGGCGCTGCAGCCAGCTGCATGGATTGATTCATGCATTGTTACATGCGCCGGGTCGATTGCATGCTTCGCACACCCTGCTACCGTGTTTTGATGAATGAAGTCACGTGAGAAATTATACACAAATTCACCCGTTGTCAGGGGTCTCTGGGAATATGACCCTCCCTGGGGGTGCATAGATAGCTGAAAATTTTGTGTGGGGGCAGGGTTCGCGGGGGTTCAATATTTATATAGGGTTTTTCAACGTGTAAACGGCAGAAAGGGAGGAAAATTGCTAAAAAAATGAAGAAAATATACGTAAAAATAGGTATACAAGGACATATATAGCCAAAAATAGCTGTAAATAGGCAAAAAGACACACGGACTAGTGACTTTGAAGGTGAAAATTGGCAAAAGGTCATGAAACTTAGCGACAGCTGTAACCCACAGCAGCGACAGGGTGTAACCCCCCCTAACCCACCTTATTGGAAACCCCAGTTCACCATTGTGAAGGGAATTTAGCGGAATGAGAAAAATACAAGTATGTTGGTTTTTCATTCAGATGTATTACGGTATTCATATATCGAAGCATGCGTGCAGTCCGCAGACAATACATAAAATGCGCGTGTGTTTGTGTCCCGGCTGTAGGTAGCACGGCAATAGAAATAGGACAGTGTCATAGCATTTTGCTCGATTTTGTTGCCCAGTCTCGCGAGTTGTGTCTCTTTGCGTCGCGTGGCAAGTAAAGTAACCAAGTTCATTCGGTTTATGCACTCGCGATGTGTTGGGACTCGACCCGGACCCGGACCGACCCGGGTCGGGTATTTGTGTTGATTGACAGTTTTGCATGATTCGTGGTTCGGCTTGTTACTGGTTTTCGTGATCTTGATGTGGCCTTTTAAATGCCTTATTTTCATTTTTGTACTGGTAGAGAATGTCCGCTCACCTGCCTGATTTTATTGTGTTTTGCGTATACTCCGCGGTCCTATATGCTATTTCTGAATGAAACACTCCATCATGACGTCATCGTGAGTATAATCAAAAAACGTTTGAGGAAAAAACATTAGTCACGTTTACGCGACTCCGCCTTTTCATTTTATCAATATATTTCTGTTGTTATGAAAGTGCGTGCATAAGCATCCTGCTCGAACACATAAATATGACTTTTGAGCATTTTTCGCCATATTTGATATGTTTGTGCTTTGGCACTCTTCCAATGTAATTTTTACTGCCGTCCTATTGGAGACTGCCGTTCAATTGAAGGGTACCATTCTATCCCTATTGTGAGTGCAAAAACGTGGCAAAACCTGCCGTTCTATTAGAGGTTCCGCCCTCCTAGTGGAGATATGGCGTTGTATTAGAAGAAATACGGTGGCCACTTTGCAGGGAGTTTTGCTTGACTTTGGACACTTTCCATGACATATAACACTCGGCACCGGGTCCTGCGAGTCGGGTCGGGTTTGTATTTCGAGTCCTAAACCGCCGCGCGACGGCGGCAGGAGCGTCCCCTCCGAGGCGACGCTGCGTGTATTACTTGCATTGCCGCGCGTGTGCTCTGTTCCCCTGCCCACTGCTCATGGCTGCCGTGCATGATTCCAGGGGGGGGGGGGGGTATTCAAGGGGGGGGGGGGCTATTTGCCAACCGGCTTGGATGGTTGGCTGTGCTTTAGAGTGTTTGTTCAAGGTAAATATTTAGGAGTACAATATTTGTTTATGATTTTTGAAGACCACCCTTTAGTTATTTTGAGTACCACTCTTTTTTGGCTTTGGGGCGCGAAAATGATTCTTACTTGAATATTTACCGTATATCCTTGATAAGTTTCCGCATAAAAATTTTTTCGTCGGAATTTTTATGAGGGGAATTATTCAAGAGTAGGAGTTCTTTTTTTCCTCTCAGGTAGTCGGGGGATGGGGGGGCTATTCGAAAGGTGGAACCACCCAGGGGATTGAGGATTCACGGTGCTTAACAGCTGAATTGCGGATTTCTGAATGTGTGCATAAATAGCTTTCACTGTGCGGCGAAAATCAGAAACTGTCAATATTCTCCCGGAAAAATCGCCCAGGAACATACAAGCATCCAAGCCGAAGCCACGACTCAAACATTCCCAAACCCGCCAGCCAAAGGGGCGTTCAAGGCAGACAGGCACGGAGTTCCTCTGGAGGCTCTATGGCTGGATATATTTATGCGCCCTGGCCCCGAGTGTGCCCACTGCGCACCTATACTGACGGCGCTGCCGACTGCCCGGCCGCGCGGCTCGCCTGTGGCGCTCGGGGGCTGTGCGCTAAGTCGTGGCCCTGTCGTGTTCAGGGGTCTCCAGGATTTTGGCCCCCGCGGGGGCTGGATAGATAGCAAATCCCTCCTCCCGAGGGATAGATAGCTGAACATTTTTTTGGGGGGACTCGCGGGAGCAAAATAGATGCTTTTTCAGTGCATAGAAGGCAGAAAGGGGGAAAAATCGCTAAAAACAGGTAAAACGTAGCTAAAAATGGCTAAAACAGGTATATAAACATGTGTATAGGCGAAAGCGGCGATTTAAAAGGTTAAAAACTATAAAATGGTATGGAAATTAACGATTTTGAGCGAAAAATGGGCCAAAATTTCTCAAAAATCACTCCAGATAGGTAGGTAGCTGAGCAATTTAAGGGGGGGCTCAGGGGGTAGTAGCCAAAAAATTTGTCTCGGGATAGATAGATAGTTGAGCAACCTCCGGGATAGATAGATAGATAGCTGGCGGATTTGGGGGGGCAGCCTCCCAGCCCCCCCTCCCAGCCCCCCCCCAGCCCCCCCAGCCCCCCAGGAGACCCCTGGTGGTGTTTATAGTTGGATTGGCTTTTTTTAGGGGGGGGCTTGAAGTGAAGTTCAGCATGGAATATTGCTTACATCAGGTTATAAGAGAAGGCAAATAAATTGACAATAATGATGGTCAATTCAGGGTACTTTCCAATGTAGGGGGCGGACATCTCCCAGACTATGTAAAAAATATCCTGTACAAATGACATATGTCAACTCGTGTAAAATGACAAACGGAAATTTGTCATTTTCCAGGGGCTTTTGATTGACTTCTGCACTTTGCATGACATTTGACATTTTACAGGGCTCTGAGTGTCAAACTCTAACAAGACGACAGCCACAATTTTTCGAACACACTTTGCACACGCGACTGAGTGCGTCCGGTGGCCAATGTGGCGCTTGGCTGAACGCTTCCCCCTTTCTGCCAGCCATTTTTCTATCCATGTGTGACTAGATTTATCAGTTGGCGTTTGAATGTTGATCATGCGAGATTACGCTTGAAGTTTACGCTGAATAATCTTGTTTCAGTTTTTTACCCTTTCATGAAACAGACTTTATTCACTTATCTAACTACGTAAGTGCGTCAATGCACTTTTTATCCTTATTAGTCTAGTTGCCTTAGCATGTCCCGTGCTGAAATTTCCTTCGGCCAACAGATTTCTTTTTATCCCAGTATGATTCACGCTGCGTATTTATGATCAAGTGATTAAAAATAAACTCATACTTATTTGGTGCGCGCCTGAAAAACCGGCCAGATTAATTTAAACAATTGGAATAACGTACATATTCATTTTACAGCGGCTCCAATTTTCTCCGCCTTAAACTCAGCCGAACGAATCTACCTATTCTAAAGAATCATGAATAAAAAACCTACATAAATATTTCAACCCACCTATAAATAAATATCAAAATATCTATCTATCAATTTACTATCAACAAAAACACAACGAATAAAATCCCCAAATCAACCTAAACAAAACCCCCTCAAAATCTCCACCCATGCCCAAGCTGTAGTCCCTGTTCAGCTCCAGCGTGGACTCGGAGCTGACGGGCGCCGGCGGCACGTACTTATTAGCAGTTCTGCTGTGGCGGCAGCTGCAGCTCGCAGCCGCTTATGCCCGCGCAGGCGGGTGGCGCTAAGCGCGCCGGCCAGAAAAATAGGGTGTGTTTTTTAAATAATTTTTTTAATTTTTTGAGTTATGGTGATGAGATGACAAGAGTCGGGAATATTTTTTTTGTCGTTGTGTTGGTGACCTTTGTGGCGGAGATTTGAATTTGTTTTTTTCTATTCGGAAATGTAGGAATGTTGGGAAAATTGGAAATTAGGAATGTTTTCAAATATTCTATGCTGTTTTATGTCCAAAATGTTTCACCGACACTATAGATCATCCCAGTAAAGAAATGTATAAAACGTGAGGATGGCACCCACAGTAATAATAAACAATAAAACAGGTATTAGCCAAGAAAAACATGAGTAAATATGAGTATAATAAACTTATTTATGAACGTCGGAACACTTTATTTTTAGTTGATTCATTACCACCACTTGAAACATGTAAAACCAAATTCAGGCGTGCATGAAAACACGTGAAAAATTAGCTGCTATTAAGAAAATGAGATGGATTGAAATTTATATTAGGTATATATTAATATACATAGATTGCCGGATAAGTGTCTCCAAATTGTGGACTTTTTATGTATTTACCTACCTGAATATTGCCTAAAGTTATGCTGCCTTTCCTGTGTATGGATTGGTGAAAAGAAAACTGTGGTTCAAATTGTTCGAAATATTACATTATTTTAATGCTATTTATGTAGGGTTGCATTCAGGGGTCTCCAAGAACTTGGTGCTCGTGGGGGCTGGATAGATAGAAAATCGCTCCTCCCGAGGGATAGATAGCTGAAAAAATTTCTGGGGGTTGGTGGGGGCACAATGTATAGGCTTTTTCAAGGTTAAGAAGACAGAAATAGGAAAAATCGCTAATAATCAGTTAAAAGTAGCCAAAAGTAGGTTTAAAATGGCTAAAAATAGGTATATAACCATGTATATAGCCGGAGAGCACGATTTTGAAGGTGAAAAACTATAAAAAGGTGTGAAAATTTGAGAGATTTTGAGCGAAAATTGGGGCAAAGTTTCTTAAAAAGCTGAGCGATTTGGGGGGGGGGGGGTCTTTGGGGGTAGTAGCCAAAAAATTTGCCTCGGGATAGATAGATAGCTGGCCGATTTGGGGGAGGGCAGCCCGCCCCCCAGCCCCCCCCCCCCCCCTGGGAGACCCCTGGTTGCATTTACATAAAGGGTCACTTTTCGATATGGATATTCTATATGAGAAAATGGTCGATTTATGTAACATTGGAGAAACATTTTCTTTTATTATAGGTAGGCAGTTTTAGTTAGACTTGAAAAGATAGATTGTCTACGTAGTTACACTAATTTTGCCACCTTACTCGTACTAAATGAAGTACAAAATGGCTCAATTGAAATATTGAGCATAGTTAAGCTCATTATGCTTTGCTTGTTCTCTTCAGTTTCCAATTCCTGAAGTTGACAAGTGACGAGTAGTGGTGAGTAAAGTAAAAGTGTTGAGTCATGTGATATACCGTATTTACTCGAATAATTCCCCCCACTTGAATAAGTCCCCCTCCTCGAATAATTCCCCCCTGCTAGACGAGTGAGGAAAAAATAATTCCCCCACTCGAATAATCCCCCCCCCCCCACAATGATGGAGAATGAATAATGCACATTTATTAAAATCACAATCGATGAAATCAAACCAAGCAAAATAGCAGTGCCTCGTTTGGTTCATCGAATACAAATGCAGCACATTCAGTGTGTAAGGATGCAAAGGAATGTGCACTACGAATGGAAGTTGTACGTACATGTGTACGTTGTGTGACGGAAACATACTTGAAAATTTTGAGGAAATAATAATTCCCCCACTTGAATAATTCCCCCCCTTGAATAGTTCCCCCCTCAAAAATGTCTGACGCAAAAAAAATTCCCCGGGGGAATTATTAGAGTAAATACGGTATTACTAAACTTATAAAGAGCAAGCATTTCGCTGAAATTTTTTTTCAGATAAAAGTTGTGTCACAGTTGACTTACCACCTACAACTTCATTTAACACTTGCCACTTTTCTTCTCACTCGTTCGGTTGCGTATTTGCCCCCGGGCCAGTCCCAGACCCTGTAAAATAAAGTGTCAAATAAATGTACTGTAAAATGTCATGCAAAGTGTCATTTGTCATGACAAATGTAATGGAAAGTGTAAATTATCATGCAAAGTTCAGTGATAAACTAATTTCTTTTTTGTTTTGATATACATTTTACATGACATTGACACTTTACTTAACACGTTACAGTGTCTGGAAGTGCTCCCCGGAGCTTTGTGCCACTCACAAACTCTGTAAAATGTCATGCAAATTATCAAACTCATGTAAAATGTTATTAAAAACTATATAAGAAGTGTGCCAGTTTCTAGAGCATTTTACATGACGTTTGCGTGACATTTTACATTTTACCGGGTTTGGGGTGAGTGGCACCAGGTAACAGACACTTGTAACAGGGCAGAGCACTTGACAAGTTGTTCAATTGGCCCCGGGTGTCCTCCTCTTTTGTCTGTGTTCGAACTACATGCGCCGCAAATTATTAAGCATTTGCGTGCAAGTGCAAAAGAGATTAGGTATTTACTTGTGCCCACTGCTCAGTGTGCGCTTGCGAGACAACGTGTGCTGATACACAGGGGGTAAAACAACACTTTTCGATCGTATTTATGAAATTATGTTGATCTATATGGCATAGTAGTGTGTATTTGCTTCTATCTCTGCATTAGCATTGTCAGGTAATCTGAAGCCTCTACTTCTAAAAGTCGATAACTCCAAAAAATCGATTTCGAGATACCTTATAGCAATTTATACCGGTGATGCACGCGTGTCCAATGGACGCGCTCGCTGACTGTGGTAAAGTTCCAAATTTTCAAATCAAGTGTCAAATTTTTCGCTCCTGATCTCAATATGAAAGGGAGAGATGCAAGGGAATTTCTGCACTAATCAACGTTTAGAAGTATGGAAGCGCCGCACATTACCATTTACTGTTTGGTTGTTTTTCAGAAAAAAAGTAGACTTGTCGACTTCTTGCTGGAGTTTATTTTGGGAATTGTTCCTAATTGTCCCAAAAGTTTCAAAATGTGAAACCTGAAAATCTGTGAGAATGGTGAACAATGTGCGAGATGTCGTTTCTGTACACAATTTTCGAAATATTGGAGTTGTCGACTTTTATAAGACGCCGCAATGCTCTAAAAACACTTGTCTCCCAAATCTTTAAGCTTACGTTTAAGCTTACTTCAGGTATCCTCAATCTTTTGCAGCACAAGTCCGCGTCAGAAGTGAACTGTCTACCGTATTTGCTCGAAATACCCCCCTTGGTTTTATTTTTTCAGAGTGAGAATTTTGAGGGGGGTTAAACGAGGGGGGATATTTCGAGGGGGGGGGGTTATGATGGGGGTGCACTGATACGCACATCTACCCGACACGCACATTTGCCCTTTTTTCACTTGACACTTTTTTAAGTGATTTTCCGATATGAGTGAAGTGAAAAAAGCTGCGCAATGACATTAGTGAACTTTTTTCACTTCACTCATATCTGAAAATCACTTGAAAATGTGTCCAGTGAAAAACAGTGAAAAATGGCTTTTTTTCACTGTTTTTTTTCACTTGACCCTTTTTAAGTGATTTTCAGATATGAGTGAAGTGAAAAAAGTTCACTAATGTCATTGCGCAACTTTTTTTCACTTCACTCATATCTGAAAATCAATTGAAAAAGTGTCAAGTGAAAAAAACGGGCAAATGTGCGTATCGGGCAGATGTGCGTATCGGGCCTGCCCCGTTATGATTTCGGCAGAATTTTTTTAACTGCGAAAACTAATTTGTTGTTTGTAAAGTACGCAGACTAGAAAATTGCAACAATTAGCAGCATGTATAAGAGTCTATAGACTTTTATACATAAATATGTAGATGGTATAAACCCTGTTGTAACATCGTGTGTTCTGCGTTGCCCGCACCACAAACCGCAGCTTTTGTCATTTACACACAATTTGGGGGGGGGGTATTTCGAGTCGGGGTGTATAAATTCATACTGGCCATTTTTGGGGGGTATTTCGATGAAATACGGTATATTTCCGTTTAACTCACATAGGTAAGATCAAATGGCAACTGCACCCATCCAAATGGCGGTTCATTTTTCTTATCCCGTCACGCGACTTGCGCCCATTAAATGTAGTAAATGTGCATGGTATAAATACGCATTTACTGGCCTCTACATTAGCGCCATTTCTACTGCGGCGCAGTTCAATTTTATAAAAGTGCGCACAGATGTAGCATTGGGATTTAGTTCCAAAAGGCGTGACGAAATTTGGCGCGGCAATTTTTGGGAAAGGTTTCATGTCATAAATACTTGTTTTGTTAGACATCTAACATGTGCGCACACTAGTTTACTAACCAAATTTTGAATATTTAGTAAACTCATAAATCAGCCTTGAACGCATTTGAGTTTACCAGAATGTGTTATTTTTATCTCCTTCAACTGTAGTTGACATACACATCACTCTGATCAACTGATTATCCAATCAAAGCTGATTTATGAGTTTATTAAACTTTTAGTTTGCTGGGTGTAAACAACTCAGAAGGCATACCACATAATACTCAATTCATTTTGAAACATCAGTATGTTATTTTTAACTACTCTGCCACTCATGAAGTTCCCATCACCACTAAGGCACTTATCATTGATTTTCATTTCATTTTTTAAAAGAAACAAAAATTTTCTTGCATGATGAAATCTGAACATTTTTAGTGTTTATGGGAACAGATGTGTACATAGCACTCCAAGTGTTAAACATATCATCACTGTAAATAAAAATCTTCACATACAACTACCCTAGCAGTCACATGCTCAGTTGATTGCTTTGATTTGGAAATACTGGGATACTGAGAGTTAAATAAATTATGACACTTGTGCAAAATAAAGTAAAAATGTCCTGATGAAGCATTCAAGTATTTGAATTAGTGCTTTTTTAGCCAAAAATAGAAGAAAATTAGAAAATATAGATTAAAAAACCGCTGATTTTAGGAGAAAATGTCATATTTAGAAAGTGAACCTGTGATGCAATTTTTGTATTTACTGAGACTATATACCTGACTGATTTTGTGGACATTTAGGGTAATGTTAGCATGTAATTTCTGCCCAAAAAATAAACCCCTCGAATAAGCTCCACCTCGAGTGAACCCCCCTCGAATTAACTTCCTTTGAATTAAACCCCTCTTGAATAATCCCCCCTTCAATTTTTTTCACGATATGATAAACCCCCTGGTGGTATTTCAAGGAAATATTGTAGATAGCCAGCTGCTCTGATAAAGTAAATGGTTAGCTTGGACATCTTCCTTTACATCAAAAGTTCGGACTGACCCAAAGGAATTTAACATAGTTTTATTCGGCTAAGACATTGGAATTCATAAAAAAATCTATAAAACAGATTTTATTTCATCCATCCAAAGAAATTCGCATTTGGCATTTAGCCAATTTTAGGAATGTATTTGTGCAACTGCACAGAACACTGCCCCAATAAATGTTGATCAGACAAGAGTACCCCTTCTCTACTGTAGATCTCGCGGTAGATATATTTACTGCTTTTCAGTGCTTTTCTATTCATGCCATAACAAGTCTTTGGGCAAATACAATATCTGGAGTAAAAAATCTATTTAGACTTTTGATTTTTGCTGATTTTAATTTAGCCATGTACCGTATTTCTTGTAATAGAAGAGCGCCGTTCTTTTTTTTCGTCGACTTTTTTACCTGCCGTTCTTCTAGACATGCCGTTCTATTGGAGGTTGCCGTTCTATTATTTCACCAATCTTTTTCACAGATTTTTTTCATCTGAACATATTATTTTCATGAAACATGGGTAGGGATGGAAAAAAAACGTTTTTTTTTACTCGATGTTTTTAAAAAAAAATTCGTTTTTTTTATAAAAAATCGTTTTTTTTATAATAAAAAACGTTTTTTTTTAAAAGCTCCCAGATATGACCTTGTGTCAACATATATAGGTATATCAGACAGTGGCAATACTCTGTGATGTTATATATGACCATATAATGGCTGTTGAGCCATGGGATAGCATTATAAGTGGCGATTTGTGTCAAAAATATCCCATTTTTTGTCGATACGTTCGTATGTCGCCTTATAGTCGAATGTTCGTGAATTCAGGTAAAGTTTGGCACGGAATAGTGATGAAACAAGGTTATAAAATGAGGTTGTTACTTTGGGAGTGAAGTTACACACTGTGGAGGTACATGGAAGCACATTACCTCAATATTATATACTACAGCAACATATGACGGCTTATTAACCCATGGTAGCATATATAAATGGATACTTTGATACTAAAAATGCCACAAAACCAATGAAAACAACCACCAATGTCAATTTGTGTGTGAAATTGCGCATCAACTCAAACAAAACAAAATGTGAAAACAACTCCTTAATCATAGTTCTGACTGAGCACCTTGGATGTTCTCATCTCACTACCCATTTTAAAATATTTGTGTGTTTTGGCACTCTTCCAGTGTTAATTCTACCTGCCAGTCTATTGGAAGTGTCGTTATATTGTAGGTGCCGTTCTATTGGAGGTATGCCGTTCTATTAGAAGATATACGGTAAATATTTGTCTTAATTACTGATATTAAATGAGTTTTAAGTGACAATTTTGATGAAATTTATTGATTTGTTCTAGACTAATCCTCCTCCCACACAGAGCATTAAATAATATTTTTGTTTACGGGATAAATTTATCCAAAATGACGTTGCTTTATCCAACTCAATTGTTTTCGTCGGGTAGTAATAACTATTTGCAAACGTAAAAGCTTTCCCACACGCTAAGATAGGTCAATGATATACCGTAAATTTTCTCGAAATGCTCTCTGGGGTTGACTATTTCGCTAGAAATTTTGACGTGATGGTATTTCGACGGGGGCGGGGGGGGGGGGGCTTACTTGAGGGGGATTATTTTTTCGTCAGAAATGTTCCAGAAGGATCATAGTAAAGACTAGGCTTTGACTTACCCAAAACTGTTAAAAAAATGTTACCAAACACGATAGGTATTTTATATTTGGATATTTTTCGCTGTTACTTTCCGTCATTTTATTTAGCATATCGAGTGGGTGGGTGTTTTTGCTCAGGAGCTGGGCTATTCTGACCTGGGCTATTTCGAGGGGGGGGGTCAATTCAAGGGGTGTATTTCGAGCAAATACAGTAGGTGCTTTCCAATGCCGATTTCCAGTGCATGCATCAACGTGGAGTGTGCATGATGTCAGTTGTGCGTGATGCATCGTGGAGCGCACGCATTTCGAGCAGATGCAAATGCACATAATTCTATTTATTTGCAGTGCAGTTTTGATCGGGCCTATCTCGGGCAACATCAACACATCTGATGTGCAACTAGGAACTCTTGTCAGTGTTCTTTGGACACACGCGTGCCGAGTTGTCAATTGGATATTGTATGTGCTACTGGATACACACAGGATTGAAAAAATCTCGGGAGATTTATATTTTCAAAAAATCAGGAAATGTTAAAAAATCTTGTATTTTTTTTTTTTTTTCGAATTTTTTTCAGGGAGATTTTGTTATATTTTCTTTTTGAAAGAATTTCTGATATATTATATTGTGTAAAATCACCCATTTTTAATGCTACTTTCAATTTAGTAGTTCACCACCTTAAAGGGGCAGGCCTGATACGCACACGTGCCCGATACGCACATATGCCCGTTTTTTTCACTTGACACTTTTTCAAGTGATTTTCAGATATGAGTAAAGTGAAAAAAAGTTGCGCAATGACATTAGTGAACTTTTTTCACTTCACTCATATCTGAAAATCACTTGAAAATGTGTCAAGTGAAAAATAGCCATTTTTCACTGTTTTTCATTTGACACATTTTTAAGTGATTTTCAGATATGAGTTTAAGTGAAAAAGTTTACTAATGTCATTGCGCAACTTTTTTTTCACTTTACTCATATCTGAAAATCACTTGAAAAAGTGTCAAGTGAAAAAAACGGGCATATGTGCGTATCGGGCACGTGTGCGTATCAGTGCACGCCCCACCTTAAACACATTCGGGATCGGGATTGGGGCTTCAGGATCGGGACCGCAAAATCTCGAAAACTATCGGGATTCGGGATAGGGTTCCGTTTGAACCGTAGCACAAACGCGTGCTTTTAAATGTGCCTCTAAATGGGGCTTCAATTGAATTGTAGCTCCCTTGCACATTTGTGCTTGTGTCACAGTCCACACAGTGACCGATTTGAAAATGCTGTTGTAGCTTAATACTATAGCTTTGGTGACCACTGCTAATATTTAGAAGTAAAGTGAAATTGTTTATGAGTTTACACGTTTTTCCCCTGTGCGCATTTTAAATGGGACAAGCGAGCTTCCATTCTTTTGGAACAAAAAAAATTAACCGGCTTACCTACATAAGTATTTTTTCAATACGTGCTGCCGGTGCCAAGTGCCGTCAAGTAGGAAGCTGCGCGCATGTAGGATTAAAATTGCGATAAAACGTGTTATTTATAACTAGCCAGGGGGCAAATTCAGGTAGTCCGAAAAGCTGTGCCCCCCGCGGAACATTTCAGGTTGTCTGAACCCGCATCTGTTGCCAAACCTATCCAGGGGGGCTGCCCCCCTTTATATATTATAGGTGCTTTTTTAAAGGTGCACCTCAGCTCAGAACCTGTGCAAATGCACCTGACGCTGTACCCATATATAAATATGCGTACCAGGGGTTTAGTAGATTTGGACCCTGGCGGGGGTTTATATAGATAGTGAATCGCTCCTCCGGAGGGATAGATAGCTGAAAAAAAAAATTTTTTTTGGGGGGGGTAGGCTTTTCCAAGGTATAGACGGAAAAAAACGGGGAAAAGTTGCTAAAAGTAGGTGAAAACCAGCTAGAAATAGGTCTATAAGTACATATAGTACAAAAAATCGCTAAAAATAGGCAATAAGGAACGTGAATTAGAATTTTGAAGGTGAAAAACTATAAATAGGTACGAAAATTAGCGATTTTGAGCGAAAATTGGGCCAAAATTTTTTAAAAATCGGGCAATTTGGGGGCTAGATAGCCAAAAAATATGCCTCCGGGATAGATAGATAGCTGAGCGGGCCTCCGGGATGGATAGATAGCTGGCGGATTTGGGGGGGGGGTAACCCCCCCCCCAACCCCCCCCCCCCGCTAAACCCCTGATGCGTACATATACCAAATACATTGGTGTCTCGATTAGTGCATCTGGGATGCAACACCAACGCCAATAGCGCCAAGGCGCGGCGCCTACCAATGGGCTCATACAAAAGCCCCCCCTATTTCTGGGTGGGAAAGGGGTGCAGCGCACCCTACAATGAAATCGGGCATGTTGAATTTGGTCCCTGGTAGGGCGTATTTTACGCCAATATCTATCTACGGCTGACAAAATGGTATTTATTTATAATGCTTGAATGCACTGCTTGTTTCACACATACCTGTGTACTGTATTATGCAAATTATATTAAGCCACAGCCTTTACGTTAGCGCGCCGCAGACCGTGCTAATTAATTTTGTACCTAAATACATGAATTAAATGTGAATGTTATATTCCAATGCAAGTAAAATAATAAATTAAGTTTGCGCAAATTGCATAGGTTAAAGTGCGGACTGGTGAGATATTAGAATGTATCCAATACTTGTTTAATTTTTCGGTGTTTCCTTGCGGTGCGGTATTTATATAGGTAAGGTATTTGACCAAACAAAACATCTATATCCGGGGATACGACATTTTATTGGATTTGCGCTTAATATGTTTGCTCAAATATCGACTTATAATAGGAAAAATATGTCACCCAGCATAATTATTTATACAAAAATTCAATCTTAATCAAATATCTTCCGTCTTTTAAACACGTTCGCAAAATAATCTCAACAGCAGGCGACCGGACAAATTACCATTCTAAAAAAATTCTAAAAAAAATTTGAAAAAAAATAAATGGTGCGGCACGACGCGGCTAAAAAGAGCGTGCGCTTTCGGCGGCAACAAGCGCTGCAGCCGCCCGACCACAGGCATCTGCTCGGCGCCAGTTCATCGCAAGTAAAATTGCATAAATACAATTCTAAATACTACCGTTTATCCTCGAATAAGTCCTCAGGGCAGTTATTTTTTCGTCAGAGTTTTTGAGGGGGGAGTTATTCAAAGGGGGGGGGTTGTTTCCTCAGAAAACTTGACTTAATTCATGGTACATATGAATGCATTCTGTTAACTCATGTAATCCAGGTATTTAACAGTTAAACAACAACAAAACAGTGTGTATACACTGCGTACACGTTATGTATCTGCTGTCGCTGCTATACGTGAACATTATTTTGTGTTTTCATCGATCATTTTTGTAAATTTTGGGGGATTTTTTTCACCCAGAGGGGGAGTTATTCAAGAGATGGGAGTTATTCGAGTGGGGAGTTGTTTTTTCGTCAGACTTTTTGAGGGGGAGTTATTCAAGGGGGAGGAGTTATTCGAGGGGGGTCTTATTCGAGGATATACGGTACTTTCATTTGAGTGGATTTGTCAAGTGAAGTTTGGGATCATGTGTGCAAGTGGACAAGTGACAGGAAAAGTGGTGTGAAAAGTGACTAGTAAGCTGATGACTTGAATGTGCAAGCATTTTTCACCTGGGCTGTATATCAAACGTACCCAAGTATTGAAAATATTAAGAATATTTACATTAAATCAATGGCCCTACACAGACTAGTTGACAATGGAATTGAGTGTCAACTGGGCCGACTGGTTTTGATTCAGATTTTAGTTGATGGGCGGCCGAACGTTCAAATGCACATAAAATACCAATGTTAATTCCTTTTCCACGTTGGCACATGTGCACTTGAAAATTGTCCCGCAACCCGTCAGTCAACTAATATCTCAAATGACGTGGAAACCAGTTGACATCCCGTGTGTAAGGCCAATGAGATGGGCGTTGCTTACAGTTGCGACCAATTTTGGCGTGTTGCCAATGCGAACAATGATGCAAATACTGCGTGGCACTTTTCCCGCCGCCAAGTACACCTAGCTTGACTTGTCCCGTGTGCAAACATTCCATCCCGCCAACACATCATTCACATTAAAATATAAGCTACCGGAACTGGGTGGTCAGTTGGCATGTGCATGCATCGATATGATCTATTGTATGAGTTTACTCAATGTGGCCATGCACACTAGAATAGTACACCACTGAAATTTGGGAAACTCAATGAATTTACCATTTGAATTTACCACAATGATTTATTTTTGATCACCTTCAGTAGTAGTTGACAGATTAGACATTCTGGTTAACTCGATGTGTTCAAAACAGATTTATGAGTTGCCCAAATATGGGTGGTGTACGTTTATCAAATGTGTGCTATACACACGGGTTTACGCGGTTTTCAATGAGTCTGCACCGCTCAGCATCTAAACCTGCATGGCATCTGGACCCGCGTGGCATGGATTTCTGCCTGCATGGCATCTATACCCGCGTGGCATCTAACGTCCCATAGATGCCAAGCGGGCTACATGCCTGCACATGCCATGCGGTCTCCATGCCGTGTGGGTGTAGATGCCAAGCGGGCTGCCCCCCCACACACCCACGAGACGGCCTCATGGCCTCTGTGCCTCATGGGGGCTGTTGCGCGCCCGTGCATGCATGGTGTCCCAAAATGAATTCTGACAAAAAATGTTGTTTTTTCAAAAATTCATGCTGAACCTTTACTTGCACAGCTGAAATATTACTCCCTGAACCTGTCACCCTGCAACTTATTTTTATAGGAGTACACCAGTTTATCCAGTCCAGTGTATCATGTGCACAAAAATATTAATTCAAAATGTCTAAAAACTTCAATGTTTTTCCCAATTATTGTTTTCAGATGTCAAGTGTCTCTGAATTTTTTCATTTAAATGCAAATATGAGTACTGTTTTGAAATGGGGAAGAAGGGTAGATAAATAAATGCATGCCCATGCAAATTCATACATACAATTCTTTAGTAACCCTGTAAGAGTGGCTACTAGAATAAATTTTTATCAAGCCATTTTTTGGTAGGAATTGCATTTTGGGACACCATGCATGTAAAAAGCCTCAGTGTTAAGGGGCAACACTCAAATTGATCTGGGTAGTGTGGTGAGATATGCATTGAATATTGTGTACATGGTGGCTTAGAAATAGATGGTCAAATTAGAAATTTTTAACAGATTTTCTGGGATTATATTTTATTTTATTTTCTCAAAATCAGCCAATTTGAAATGTGAAATTGAAATAAAATATTGATCAATATATTTAGTGTTGTTTTCATCCAAATACTGTGTTTGATTGAAATTTAGCCATATGCACTAAACTAGGAAAGTAGGAATCCACTAATGTAGGCCACCATGTAAATGAGTTAAAATTCTATGTGAACACTGCTGGAACTCAATGTTGAAAGCCACTTGAACAGGGTGGCCCAATACACATGGAAGTTTACAAAGCTGTTTCCAAAAATGATCAATCAATTTGAGTGTTGCCCCTTAACACTGAGGCTTTTTACATGCATGGTGTCCCAAAATGCAATTCCCACAAAAAAATGGCTTGATAAAAATTTATTGTAGTAGCCACTCTTACAGGGTTACTAAAGAATTGTATTGATGAATTTACATGGGCATGCATGTATCTACCCTTCTTCCCATTTCAAATGGTACTCATATTTGCATTTAAATAAAAAAATTCAGAGACATTTGACATCTGATAATAATAATTGGGAAAAACATTGACATTTTTACACATTTTGAATTCATATTTTTTGTGCACATGATACACTGGACATGTAGACCCCCCTCCCAATGCCCGCTTGGCATCTGGCCCTATCCGCCCGTTTGGCATCTATGCCACAGTCCGCTTGGCATCCAGCATTAGATAGATG